>CM031708.1:8914167-9437264 GCA_018466805.1 Hippocampus abdominalis
GTCGTCACTGTCACAAAATAAAAAATAATGAGCAACAATGGCGACATGATGTTCTCGTTAGCATTAGTTTTACAGAAAGTGTTTTGCATGTAAAATGTGCTGAACTTGAAAAGATGCTCAGTTGTAATATTTGTTCAATTAGGAACGATCCAGCAGCTGGTGATGACGTCAGTGACGGCGCCCCAGTAGTGCTGCAAAACTCATTTCACTCTTGATTCAAGTACAGTCAAACCTCGGTTTTCGAACGTCTCTGTTCTCGACCAATTCGGTTTTCGAACAATTTCGGTTTTCGAACAGCCTTCTGGAACGGATTATGGACGAAAACCGAGGTTGACTGTAAATACAAATCCTGGTATAGTATATTTGGACTTGTCGTGGACTTCAGTGTTTCACACGGTAAAAAAAATCCATAAATAGTGATGAGGAAATTGGTAACACAACCTTGGATGAAAACCAAAAGACTTTTATTGCCTCATTGACCAGCAGGAAGTAGAATTCTGAATATCTCAGCTTCATCTTTAATGCCCGGTAGGCTTACTGGGGTCCGCAGGCTCCTTGGATGTACACTGCGTTGAGGGTCTTTGATCTGCCGGAGTCCTGGAAAGTCCGTCGTGATCCCTTTGTGGACTGGGACACCTAGATGCACATTTGGATCAGTCAAACCTCCTGACGGATCGTTATTTTTTGTAAGTTTGCTGAGGTGACCCGTGGCCACTCACTCTGTAGGCTGGAAACGTCGCTCCTCTCCGTCCAAAATCCCATGGTACAGTCGGATCTCCTGCTCCAGGCGCTGTTTGTTACTGAGGAGACTATCGTAATCTCTGCGCTGTTGCTCCATCTCGCCACGCACGTCCCCCAGTTCCGCCTCCAGCTTGGACACCACCGAACCGAGATTCTGGAGCTCCATGTCGTGCCAGTGCCGTGCATCGCCCAGCGAGTTCTCCAGACCGCGTTTCTGCAAGAGGACCCGCTTAAACATGAGCGGTGAGCTACAGGTGGCCAAAGGGCTCGCGTCACAGATCTCACCAGAGCTCGGATGGATTCGGTCTCAGCCTGAAGGCTTTGGATCTTGCAGCCCGCGTCGGAGCACTGGACCTTCAGGGCCTCCAGCTGTTCCTCTTCTGGACTCAGCCGACTTTCGCACTTGGCATCCTGCGGGAGGAACATGCATTAAGCACCGCCCATGCAATACTTGGCATTCCATCTGGTCACCTTGCATTCCTGGTAGCTGTCCGTTTCGGCTCGGTTCTTCTCCGTCACTTTCTCCCAGTGGTTCCGGATGTAGGCCAGGATTTGGTCCAGGCTAGTTTCAATAGGAGCGTCCGGTTGATCCAATTCCCGTCCGGACATTTGACTGTAGAGGAGGCGCACGTCCTGCGGGGCGGGGACAGCATGACGAATTAGGGACGGCATCCCGAACCAGGATGTCGGTGTTGCCCATGGAAATATTTGGGATGCAGTTGGAGCTATTCAGTCTGACGTTGGGAATCTCTCATGTTATGCCGGGAATGTTGATGATTCTGAGCCACTCGCCCGTATTTTGTCAAGAGAGTCAGGAAAGTTGGCGGCGCATTTGAGAATCAGAATGTTCCAAACGATGTCTGACCTGCTCGTGCTGTCGCTCCAGTTGTTGCAGTTCGGCCCTCATGGCGTCCATCTGCTCCTCCAGCTCCGCCCGAGTCAGGCCAGCGTCCTCCAAGACTTTGTAGAGCGACGCCATCTCATCTTCCGCCGCCTTCCGGAACGGTCGCTCGCCCTCAAACCTGCGACGGAAGCGCACGCGTGACTATGAGTCACCCCGCTGACCCGCCCACTTGCGCCACACTCGGTGGCCGCTAACAACCTCTGACCTTTCTTTAAAGTCCTCGGCGTTGGCCTGCACATTTTCTGTCTGGAGCGTGAGTCGAGCGTTGTCCAGGATGGCCTCGCTGACCTGAACACATGCGTCGCCATGGAGATGCTACTGTCAATCACTCATGAGAAGGCTGATAACAATCCTGATCATCGATAATGTGATGTCACATTGAAGTCAATCGGTGAAGTCGAGGTCCTCCCAGTTCAAAGGGCCGTGACGGTCTTCCTGGCCACCCAACTAGTGAACTTTTCCTCATCGGAAAAGGCCGACTTCCCACTTTCTTAGAATGCAGCATACCAATGACGTACAAGGATCCTTGCACCTACTTGTAGCAGTTTGTCAGTAACAGTGGCAACAAAAGATGGCTGCCCTCTGGCTTCAGCCGCGAGGGGCCTCGTGAAACATACACACACGCTTGGGCTCCAGAAACAAAATGAAAATCCACAAGAATGTTGATGATTGTCTTCCAAAGAATAAAAAACAAATATTTACAAATGTCTGATGGCGGACAACAGAAATTGGAGAATATTTCCTGCTGAAAGGCTGAAAGTGTAAGGATTTGGAATTTTGAAGTTGAACAAGGTCTTGAAACGTTTCATTGCTTATAAAAGTAGTTGTCGTCTTGCTGGACACTACATTAACCCTCATGCAGTATTTAAGCGGCTGCATGAAGGGTATTACGTCTTCGAGGATTGTCCCAAAATTGTCCCTCTTCCAATGTGCAACAACTTTTTTCACTTTCAACCCCTCAAAATGTTCAGTGGGAATTGGCCAAGACATAGATATACATCCTATGCAAAATTTCAGCTTTGTGGAGTTATTTTTCACTGTTTTGTCTGTGGTGTCCATTTGCCCAACAGTCCAAAATCGTCCAAAGTGTCCGAAATGTCCAATTTTGGGATAATTACTGCATGGGGGTTAAGGCTACCCTATCTGAGATTTGGAAAATGCGATTTTATTTGAATGGAATTGAATTGAATGGAATACAACTTTATTGTCAAATGTGCTGTACGTATGTGTAACATACAGCACAGATTAAATGTCTTCCCTCAACATGAAACATTTGATTTTTTAATGTTTTTTTTTTTTGTGTTGCCCCCAAATAAAAACCTTTGGGGGCCCTATGCTGGACTATCTGTCGCTGTCCATCCCCCAAAGATCCCTCCCCCAGCCACAATCCTCGGGCTACTGGCCGGCGATCTCACCTGCCTGTAGACATCCTCCCACTGGCCCCTGAGCGGCCCCCAGGCTCCGGCACAAGATGCCTTGCGGTCCAGACTCAAACGGATTTGCTCCTCCAGCTGCTGGTTCAGTTGTTCCAGCGCTTGGACTTTGTCTCGGTACTCCATCAAGCAGCTGTTGAGGCCGCTCCCGCTGCCCGCCCCGGCCCCCGCCACGCCCTGACCCGCCCGCTCGCTCGCCCGGGGCAACAGGGGTGTTGCACTACTCCTGGTGCCCTGCAGGAAGATGCTGCTGATGCCCAAAGCTCTGCGAGACACGCGCGTCCCCAGATTGGATGCGACGCCCATCAGGGGCGCCGTGCCTACGAAGACACCCCGGGCGGTGGCCCCACCCGGGGCCACCCGGACGCATGCGGCGCTCGGGCGCTCGGACGAGGACGGCGAGGACGCGGACTGGCCCAAAAACGAGGAGCGGCGTCGAGGCAGAGGCATGACGGACTAAACCTCAGAGGGACCCGCGCGCCCACATTTATGGGAGGACTGGATTCTGGAAAAGATGGCGCCTTTGTTCGGCTAACGTTTGTGTTACCACGCTGACCTCTGACCTTTGTTGTCACGCTGCCTGTGCATGTGTGTGCGTGCAGCTGCGTCAGCACATGTGAGGCAAACACACGTACACTGTGACTCAGCTGTTTGTTTGTTGTTCCTTTCAAAAGAAACGTTCTGGCTTGAAGCGTCACTTCCTGTTTACGACACCGTGTGACCTGTTCGGTGACAGGAAAGGAAATGTTGGAGGACAAATCATGAAATGGTCTCTGTAGACATCAGAGGTTACGTGAGGATATAAGCTGTTTTTATTTTCAAGACTACTTTGTTAACTTTGCTTTGTTTTGATTGTTTCACTCACAAAACGTCCCTCTGTTTGCAAAGGTAGCGTTTTTTTATTTTTTTATTTTTTACAACAAAAGTCAATTGGTGATGTCATCAGAAGAGAGTGCCCCACCCCACACACACACACACACACACACACACACACACACACACACACACACGAATGCCCCCCAACCACAATCAAAGTCATCAGATGGTGTGAGGTGAAAACAGGAAGTGTAGAAAGGAAATGAATCAAAAAGCGTGAGAAGCGTCTTCCTGTCACTTGTTTCATCTGCTTGGCGTCAGCCTGCATTTCCTGTTGCAGCGCTAACAGAATGTCCCGCCTCCGGTGACGCCACCAACAGAAAGTCCGGCCTACAGCGACAGCGCTTGTGAGGTGTCGCTGTCCGACGCCCTGGCGGAACCCAGTGGACTTTTCCCGGAGCGGCTGAGCTGGTCCGAGGGCGTCCCTGGGCGTCGGCAGGAGCAGCAACGCAGCAGCTGGAACAGGTCCCGGCGGAAACGCACGCCCACGAAGACGTATAGGAAGGGGTTGAGACAGGCATGCAGATAGGCCACACCTTTCAGCACCTGGCCCACCTTCAGGAAGTGTTTGAGCTCGCGGCAGTCGGTGATAGTCACGTTGGCCGCCTGCATCGCCTCTGTCATCAGGACCACGTTGTGGGGCAGCTGGGTGGCCAGGAAGACGGTCACGACAGCCAGGACCACGCGCATGGCCTTGTGCTTCAAGAAGCTGCGGGTCTTGAGCAGGGTGGCCACCACGGAACCGTAACATGCCGCCATGATGGCGAAAGGCAGGCAGAATCCCATGACCACCTGCACCCACAGCGTGGCCATCTTGGTGCGCTGCCCCACGTGCGACGGGAACAGCATTCGGCAGATCTCGCGTGGACCCTCGTCCGTTTCGGTTGACACGGTCGTGGCGAAGGCCAGCTCGGGTATGGCCAGCAGCAGGGCGGCCAACCAGACGGCGGCGCACGCAAATCGTGCCAAGCGGCGCCGCTCGGCTTGCGAGTTTTGGGCCTTGGCTGTCTGCACGATGACCACGTAGCGGTCCATGCTGATGTAAGTCAGAAGCAGTGTGGAGCTGAACAGGTTCACCTTGTACACCGCCGACGTAATCTGCAAACGAGCCGTCAAGCTTTTATTAGGCTTGGACAACACAAGATGATCAAAAAAAAAAAAAAACAAGAACAAAAGCCCCGCACCAGGCAGCTTGTGGAGCCAGAAGCACACTTAAAAACCAAAGACGGGGTTCTTTCCACCCCGGCTACATAACAACTCCGTTCGCTAACGGCCTCCCAGTGAGGAAATGCTGCCCTGCTAAAACAAATAGCATAGACCAGCTGGGGCTTGGTTGTGTTTTTGTGCAGCAAAAGCATAACCCGGGGGTCGGCAACACGCAAAGCCCCATGCGGCTCTTTAGCGACATCTAGTGGCTCCCTGGAGCTTTATAAAAAATGTTTAAAAATGGAAAAAGATTTTGATAGTAGGCTAATATAGCTCAAATAGATATAGATACATGTTGCAGCTCCGAAAAAGGAGAGCTGTGGTGTTGGGTTTTTTAAAACGTACACTTTATGCTTTTAACAATCTGTGTTTAATTCATTGTAAGTTTTATAGAAGGCTTTTATTTTTTTGCGGCTCTAGACATATTTGTTTTTTTTTGTCCTATATAGCTCTTTCAACATTTTGGGTTGCCGACCTCTGGCATAACCAAATAAGCCAAGATTGGCACAGCCGAACCTTTGGGCACTCGGTGACCCGCTCTCCCAACTGAGCCACAACCACCTAGCAAAACCAACATGCTTTTGTTGCCCGGCTGGACTTGAGCTGGTCAGCAGCTCCTGGCAGGGCCCAAGCAATATTCTGGCCCTGCTGGGCGGCTGTGGACCACTACATAGAGTGGGTTGCCTAGTAACCGCAGGTTTGGCTGTTCCAATCTTGGCTCTTTTGTTTTGGTTTTGCTGCTGGAAAATACAACACAATGCTGGTCACTGTTGCTCTGTGCTGTTTTTTTTTTTTGTTTGTTTTTTTGTTGTTGTTGTTTTTTTAGCAGGGTGGAACTCAGCTAAATTAAATTGGCTTATCTCTACAAGCATACAAGGACGATTCATTAATTCATTTTCCGAACCGCTTCATCCTCACTAGGGTCGCGGGGGGTGCTGGAGCCTATCCCAGCCATCTTCGGGCAGTCGGCGGGGGACACCCTGAATCGGTTGCCAGCCAATCACAGGGCACACACAGACGAACAGCCATCCACGCTCACACTCACACCTAGGGACAATCTTGAGTGTACAATCAGCCTGCCATGCATGTTTTTGGAATGTGGGAGGAAACCGGAGTACCCGCAGAAAACCCACGCAGGCACAGGGAGAACATGCAAACCCCACCCGGGGCCACCCGGACGCAAAAGCACAGCTACCTTGCACAGGGTGGCGCCAAAGGTCCAGCTGTGAGACGCTTCCGCCGCCCAAAACGGCAGGGTGACCAGAAACAAAAGGTCAGCCACGGCCAGGTTGAGCAGGAACACATCGGTCATAGTCTTGAGACGCCGACGGAAGTTCAGGTAGATCCAGACCACCGCCAGGTTCCCGGGGCCGCCCACCAACGCGATCATCCAGAAGAGAGGTGGCTCGAATGCACGCCGGAAGGCCCGCACCGATGACAGGTCGCACATAAAGTCCTGGATGTCATAGTCCGGGGTGGTGGCCGTCAGACCTTCAGACCAGGGGTCCTGAAAAGGGGAAAATGGGTCGGGGGTTCAGTAACGATGTCCGCTTGTGCTTTACTTGAGTGGGTGAGACTTAGTACCTCAGTGACAGAGTCCGTCGTGAAGTCATCCATGGAGTCACCTGGCGGTTAGATTTCAAAATAAAAGCTTACTATTTTTCATCACAGAATGTTTTCTGACACAGAAATGTGGTGCTTCAGGGTAGCACCCTGTTAACAGGAAACTTCAAAATATTGTCAAAATACTCCTTGATGAGAAACTTTTCTTCTGAAGTGTCAGAATTTCAAACTGGGAGCATATTTGACCGATGTTTCCTCTTTCTAGATTTTACAAATATACTTTTTAATCATTTCTTTTTTTAATTGACATATTTAACTATTAAGGTTATAATGGCAAAACCCAACATTTAATGCACTAAATGAAAAATGTAAATACAGATCAGGTTGGATTTTTTTTCTTATGCCCTGCATACATTTGCTGTGCATGCTGCATACATTTGCTGATGCTAACTCAAAGAAGAGAAACTTCTTGCATTTTCAAATTAGAGCCTGTTGACTGCCAATAACAAGAAATATTTCTTCTCAAGTGTTGGAATTTCAAAATAAAAATATAATGGTATGTCACTGTCATTTCTCTTCTCAAGGCTTGATTTTCGAAGTAAGGCGATGAAAATATGGGGTTGTCAATCAGAAACTCATCAGCTTCAAGATAAGAGTCAATGACAAGAAAAATCTTTTCTTCATTGACATTTTGAAATTCAAACTCACAGACTCTCAACGTACTTTGAATGACTAAAAGCACACACCAACACACACACACACACAAACACGGGAGGACTCACTATAGCGTTGTTGGTGGTTGCGTCTCGATGTCGCGATCGCACAGGCGTTCTGAAGTTCGTTACAATTTTAACGAGTCAAAGCAGAAGTGATCAGAAGGGGCGGAGCCGCAGACTCTTTTGAATACATCCCTCCATTTTTTTTGTTAGTCTCACGTTGTGTGGCATGTGCATCTGTGTGTGTGTGTGGCGGGGGGCTGAGGTGTGGTTGTTGACACGCTCAACGTCGAGTGTATTTGACCTTTGGCCACACCTGCCATCTGAGATGGTCAACGGGGGATTTGCATCCCAAGTCGACAGAGCGAGCACTCATCGATCGGTTGGCTGATCGATTAAGAGTTGCATGTGTTCCAATAGTACTTCTGCTCGTGTCACGGATGTGATCCACCAAAGGCCCGTCCGTCCTTTGTGTGTCTGCCTCACTGGCGAGATGAAGACGTTGACGAGGTGGTGGAAAATCTCTCCACGGGATATAAGCGAGACGAGCAAGACGACCATGAAGATGAAGATGATTTCCTGTGCACTCATTTGTTTCGTTGCGTTGCGTGACTCAAGCGACCAGGCCTCACTGGCACGCTTGTGTAACAGGAAGTGACAGCGTCAGCTTTGCACGCAAGCTCGCTTTTTTTTCCCCTCAACTTTGAGTATTTTGTTCAGTCTTCTCTTTGAAACCGGCAGACGACTCGGATGGGAAAAACAACTCAGCAAAGTGGTGAAGAACCACAGCACCTCTCACCTTCATCACTTTCAACGAGCCGTTAAGGACAAACGCACATCGTGACGCATGTCGTCCACACCACAGCACTCCACTCGATGTTGTCCTTCATGCCTGATCGATCAAGCATGAGAATATACTAAGAATGGGCGAGCACCGATAATCAGTATCGGTATCAGGCCAATACCAGTACTATTTTAATGTATCAGATCTCATGATGGCGGCCGATACCAGTCAACGATACCGTGGTGATCTCTTGTGGCCATTTGACTATCAGGAAATAAATGACATACCTATTAAGATTCAATTTCAATAGAGTTGAATACCATTTACTGATTACTGAAAAAAAGTGGTATTGAGCATTCCTACATTTGCCAATTTTTCCTTTCTGCAAATGTTTGAGCTAAAAACTGATCAGAATAATTTTGTTTTTCCTCTTGTAAACTGGGATAGACATTTTTAAAATGTCCTCGAGGGAAATTGCCTCCTCTGTGTTTCTGTGTGCCAGACCTCCATCTGGTACCGTCAGCCGCCTGCTGAGGGCAGTATAGCAGACAGCTGACATTGACCTGCACTCAAAAAGAAGACGACGAAGACGCCGACGAAGCAACAGAAACAAGAACGACGAAGGCTGGAGCGACGACTGACAAGTTACACAAACGGTATGATTAGTTTTTCATTTCAACAGCCGAGGAACATTTTAATGTGTGTGTGTGTGTTTTGTCGGCTGGCTACTTTGCATTCATTGAGGCGTCTTTTGTGCCTGCTAGCATGCTTTCGTTAGCGGGGTGTCTGCTTGGTCCACTTGAAGCAACTTCTACTCGTAGCGGACTTGTTGATTCCCGCCACTGAAGCCAATGGCCAGTACTGTAGTTTTTTTCCCCAATCATATACTATTCCAGTTCAATCCCATAATATATGGAATTTTTTGACAAACTTTAAATAAACAAAATAAAGAATTGATACGAACTTAACAATTAAGTAAATGTATATAGAAATTGTCAAGGGACTTCAACTTAGAGTATATGTCAAAAATCTTTCTACCTTTCTTGTTATCTACAAATTTGGGACTCAATGTAACAATCAATATTAATTAATTGAAAAAAAAAAAACCTTTAAAATATAGCTTTGTGAATATGAAATTTCGCTAACGAAATAAAAAGACCAACACTAGTGCAAATTTCTCTCCCCTGATCACTAGTTGCTTATAAGTTTGACTGACGTCATGATCTCCTATGGATTCGATTTCGACACGTGAAATCAGAGGTAGCTGTGTTGCACATCGTTTTAATTTGTTTTTAATTTGTCGCTTGTCGCCTTCTGGTGTCAGACGACTGACGTTTCTACTCTATTCTGTTCCAAGCCTTGTCTTCAGATGATGATGCTTTGTTTTTTCCAATAAAACGAGCCAACATATTATGAATGTCTTCACAGGTGGAATCAAAAAGTGGAAGGGAGCTGGATCACAAAAACAAAGAGCTGGCGACACAAATGTGGAAACGCCTTGGGGTTTCGTCCAAAGGACTTGTCCTAAAATGGATGCGTGTCTTTGAAGCCATCACCTGCAAATAGAACTCCAATTGCACCATGACCACACATACCACCACGAGGTCATCGGCCACATACGCAGGCGAAGGTGACAATACAGCGCTCACATCCGGGTCGTCCTCAGCGGTTGGCGATGACGCACTGGTGTGCAGCTGGACGCGGCGCTTCCGGGACGTGGGCCCCGTCACGCTGCAGCTGGAAGGCGGGCCCGCCTGCGCCCGCCTCTACTGTGATGTCATTGACGGGCTGGCGGAGGGCGGCGGCCTAGCTGAGGCCTTCCTGGTGGAGATCTTCCGCTGCAAGCTGTGCCAGTTCACCTGTGGCCTCAAGAGCGCCATCTGCAGTCACCTGCTGATGGTTCACACCTCACTTGGGGAGGCTGGGATTCAGCGGCCGCCCCCCACCTATACCCTCGAACTTAAGCACGACGATGACGATTTGCTGCTGTACGACATGTTGCACGACATCGGCCCAGACGCGGGGTTAAAGGTCGCGCACAGCTGTGAGGTGACGCACATATAATTCAAACAATACAGTCGAGTTTATTTGTAAGGACAGTCTTTTTATAAAAATGATCGGGCCTGCAACCAATGATTGTTTTACTAATCGACGCATCTGTCGGTTATTTTTTTTAATTAATTGTTGAGTTAGTGCAAAAAGAAAATAACGTGTGCAATATGCAAGAGTCTTCAAGTATTAGATCCAAAACGGTTGCGCAGTGTAAACATACAAGCAGGTTTACAAAAAGATCCCCAAAAAATATATTGCACAGCGGGGTTCACAGATTTGATATCAAGTTTATGTGGGCATGTCTTCATTAGCAGGTCAGCAGCCTGTTTGAGGACGACGAGTCCATCTTCCCCGTGAAGACCACGTCGGGTTCCACGGATGCCACTTCCGAGGAGACGGCGCAGTCCGCCCACCTCATGACGCTCGGTCTGTGTCGCATCACCGCCCAACGGCCGGCCGCCCCCCTGCCGGAGATCCCGCAGCCTCTTGTCTCCAGACGGGCGCGGTCGACCGATCAGCCGTCGGATCCATCCGAGGACGCAGGGAAGGGTGCTAAAAAGAAAAATGATGCTTGCCGTCAATCCAAGAGACATCGTGCGTGGCGTCAAGCGAACCGCCGCCGCCAGAGGCGGTCGGCTGACCGGCAGGCGGAGCTAAAGTCGCGCAGGAGGAGGACGGATGTGAAAAAGAAGGAGGAGGAGCTAGGGCAAAAACAGCCAGACTCTCATGACTTCAGGGACGCAGGTAAAAATCTCTTCAAACGATCCGTCTTGAACTTTAATCAATCAGTTAAGTCTCCCCTGCAGACAAGGTTATTAGAGTTGACCAAAATTAATAAAATCAAATATTTGTTAACAAAATAAAATAAAAATGTAAAAGAAAACTAACTGAATCGACATCTTGTGTTCAGAAAACTAGATATATTTCGAGCAAAAGTATCCTTTTTTTTTCTTCTTTGTCAACCAGTATCATATGTGAGCTATTGGGGGGGGGGGGGGGATTTGAAATGAACTGATTTCGGTATTGCCGTACACAAGAAGGAAGGTCAAACAATCACTTGACCCTATCAGACAACATTTGCCCTTTTTATTTATTTTTTTATCTTCTACTCAACAAACACTTCTTTTGTTAAAAAAGAAAAACTAAGATGAAAGCTTTAAAAAAAAAAAAAAAAAAAAACCAAATTGCACTTCTAACTGATTTTATTTGACTCTATGCTGGGAAAATCCCAAATGATTTAAACCCTGCCTGCAGACGAAAGTCGACGTGTGATGGAACGAGCTGACAGGAAAAAGAAGAAGAAGAAGAAAAAGAAGGTGACGACACACCTGGACAGGTGGATGCGCGATGCTTGAGTGGCATAATCACTGCTTCTTGGCACCCGACTTGCTGATCGCTTGATTGATTGATTGATTGACAGCTCTCGTCACAGATCATCAGAAGGAGGAAACAAATTCGTCTGCTCGCTGTGTCACAAGTCAGTCTATTACTCATCGTCATCTGTCTGGCACACACACACACACACACACACACACTAATCGCAGCGCTCCTTATTGTTTCCTCACAGGAAGTTGTCCAGCAAAGTGACCCTGCAGCGCCACCTGGGGGTCCACACTGGAATCAAACTCTTCACCTGTCCCACCTGCCCGTACACCAGCAGATTCAAGGAGTCGCTGCAGCAGCACGTCAGGACGCACACCGGTAACGTGCGCGCGCGCACACACACCTATCTGAATGCCCGATGGTGACATGCACACTTGCGCTGCTCACAGAAACGTACGTGTGTGTGATCAGGTGAGAAGCCGTACAGGTGCGCCTTGTGTCCCTATGCTTCCATCGACCGGAGTTCTCTGCGCCGACACTCCCGAACGCACAGCCAAGAAAAACCTCACAAGTGTCTGCAGTGCAACTACAGCAGGTAACGCCCCGACTTGCCTGGACGTCAAACGTGCGCACTCACACCTCGGTCTCCTTCCGTGCGCTTCTCGCCCTGTCAGCATCCAGAAGAAGAGTCTGGATCTGCACGCGCGACGCCATCACACCGGGGAGACGTTTCCATGCCAACAGTGCCACTACGCCAGCGCAGACCGCCAGCTGCTGCTGAGACACATGCGCCGACATCATCCTCCTCCTCCTGCTCCTCCTCCTCCTCCTCAGCGCGCCTTGTCGCCATCTTAATGCTCCCACGTCCAAGGCAGAAATGGCCAACAGGTGGAAGTTTTTATCTAAAGATGCCCCTAGATGGTTTCTCTTTTTCTTAACAGACGACAGACAATATCCCTTCATTCTTTCAAGTCGTTTTCTTTGCGCGTCAGTGTCAAAGCTTTCCGTAAGTCAGTGTTTCCCAAGAAGGGGGCACATTGCAGGGATACGGGGAAACATGCAATATTATTATTATTGTTATTATTATTATATTTTATAACTGCAGCAAAATCACAACAGCCGTGTCTGAGTAGATGATGGATGACAACTTAAGTCAATCTGCTCGAGTGGCTTAGAAGGTTTTGGCTCAGTGGCCGAGTGGTCGTCTCCCAACCCCGCGGTTGTGGGATGGGTCCTCAATCCTTGTGACCATGTGGAAGTGTCCTTGAGCAAGATACTGAACCTCCTGATGCTGCGTCACCAGGAGGTAAAATGAGGAAGCAAGCGTTAAAGCGCTTTGGGTATACCTAAGGTCGAAAAGGAGTATTCAAGTGAAAGGCATCAGCCATTCCGGGCTTTGTTCCTGACGTTGAACGCTTATAAGCCTGTTTCAGGTGGACTTCTTCCATGGAGCACCAGTTTTTGGGAGGGCAAAGGGTATACAGTAAAAGTTATTTAGAAAAAAAAAGGCAGGTTTAATCTTTGTTTTGAATCGTATGTTTTTTATTTATATACAAGGCAATATATTTATTTTTGTTTCATTTGAGTTATCCATCCATCCATTTTCCGAACCGCTTCATCCTCACTGGGGTCGCGGGGGGTGCTGGAGCCTATCCCAGCAGTCTTTGGGCAGTAGGCGGGGGACACCCTGAATTGGTTGCCAACCAATCGCAGGGCACACAGAGACGAACAATCATCCACGCTCACACTCATACCTAGGGACAATTTAGAGTGCCCAACGAGCCTGCCATGCATGTTTTTGGAATGTGGGAGGAAACCGGAGCACCGGAGAAAACCCACGCAAGCCCGGGGAGAACATGCAAACTCCACACAGGGAGGCCGGAGTTGGGATCGAACCCGGTACCTCTGCACTGTGAAGCCGACGTGCTAACCACTGGACTACCGGGCCGCCCTCATTTGAGTTAAAGATTGCCTAAGAATTAAATGTTCAAAATGCGGAACGAAAATAAAAAGATCAATTGTCAAGTCAAGTCCACTTTATTGTCAAATGTGCTACATGTGCAAAAACAGCAGTTGAAATTTTTTTTAAATTACTTTTTATGTTGAATAATTGGTTAATCATTGAGAATGAAATTCATTAATAATCAAAATATTAATCACTATTAATAGTCAAATGCAAAAAAAATAGTGATTTATTTAAAAAATTATTATTTTAAATAGTCAAACCTATTGGGGTCAGATGGGAAACTCCCCCATCCCTTCCAAAAAAAAAAAAGATGTCAGTGTGACAAATCCACTAACTCAAGCTATCACTGTTGGGCCTGCTGTTGTCAATAAAGTTTGAGGCCTTTGAACAAAAGCCGATAATCCAATCCGATTACAATGGTGCAGATGGTTTTGCTTTTAATCTGCTCGACATGTCTGAACACGCCGGCAGCATGGCCGTCATGATCGCAGGTAAAACCAACTCGACACACTCGCCACACTTACTCATCGGAACTACTTTGCACTACTTTACTCATTATTACTTTATTCTCTTGACTCATCATTACTTTACACTATTGACTGTCATCATTTTAATCTGTACTTATTCATTCTACCTTGACGTGATGTCAGAATCATCTTTCTGGGCCAAGTCTGTAAGAACACAAAGAATTGGTCTCAGGCAGTTTTTGTCACTCTAGAATTACGGCAACAGAAAGAACATTTAGGACGTATCCCACACAGAGTTCTTAAGCAATGGCGAAGGTGATGCGGAGAATCCTTGTGTGACGGTTCTTTTTGGTGCGCTAGCGCTGTTGCTGTGCGCGTCCGTGGCGCCGCTTTGGGCCTTCGTGGACGAGCTGGATGACTCGTGAGTCCACTTTTGTGTGATTTGAGTCATCGTCACCTGTCAGTCACTGTCAGTGTTTCCCTGTCCGACAGGTTGTTGGAGACGCGGCGAAAAGAAGACATTTGGCTGATTAAAGTACGTTGACTTTCATATGTCATCGGTGATGTGAATATGGGACATTTTTGGTTGCCTTCTGTTGAATGTGCGTGGTAGTGTAAAAAAAAAAAAAAGTGCACAAAAAAATCCTGTATAAGCACGGGTGTCAAAGTCAAGGCCCGGGGGCCAAATCTGGCCCGCAAAAGTAAATGAAGCATGTCAAGTTTCAGGAGGCTTGCTAAAGTCTGAACCAAAATGTCAATTTCAAAATGTCAAAAACAGTCATTATTCTTGATTTAGGATTTTAAAACTAGTTATTCATCAAATTTGTTATGTGCTGTATGTGTAAGATGTGGAGGTAATCAAACATTTATATGGTTTCCCAAAATTCATAACGGCCCTCCAAGGGAAACCGGAATTACAATGTGGCCCGTGACAAAAATGAGTTTGACACCCCTGCTGTATAGAATATAGCAAGGTCAGTGGTCAGATCAAACGGGCGTGACCACTTGTCCAAATGAAAATGGCCGACGACACGCGTCCACATAGTCAAATAACGACAGATTTCGGAATCCCCGTCCTCAATTTCGCGACGGCAGACATAACCCTTCCAAAAAAAAAAATTGTGGCCAAAGACTGCGGATAAAATCTGAACATGGTTCTGTTTGGTAACTCCAGCAAGATGTTTTTTTTTTTTTTTTTTAGTTTCAGAAAAGTCGTGGTTGTGGAGATGCGATTCCGGCCGACTAAATACCGTTCATGGATGATATTTGGCATGACCCAAATCAAATCAAAGCAAAAACATGAAAAACAAAAGTCCTTCCTTCAGGTTTGATCGCATATAGCGCCGCCTTGAGCTACAAAGGTGGTCACAGAACAAATGAAACTCGTATCTTGAGGCCTAAACAGGCCATCCTGATCCAGCCCGCTGATGATGTCACGTGGCATTACTGTGCTCAGTTTTACGCTCCATGGTGCCGAATCTGCAAGGAGATGGACCCGACCTGGCACCGGATCGGCTCCGAGCTCAAGAGCGTCGGATCGCCCGTCAACGTCGGCAAATGCGACGCCGTCGCCAATGCGGGTGAGCCCACCTTCGTCCTCATCGTCATCATCGTCGTCGACGTCGTGGTGTCGCGCTCACCCACCTTCTGCCTACAGGCTTGGCCAAAGAGTTCAAAGTTCGCACCTATCCCGCCATCTTCATGTGAGTTCACAGCTCAGCATCAGACGTCATTGTGATGTTTGTTCATGTCGTCACGGTGATGTTTTGGCGACATTGGCGTGAGTCATCTTGATGTTTAGATTGACATTATGTTGTCATGGTGATGTCTTGTATATTTCAGGTGGAAGAACGATATGAAGTATCTTTACTTGGGCCCCCGAACCGCAGACGCCGTTGTTGAATTTGCTAACAGAGTTAGCGGGTGAGGATGACACACGCTCACAGCTGTCGCACCGTGTGTGGGTGTGGGTGTGAGTGTGTGCGCGTGTGCGTCCACGCCAGCGTGTTAGTGGGTAAGAGTGACATAAAAAAAGGGAAACAACATGGTTCTGTTTGTGTTTTTAGTCCGCTGATTCGACCCTTGCCGAGCCCGGAACTCTTCCAACACACTTTAAGCCGGCATGATGTCATGTTTGTGTATATCGGAGCATCATCACTACTCAAAGTAACACACACGCACATACACACACACACACACACAGACGTTTGACCTGTAACCACCGACCTGTGATCTGTGTTTGCAGAGTGAGTACTCCTCAGTGGCTCAGGAGATGATAGTGTCGACGTTCTTCTTCTCTGCCAGCAGAGACGTCGTACCCAAGGTCCAAATGTCAACACGAGAAGTCGAAGCAAAAAAAGCCTTTGAAGAAGCTTGTTACCTGTTGGTCAAATTTGCGCTTTGACGGTGTGGTTTGCAGGCCGTGTCTCTTCCCGCTCTTCCAGCCGTGGTGGTCTTCAAAGACGGCGCTTACTTCAGCTACGATGGTGGGAATGAAGCTGACCTTTGACTTTTGTGTCTTGACCGATGACCTTTGTGATTCCTTGACACATTTCAGAGGCCAGCGGCGGGTCACTGAAGGCCTGGATCAAAAGGGAGAGATTCAGTAACTATGCTCAAGTGGACAACTACATGCTCTATGCCATGGGAGACTCGGGTGACTGCTGACCACACACACACAGACACGTGCGCAAACACACACTAGAGTAGTGGTGTCAAACATAAGGCCCGTGGGCCGGAACCGGCCCCCAGGGAGGTTCAATCTGGCCCGCAGAATAATTTAATGTATTTGACCTCCAAAATGGGAGCGGTACTGGAGTGGGAGTCATACTGAACAGGAGCGGGACAGAGTAGGAGTCAGTTTCACCGAGAACGGTACGGGGACAGGATTTTTTTTTTCTTTAGTGTAGTCCCAGATTGGGACGTGACGGGATGGGATTTTATCTGTGGGTGTGGGATTGGACGGGAGTAAAAATGACAACTCACTCTTTTGCGCAGGGAAGCTGATTCTGTTGGCACTGTTGGATGACGCCGATGTGAGCCAACAAAATCTCAGGTATGACCTCAGACCTGTGCGACGCACTTCTTGTCTGTCTGACCTGCTTATGGTGTCCTTCCTCTCCCATGTTCAGGTACAAAAGCCTTTTGTGGAAGGTTTCGCAGGACTACAAAGATGTTTACAGCAGGTCAGGAAGTTCAACCTTAAGGCCTTGAATGTGAAAATCCACCGAATGAGCGTGCGCGCATCAAGCTTTGGTCTTGTTTTTCATTCCCACAGAAACATTCACTTTGGCTTCATGGAGGGCAACGAATACATCAATGGGCTCATCATGGGGTGAATATATGCGCGTGTGTATGTGTGCGCGCACACGTCTTAGTGAGAGTGCACGCGTGAATACACGCGTGTGCGCATGTTTCTTCAGCATGTGACTCTGTGTGTTTTGTCGCGTGTTCAGCGAGCTGCAGCTTCCGACCATCGTCATGTTGAATCTGTCCACTGACAGCTACTTCCTGCCACCTGCCCCACTGGAGACAGAGCGCCACCTGTTGGACTTTGTGGATCAGGTTCTGGACGGCAGCATACAGGCGAGTCCGCCAAAAAGCACTGGCAGAAAATCTTGAAACGCGTTTGTTGACTCGTGTTGTCCTTTGTCCCATTTTAGGCTCATGGAGGAAACGGGGTCATTCAGCGAGTCAGGCGCTTCATTTACGACACCAAAGGCATGCTCTTGGTACTTCCTCTCGACACTTCCTGGCCAAGTGCAGCTGACTGTCCTCATGCTGGTTCTGTCTGAAAGTCTGTGTTTGTTTCCATCCAGCCGCTGCTGAGTGAGGCTCCGCTACTGGGCTGCCTCCTGCTGGGTTTCCCGCTGGGCCTTTTGGTCTTCTTGTGCTTTGTGTGCTGGAAAGCCAAGTCTGACTACGGAACCCAAGACGACGACGATGATGATGATGACGACGACGACCGGCCCATCTTCTCTCGGAGACAAATACCCGACAAGAAGTCAGACTGACTCCGATCGACAGAACCTCAGTGTGCTGCAAACTTTTAAAAAGTCGATTAAAGAAAGGTTGAAAAACTTTGCACTTGGGTGTGAAATGGGTCCAACATCAGACATTCTAACGTTGGCATGCATTAGCAACGTGTTCCTCTTTGCTTCCAAATGTCACAAGTTCAGCAGACGCAGTGTCATCAAACAAATGTGTTGTCCTGTGACTCCAAGTTTTTTCATTTGGTCTCAGCAAAAGACAATTGAAAAAACGGACAAAAAGATATTTGTCCTTTTAGGGCCAGGAGGCATTCCAATCAGATACCCGAGCCACTTCAATTAGCTCCTCTCAATGTGGAGGAGCAGCGGTTCAACTCTAAGTCCCTTGTGGATGCTGAGCTCCTCACCCAATCTCTCAGGGAGAGCACATGATCCACTTGTATCTTGTAACCATCTTGTTCTTTCGGTCGCAACCCACAACTCGTGAGCATAGACCATAGATGAGGGTTGGAACAAAGATTGACAAGTAATTCGAGAGCTTTGCCTTTTGGTTCAGCTCCTTCACCACACAGTTGATGATCCACCTGACGATTTCCTACTCGAGCCTATCCTCCCCCTTTTCTGAATATCTCTCTCATATATATATATATATCATTTACCAGGTGATGTATTAGCTTATTTCTTTAATTATAAAAAAGAAAATAGCACAGAACAATTTACTAGGAGCACTGTTCTTGAGCGCTCCATTCATCTCTTTCAAAATAAAAGGGAAACTTTTTCTATGAACGTAGTCTGTTATTGTGAAGGTCGACGGGTCGCACTGACTGACGCTTCCTGGAGACAAAAGACAAACATCTAGCTAGCAGCTAGCTGAGTGCGTCGCCAAAAGTGGTCGTCGAGACGATTAAGAGGTCCAACAGAGCCGAGCCGCCGGCTGCTCTTCATGCTGGCGACCTGCTGGAATCCCTCCAGAAACTTGTCGGCATTGGTACGCCGTCCCCATGGCAACGGAAGACTTCTATGAGGTGACGCTAATATGCTAACACGAGCTAACGTGTAACACGGCCAACTTGAGAAAAGTTGATGAGTCGCCGCTGGGTGACGTAATGTCAACTAGATATCGTCATATGTGTACGAGGACATGGCGTGGGATACTTGAAACATGTTTTGAAATTCTAATGCGTACGATATGAACTAATGGGCTGCGTGCTGGCCACAGGTGGAGCGGATCGTGGACAAGCGGAAGAACCGGAAGGGGCGGACGGAATACCTGGTCCGCTGGCGAGGCTACGGTTGCGAAGGCGACACGTGGGAGCCTGAGGTTCATCTGACTACATGTATGCCGTATGTGCACGACTTCAACCGGCAGCACGCCCAGCGCCACAGAGACGTCACCCTGCTGCGCTCCACTCGTAGCTACCTGTGCGCTACCCCCCACAGGAACCCTTGCAGCCCACCTGCTCATGTCGGGCGACTTCTGCCCATCTCGGACCCTCCGCCCGGCGAACTCAACGGCCAGTCGCACTCCTCAGTGAGTGTCATGCCAGGACCCCCAAAGTCGGTACCCCCGTCATTGGTGCCCTCATTGCCAGCGCCCCTGGTGGGCCCACCCCGCCGCAGCTTGGACTTGTCAAAAAGCGGGATCAAGATCCTGGTCCCAAGAAGCCCCATGAACAGCCTAGTGGACGCTGAAGAGTCGCCCAGCGAGGCGGCACCCAGCGAGGCGACTCACAACACGGATGCCGGCGCCCGGGATGCCCACGATGTCCCCCCTGAGGTGGCCCTGGAGCAACCGGCCGGCGTGCAGCTGGCTCCAGGAGAGCTGCGCGCCCGCATGGGGATCAGGTCGCGGGGCAACAACGCCCGGCCTGTGATGCAAGCCCTCAATGGATCAGGTAATAATAATAATAATAATAATAATAATAGCTAAGGTTTATCTAATGCCGTTCAAGGGACTTGTGTACACTTAACAATAATTGAATTGAATTGAATACAACTTTATTGTCAAATGTGCTGTACGTATGTGACCCAATAACTGACCCAGGGGTCCTTCAAATGTTTAGTGTCTTAGGATTAGCACGAAGGAACAGTTAGGGTTGGCCACCGGCAGACCGCGTGATCGAAGGTTCCAGTTGAAGTCCAAAAGGCAGGCAAGGAGAAAGCAGATGGGGGAATTTCTCATAATATGGCATCTTTCAGGGACCTAAGCTAGGAATCAGCGAATGGTGCTGTCAGTATGGCTGCCAAGAATGTGAAAATGGCAAGTCGTTTTGCTCTTAAAAAGCTGCGCAAAGTGTTGCGGTTGCAGCGGAGTCAGATGAGCTGTCACAGGCCACCGGCAACACTGATGCTTCACTGCGGGCCTTTTTGTGGAGGACTTCGTTTCCCGGGGATTCATGCCGTAATATTTCATTTTTCATCTGAAAATGTTGCTTTTGGTTTGCATTATGCTTCACAGGTGCTCGCGGAGCAATAATTTTGTGAATTGGGGTTTCATGGTCTGTGTCCCCAAAAAATCAGAGTATCTGCATGAACCCTTGAGTCTGAAAGGTGATAAAATGGCTAATATGAAAGTCGTAATAGGTATTTTTACGGGTTGCCACGCAGTGGTATCTTTGCACTTCTGTCTGTCGTTTGAGAAACATGTTTCTGTTTGCCTCCTCGAAGTAGCGCACAGACCGAGGAAAAAGCCTGTGAATGTTGTACAGTATGCGTTTGTATATTGTTCGATCAACTCCAGGGGTTGCCGACTGACCAACTTTGCATCCGCTTAGGCGCGCCGGGGACGACGGAGGACCTCGGTACGGGCGGGACCTCTGCACTTACTGTGACGTCGGGTGCCCCGGCCAAGCGGCGTCTGGAGGAGCGCGGTGCATTCGACAAACGCTTGCGTTTCAGCGTGCGACAGACGGAGAGCGCCTACCGCTACCGCGATATCGTGGTCAAGAAACAAGACGGTTTCACGCACATCCTGCTGTCCACCAAGAGCTCGGAAAACAACGCGCTCAACCCCGAGGTGCGCACACGCACCCCCGCGCGCGGACTACCGCACGCATCCCGTCTCCTCCTTTCACCTTCGCTGTGGTTGTGACCGCAGGTGATGAAGGAGATCCAGAGCGCCATGGCGACGGCGGCCTCCGACGACAGCAAGTTGGTACTCCTGGGAGCTGTGGGCGGCGTCTTCTGCTGCGGCCTGGACTTGGTCCACTTGGTCCGACGCCTCACAGATGACAGGAAGAAGGAAAGCGTTAAGATGGCCGAAACCATCAGGTAAGTGGTTGCCTCAGTCCCCTTTCGCCATAGGTGGGGGTGGGGTGAGGACAGAGCGCCACATACCAAGCACAACGGAGTCGGTCGGTGCCGTGGCATCTCCGGTAAAAGTAAATCCGAACAAAAAATAGCTTTCGTTGTATTGCCTCGCGCCAGAAACTTCGCTCATCTCGAAGCACAAGGCAATTACCGTATTTTCCGGACTATATGTTGCAGTTTTTTTCATAGTTTTATACTCTGGAGCGACCTATGTGTGAAATAATTAACACGTTCTATCATTTGACATGTTATTTTCACATTAAACCGCAAGAGGGAGCTCTAGGCCTGTGTTGATTCTTTCCACATTGACAAAAAAAACAAACTACCATGACTCTGACGTCAGCGAAGTAGAAGAGGAAGCACCGTCTCTTCTACCTCCGAAGTTGGCAGAGTTGCATAAAAGTGACCCCGAGGATGAAGATTTCATTGGATTTAGTGATTTGGAGTGACACTGATGGTTTGGTAAACTTGTTAGCATGATCATTATGCTACAGTTATCTGAATAACTCTTAATGTTAAGTGAACATATCGGGCACATTCTCAGTTCATTGTTTATGCGTCATGTAACGTTAGCATATCGTACTCTTATTCAGCCTGTCGTTTTATTTTTATTTGCCTTCAAAGATGACATGTCTGTTCTTGGTGTTGGATTTTATCACATACATTTCCCCCCCAAAATGCGACTTATACTCCAGTGCGACTTATGCATGCTTTTTTGTTCTTTATTATGGATTTTATGGCTGGTGTGTGGGAATTGTAAAAACGCAAAGAAAGCGACAATTTCTCACGTCCACATACTGAGAGTGTGTCGTTTAATTCGCACACCAAAAAAGCTCCCGCGCAAAACTGACCCGCCGAAAGTCCGTTTCCATAGCAACAAGCGAACCAAACATGGCGGTCCTTAAAGGGACCGCAATTACCTCTACCCAGCCACCAAATGACCGTGAACACCAAACATCACTTCCTCTCACCCTGAACTCTCTGACAAGCATACAAAAAAACATTACATTCACACATTTGCAGCTGGTGGTGAATTATGTATATAGAAGTCACTGCAGGTGCGACTTATAGTCCGGGAAATACGGTAGCTAGCTGCTGCTGCTACCTCCCGGTATGGAAGAGCCCCACATGATTACCCGGCTGCCGGCCTGTAGACTGCACAGGCATACAAATTGGATAATTTCCCACAGTGTTTTAAAAACACTTGAGTTACAGCAAGCAATGTGTTTTTTAAATGATAATATTTGTATAATTATTTCATCAGTTCCACACGCTGTACACTGACTAGCTGACCTTGGAGCTAAGTGCCCATTGTTGCTTGTTGTCCGAACGAAGCGTGTCGTGCAACATGAGGCGTGTCCTGACATTTGGGAGCTAGCCAAGTGACGTGAGCGCATGTGTGCTTCCTCAGGACGTTCGTCAACACGTTCATCCAGTTCCGCAAGCCCATCGTGGCCGCCGTCAACGGGCCGGCGCTGGGCCTGGGCGCCGCCATCTTGCCACTGTGCGACGTGGTGTGGGCCAATGAGAAGGCTTGGTTCCAGACGCCCTACGTCGCGTACGGGCAGACTCCCGACGCCTGCTCCTCCTTCACCTTCCCCCGCATCATGGGCCCCCCCTCGGTTGGTACCCCGCCCCTAAGCTGGCCCACGCCGTGGCGGCCTGACCCTTCCTTTTGCTTGCAGGCCAATGAGCTGCTCCTGAGTGGCAGGAAGTTGACGGCGCAGGAGGCGTGTTCCAAAGGTTTGGTCTCGCAGGTTCTCTGGCCGGGAACCTTCACGCAGGAAGTGATGCTGCGTATCAAAGAACTGGTCGCCGTCGACTCTCTCGTGAGTCTCACGCGGGCGCGTGCACACACATTCACGTTGCTCTAAGGTGCATTTCAATCTGGGAAACAAGTATTTCTTCTCAGTCCATATTGATTTTTTTATTCAATCTATGAACCTTTGAATTGCGAATGTTAACACGACTTTTTCTGCCACCTGATGTATGGTCCGGCTCTCATATCAAATATGTTTCTTGGTTCAATAAAGCTTATCAAGCGCATGCACATCCCCACAGAATTTGATGTGTGTTATTTTTGTGCGGCTCAGGTCCTGCGGGAGTCCAAAGCCTTGATGAGGAACTCCAGCCGAAGTTCACTGGAGCAAACCAACGAGCGCGAGTGTGAAGCCTTGAAGAGAATTTGGGGTTCATCGCAGGGAACCGACGCTATCTTGCAGCACCTGCACAGAAGCAAAGAGCTCTACTAGGACCTGCACCAGGACCTGTTTGTGCTTCTATGACTGGATTGGACTAAATGTTTTGAGTGCAAATGGAAAGTAAGTTATGAGTCATGTGTGCTCGATGAACGTTTTGGCTCAACGATGCGCTCAGCTGAACTTTCCCGACAGGATGTGTCTTAGTTGATGCGAAACTAAGCTAACACAGCCTCTAGCAATGCCACATCCTTGCGAATGACACATTTGTACCTTTTCTACATTGGCAAGTAAACGGTGTTTCAATTCACATGGGATGACGCCCTCTTGCTGGTCATGAAAACTTCCAACCTTTGGGCTTTTCCCATGCAAGGGTCTCCAAGCACTGGGCTGCACAGAGAAACTCCCAACTTTTTGTCCTTGTTTTCATAATGGAATGGTAGACGGGGCTCCGGAAAGTTGTGGTGGCCTTCGTGGGAGGACGATCGGGCCGCTCAGAGCGCGAGAGCGGGACATGATCCATAGGTAGGAGGAACAGCCTGCTCTGAAATCTGGCCAGCTGGCCAGCGAAGCAGGTCAAGGGTACCAATCGGCTGCAACAACAAATATTGGATGCAGCACTGCTGTGAAAGTTGCAAGATTTGCCAATTTGCCAAGTGTGGTTGTTCTGGCCACTTGAACTGATCTCTATAGTTCCCCTAAATGTCCACAAAAAAAAAAAATGCTGTGTTGAATGCAGTTATTGCATTCGCAACCATTCATCATCATGAAATTCAGCTTGAAAAATCAGGTGCATCACCATGTGCTGATCATGTGATACGGGGGGGGAAAAAAGTAAGCCCCCACGGTAGCAAAGATGACTTGAAACAACAAATGTATGGGGGATTGACTCGGAAAAGGGGGCGGGGGCAGAAGAGCACATCACACCCGCGTTCAATAGAATGTTTTGTTGTGCATTCAATTGTCTATTTGTTTCCAACGAAACATGTCTTTACATGAGAATGACATGTGGCACGAAATAGTTTGGGATCGCCGCTTGAATGGACATGAGCCATATGCACCTTTCCAATATGGGGCTTTTGATAAAGCCACCCGCCCCCCCACACTTTTAGCTCTGTAAAGATAAGTGACCATTGACAACACACCTTAAAAAAATCCCTCAAGTAGATTTATTTACCAAAATAAAGGATGGCCTGTGCCAAAGTCAGTTTACACAATAAAAGATGACTTTTGTAATTCAAATCTGTAAATAAATTGGACGTTGGAAAAAAAAAAAAACCTGCGCAATATTTTCCATTTCCATTTCCAAGTCCATTTCACTGTTTGCAAAGAGGTGGGTGTGGTCAGGAGGCTGGCGTGGCCAGGTGCAGGGAGTAGGCGTGGTCAGGGAAGAGTACCAGCGTGTAAAAGTGTCTCTCGTGCACGTGCAGATTGTCCATAAAGCCGTGAACCGTAACGGCCGCCCAGGGTGGTGAAAGGGGACGCTCCAGGAAGTGGCTGCAACATAAGAAAAAAAAAAAAAAACATAAGGAAGGCGGCTGATTGGCGGCCCCAATACCCAAGTGGGCTTCATAGCTTACCTGAGCTGCGTGACCAGCGTCATGATGTTTTGGGGAAGCAGCAGACCGCGCACCTCAAGCAGAAACGAGCTCTGAGAAGACTTGGCGGATGGATGAGGGCACGCCAAGGAAGACAGGAAGCTGTCAGCAGCGTTGTCGCTGGGGACGACACAGGGTCATGGAGTCACCTGACAAAAGAGGCTCGCCACGTCATCCGCTCTCGCCTCCTCACCAGCTGATGTCTGCTTGGACGGCCCCGAGCCACTCCAGAAGGTCGAAGGGGTCATACGTGCGCAGGTCACAAGTCAGCGGGTCGGGACGGCTCAAATGGGTCAGAAGGCGACAGCTGACCTCGGGCGTGTGCCGTGACCACTCGTACCTTGATAGCAGCGGCTGCAGCGCATCCGGGTCCCCTGCGCACACAAAGAAACTTAGTAGAAATCAGAAGAACAGAACACTGCATTTATGGAGATATATGGGTCTTCTGTCAATGTTTATTTTTTGGGGGGGGGCATTAAATAGTGGCAAAAACACACTAAACTCATGGCATTCACATTACTCTATCGCATTAAGTTTCAGTTCACTGCTGTGTGTGTGTGTGTTTTGTTTTTTTAACATCTGCCTTCAAGCTTGTTGGTGCTGTTTCATAGGCTGCTCTCGTGTAGTGTGGACAAGATCTCATGTGATGCAAGAAGTCACATTCATTTCAGGGAATAAGATGTTTTAAAAGGATCAATGTAATGATAAGAGATCTATTGGGCGACGAAGAAAATTGATTCGATTAATTATTTTTTTAAACCCAATGCTAGTAATAATAATAATACATTTTATTTATAAGCGCCTTTCAACCCATATTGTGTTTTATTGTATGGCCGACAAGGAGGGGGTGATGGTAGGGCACTAGCTTCCATGCGTACTTTCATCAGGGGAAGGTCGAGATAGCCATGTTTGTTTTTAGGACGAAAATACGACAGGAGGCTCGGAAAAGTTAGACAAAGACAGCACATGGACTGAGTGGCGAGCAGGGAAGGGTGGGGGGGAGGGAGTGTCCGCCTTCGTCAGGAGCAGACCCCTAAGCGAACCGCTTCATCCTCACTAGGGTCGGGGGGTGCTGGAGCCTATCCGCAGTCTTCAGTCGGGGGACAGATTGGTTGCCAACCATCGCAGGGCACACAAGAAGACATACCCAATTTAGAGTGCCCAACGAGTGCCATCATGTTTTTGGGTAGAAAAACCCACTACTCAAGAATTATACTCGCCCTCCGGCTGTATGTTAAAATGTGCGTTCTGTTGTCAAATATGCATGATGGTAATGAGACGGGAAGTCACCTGAAACAGGCGCCAACAGGAATTCCATCTTTAACGGAAGGCGTGACGTCAGACCGCTGAATAGACGCTGGTAGCCTGGCCTGCCGGGAGCCATGCTTCTGTCATTCAAATCCATGCTGACCACTAATTTTGTCGTGCATCACAAAACAAGAAATCCTAATTAAATTTTAGCACAGCAACGACACGTCTATTACGTTGCTGTGCCAATGCTCTGGAGAAGTGCTTCACACCGTATCGGCTGGACTTTGGTTTACACGCTTTGCCTTCAATGCCCAACAGCTCGTAGGAGTCTTTGTCCAGCGACAGACACAGATGTCCTGCACGCAAACACACACACACACACACACACACACACACACACACACACGTCAGTCATATTTACCACAAATATGTGGCCGCATTCCTGAAGTCTGTTACCATTTGCCTTGAGGAAAGCACAGTTGTCTTCGTCGATGCGAGTTTTGTAGGACAGGCCGCACACGCTTCCTGAAGGACGCACGCACATGTTGTCAGTGATATGCAAAACGAATGGGACATGGATGTGGTCATGTGACATTGGATGTCACGTGACAAGCGCATACCACGGCCCAGGTGTTCGTCCAGAAGTTCATAGAGCGGAAGGTTCCGGACCAGGTAGAAACTTTGGAAACTTCTTAATGTTGCATCGAGTTGAGAAGGAGCGCAGCCACAATCCGGGAGAAGTACAGTCGCCTGCACAAAGACATAAAACTTGACTGACACCTAAAAGGAACACACAAGCAAGTCGGAAACGGCAATGGAAACGTCGTCAGGGCTGCAACCCAGAACGTAACTTTGCTAATTCAACACACAACAACAACAAAATATCATATTTGGTGATGTCATGTATTGTTTTTCAACGTCTTGACAGCTTCGACGTCAGAAGACTCATCATTCGTTCTCTTATTTTAAGCTTCAGACTTTTGAGAAGATGCACTGTGCAGTTTCCATTTCAACTGCAAACCCACGTGACGAACGAGCTGGCGGCTGACGCCAATGCTAACCCGCGTGAGCGTCTGACCTTGTAGTTGAACGGTAGCTGCTCCATGTGCGCGCTCAGTCTGTTGTTTGGGTGTCGCAGAGAAGACGTTTCATAGTGAAGAAGAGTTTTGCTGCTCATCTTCACTTCAACCACTTTTGGGCCACTAAAACGGAAAACAATCACAACCGGAAGTCCAGCATACGTCATTTCCTGTTGCTCCTTCTCTTTCTTTTTGTTATTGTTGTAATTAGTGGTGTGTTTCGTTTGTTTCCTTTGAAGTATTTTTCTGAAATAACCACCCGCGATTGGTGTTTCTTTTGCATAAACGACACATTTGAAATGTCAAGCTCCTGTCCAACAAGGGGCGGTCTTGAGCTAAATGATGAAGCCAATGTCTTTCTCGCGGGACCTCATCACGTGTCCATACCCGGAAGTTAATCGCGCACGCGGCTGCTGTGACCACAACACGAAATATTGACACCCAGGTGACTTTACTGATCATTGATACATACGTATATTAATTTGACGTCATATGGCGTTGTTGGTCGACTCTGTACCCGGACAGTTTGATGACGTAGAGGAAGAGGACAGGTAAGGCCAAAGATTTGTTTGTTCTGTGTTCACGCTTCGTGTTTTTGGTCTGTGTTCACACTCCGCCCTGATAAACCTGTTTGTCGTCACGTTTAATGGCTTCAAATGATTCTGGTTGAGTATGTTTTCGTGTACTTGCTGGTTCTAAGTGTGTAACAAATGTTACCAACCATTCTTCATGTTTTCGTCGTGTGTCTATGCAGCTAAATGGTCAAATATAACGAAAGAGACGGCCAACTATAGATGAGCTTTGGTCTGGCCATGCCTTGTTGTTGTTGTTGTTTTTTTTTTAACTAAGAGCGGTTTCCCAACCTTTTGTTGCGCATTTTACATGCAAAAAATGACCCAGCCCACTGACACACAAAAATAACACAACACGTATGAATAATCCAAAGAGGTCTTCATTCACTTAACTAAAGGACAGAGTCAGTGTGAATTCTCTGCGATTGGCTGGTGACCAGTCCAGGGTATGGCAAATCAGCTGCAACCGTCATGAGAAGTGCGCCCAAAAAGGGATGGACAGATGATGGCTTTTTGTTGCCTCCACTGCAACTTTGTCCAAATGGAAGAAAGTTGCATTTAGAAGAAAAAAAAGCAAAGTCCTGTTTTTTAAATAATAACAATGTCTTTTTGGTCACATGGTTACACTGCAGCCAATCCAAAGCCTTTGACATCCCGCAAGATGTCAAGCAAGTCGGCGTTCAGCAAGACGGCGACGATGACTACGACAATGATGATGATGAGGATGATGAAGTTGATGATGATGATGATGCATGGGCTTGGTCTGCCGCGGGAGGCGATCTGACCAAACGATACAACCGGAGTGTGGTCGGTCAGGTGAGATAATTGATATCCATGTGATGATGGATGGTAATGATTGACACCCGGCAGTCAGATGATGCTGTTTTTTTCCCCCCAGGCGAACAAACAGAATTCGTCCAATTACGTGCCTACCACAGACAGGTCGCTCAGAAGGTTTGAGCACAAGATCAACTTGGGTAGCGCACACACACTCACGCACTCATGCGCACAGTCACAAGCACGGCGTGGAACCTTTCCACACACGCTTGTTTGTTTGCAGATAAACTCAATTTCGCTGACTCCGTGATCAACAAAGTGACAACGATGCAGAAGCAGAAGGACGCAGACACGTACGTCAACACTGCATGCATGGAATTTTTATATGAGATCATTCTTAAAATGTCTACTAAAAATGCCTTTGTAGAAATTGTGGATTAGGGAAGGAGTGAATGATTGCAAAGGTTGCCAACGTGGCTATTCTCTGTGTAGCATAGCTCACACTGATTTAATTTTTTTAACCATTATTTATAATGTGTTTGATTGTATATGTTGACCGGTTGCTCCTGCTCGCAGGTACCGCGTGAAAGACAAATCGGACCGGGCCACCGTGGAACAGGTGCCGATTAGCGCCAAGATGCTTTTATTGAGAAAATGAAACACAGGATTGGTACGTGACAGACTGTGTCGCACAGGTTTTGGATCCGAGAACGCGAATGATTCTCTTCAAGATGTTGACTCGCGGGATCATCTCAGAAATCAACGGCTGCATCAGTACAGGGAAAGAAGTGAGCTTGCCTGCCCCGCGCTTTGACATCTGTCCGCCATGCTCCACATCTCCTCATTGCGCTCGTCCCACCACCAGGCTAACGTCTACCACGCCAGCACGGCCGGCGGAGAGAGCCGAGCCATTAAAATCTACAAGACGTCCATCCTGCACTTTAAGGACCGGGACAAATACGTCAGCGGCGAGTTTAGGTGGCGTACCGTTGCCTGCTTTCATTCCATCCCGACTCAAAAAGTTGGGCGGCCGCCTGCGCCCATGTTGGGTAAACTGTGTTGGCTGAAGCCGTTCTGCTGTTGCGGTGCAGGTTCCGTCACGGCTACTGCAAAGGGAACCCCAGGAAGATGGTGCGGACTTGGGCCGAGAAGGAAATGAGGAACCTGATCAGGTGGCAGCTTTTCTGGGAGGAAGTCAATCCCCTGAAAAAAAAAAATCACGTGCTAAAACATCCCAAACACTCTCAGGTTGCAGACGGCCGAGATCCCCAGTCCGGAACCGCTGCTGCTGCGGAGCCACGTGCTGCTCATGAGCTTCATCGGCAAAGACGACACGTGAGGCCCCCCGCACAGAACCTTTTACGGCAACTAAAGCAGCAGGCTCGCCTTCTCACGTCTGCCCTCGTTGAGCAGGCCCGCCCCGTTGCTGAAGAACGCCGTCCTCTCCGAGTCAAAGGCCCGCGAGCTCTACCTGCAGGTGGTCCACAACATGCGGCAAATGTTCCAACAGGCCAGACTGGTTCACGCCGACCTCAGCGAGTTCAACATGTTGTAAGGACAGCGGAGCCGCGCCGCCTGCGGGTGGCCATTTGATCGCTGAGCTTGTTTTCCGCTCCGGCTCCAGATATCAGCACGGCCAGGTTTACATCATCGACGTGTCGCAGTCGGTGGAACACGACCACCCGCACGCGCTCGAATTCCTCCGGAAAGACTGCAGCAATGTCAATGGTGAGTGGGCGGGGCTTCCGCCACTGGGCTCCCTGGAATCCTTTCCTTTCGTCTCTTCTCGTCTCTCCTTTAGTCTTATATTTTCGGGGCCATAGAGTATTGTAGGCATGTTGAGTTGTTTTTTGGATGATGTGTGGGGGGGGGGGGGGCGGTCCTTGGAAAGATTTTGAAAGCCCTCCTTTAAGGGAATAATAGTTGCAGAAAGATTGGGACTGAACACTTGACTGTTTCAGAGTTTTTCGGGAAGCGCGGCGTGGCGGTGATGACCGTCCGAGAGCTTTTTGACTTCATCACTGACCTGTCAATCACCTGTCACAACATAGACCAGTACTTAGAGAAGGTGCGTAACCGGCACGCGGTAAATGACCTCTGACGACCTTTTACTTGCCTAACCGCGTTTGCGATCGCCGGCCCAGATGATGGTCGTGGCGGCCGAGCGGACATCGGTGCAGCGCTCGGATCAGGACCGTGTGGACGAGGAGGTGAGAGACAGACCAGCGGCGCGTACCCCTGCACACTTCGCTCGTCTCTGACCCGTGACTTGGGCGTCCAATCAGGTGTTCAAGAAGGCTTACATCCCACGAACGCTCACTGAGGTCAACCACTACGAGCGAGACTTCGACCTGGTCAGGACGAGGGAGGAGGAGACAGCCGCCAGCCAGCAACACGACAACGTGAGTCGAGCGAGGCGGCGACGCCGACCGTCTTCACTTCGGTCAGAGGAAGTAGCGTTGTCGTAAAATCTGACTTTCTCGTCCTCCCGCTTCCTCCTGGCTGTTCAGGTTCTTTATCGGACGCTGACGGGACTGAAGAAGGATCTTTCTGGTGTTCAAATGGTAGGATGACGTCAAAGTCAATTGCAGCTTCGCACGGCCCAAATGCCACTGCGGCAAATGGTCCAATTTGACTCGTTTTCAATTTATGAACTCCATATCATGGCTCATCTTTCTATATCAGCAACCTATCATGACAAGCAGAACAATTTAATGCTCTTCCACTAGATGGCATACTGTGCAATTAACCATCACCACTTTGCGAGTACATTTCGATGCCAAAATTATTTTGAGTTGGTCTTATTGCAAGCCTAACACATGTCCGTATTTTCCGCACTAAAAGGCGCACTGGATTATGAGGCGCGCCTTCAATGAATGGCTATTTTGTAATTTTTTTCCATACATTGGACGCATCGCATTATAAGGCGCAATCTCCAATGCATCCCCTAGATGGTGCTACTCTCCTTCCATTCAACTTGAGAGGCGTCCGTTCAATTCAATAGGCGTTCATGACCGCCTCTGAAAAACGTAAATGAACTACAGTATTATCACAAAAATAAATTCTATATCCCCCTTACAGAATTAATTTTGTGATTTCCTCGCTTGATTTTCTTCGTAGTTTCACTGAAGTCATCATTAATTTACGTTTTTTCGGAGGCGGCCATGAACGGAAGAAGAGAAGGCATGGAGACGGACAAAGACGTACAGTACCTGTATTTGTTGAGACCGTGAAAACCATTAATAAAGTCTGCGTTAAAAAAAATAATACCTCAGCTCTCCTATTTTCAACAAATACAGGTGCGTCTTTGCCTTCGCTTCTTCCGTTCAACTCAAGAGGTGTTCATGACCGCCTCGGAAAAACGCATTGGCATTGCTATAAACTATATCAAAAATAGTGTGGTGAGATAGTGTAGTTCCGTAGACTTGTGGGGTCACTGGGGGATTCCCTCAACGTGCGGTGGAAAACCAGCCCAATCAAATTGAGCTCAATGTTCCATGCGCAGGTTCCGGCTCTGCTGGAGGACGACGGGTCTTTGTCTTCGTCGGAGGAGGAAGAGGATGAAGAAGATGAAGATGACGAAGCCACTCACCCGCTACCCGGAGACAATGCAGACCCCTTGGAAAAAAAGGTGTTTTTCTTTGCGACGTTAACATGACGGAAGAATGAACAAACGAGCAAAAGGTGCTTTTGTTTCAGGAGAAGAAGAAGCTGGTGAAGGAAGCTCAGAGAGAAAAGAGGAAGTCTAAAGTTCCAAAACACATAAAGAAGAGGAAGGAGAAAGTGGCCAAGACCAAGAAGGGACGATGAACGTAGACACGGGCCCTTGGTGGCTGCGGCCAATTGCAGCCTCCGCCCGTTCTTTGTGCCTTCAAAAAGTCCTTCATTAAATGAATCTTGGTGAAATGTCCGCACGGTCTCCTCCTTGACTGTCTGCAGCTTCATGCCAAACAGCAAATACATCACTGCAGGTACGTTGGCGCGTGCCAAGCTGCCTGGAAATCTAATCGTGTGAATGGGCGAATTGTAGAGTTGATTGATGGCTGCCACTGAAGGTCACGTCCATGCGTGCTGAGCTGCTACATCTTGGTTGACATTGGTCCAAATGCAAACGTTCAGTTTGATGAAGTTCAACAGAAAACAAGAGAGACAGCCGTATGTGTAGACACACACACACACACACACACGAGAATGGATGAAGCAAGTGTGCACGCTGAGCACAATAGAAGGCAAACAGTGATGTCACCATAGTGCACTGAAAGGTCAAAATGGACGAAAAGGGCCAAAAGTATTTGGACATTGGAGAATGTTTTACAGACGCGCACGAGTGAGGAAGACGATAGAGGTGATGATGATGATGGAAAGGGGGAGGAGCTCGTGCCACCACACTTAACTTTGATTGGTTCACTGTTGCATGAGTGAGGCGCTGCGTTCTGATTGGCCACGTGGGAAATAAAATGAACAACCGACGATTTGAGAAGTTGAGAACTTTTCCCTCTTCATCTCGTCATGGCCGCTGACTGGACCGACTCTTTGAACTTTGGCCTCTCACTGGCCAAGCAGGCCAGTCAGGTATGACCTCTGACCCTTCTGACACACGAGCAGTAACAACGTCAATAATGGCACTTTTATTTGGCGACATGGCCGCAGGTGGTGATGGAGGCGTACGAGCGGCGGGGTGAAGAGTTCACGTGTAAAAGTTCGGCTGCCGACTTGGTGACGCAAAGTGACGTGAAGGTGGAAAATTTCCTCAAGTCGGCCATCGCCAGCAAATATCCACAACACAGGTCAGACGCTCCGATTTTCTTCTCCTTTTGGAAAGAGGGTTCATTTTTGACATTGGCCTCCTTGATGGAAGGCGGATTTTGGAAACAACCAAGTCGATCTTGGTTTCCTTTCGATTTTTTGGAGTCGTGCGATTGTCTTGGGTTCCTGCTCCATTTCAGCTGAAGCTAAAACCAGGAGGGAAGGCCCAAACGGATCCGGCGGTAACGAAAGCCGGGACGGCTGTTGGGCGGGATGAGGTCTACTGCGCCCCACCTGAAACCAGCCACTATGGCAAAAAAAAAATGTCTTGAGTCTGCGATTGTTGAACCTTGACCTAGTTTGACCAAAGGCTGCCACACACGTCATTTAGACAACTGGGAACTCTTAAATATGGAGGAGGGAAAAAAATCTGGTCCATGATTGGCGTCAACATTAGCAGCAGGTTCCTGTTATTTATTTCTTTTTTTTCTGGCGTCAGGTTCCTGGGGGAGGAGTCGGTGGCGGCGGGCGAACGTTTAGAGTTGACGGATCTTCCCACGTGGATCATTGACCCCATCGACGGAACCGTCAATTTCGTCCACCGGTCAGAGGCTCCGCCCCCGTGATGATGTCATTTCTCCACACAGCGATTCACCCTTGTGCACTTCCTGTCAGGTTTCCATTCGTGGCTGTTTCCATCGCCTTCTGCGTCAACAGGCAGGTGAGCGGCCTGACCTGTCCGTCGAGGTCGGAGGTCAAATGCGGACTGACTTGCTCACGACCTTTAGACGGAATTCGGAATCGTGCTGAGCTGCGTGGACCAAAAGGTTTACTACGCTCGCCGAGGGGGAGGAGCCTATTGCAACGGACGGCGGCTGCGCGTCTCCGAACAGCAAGGTCACCGGACTTACTGATGATGTCATGACACCAGTAAACAATAAAACAGAACAGAGCATTCATATCTTACATCACGTGCAATGTGAAGGCCTTCATCCTGCGTTTATGTTTTGATCGCATCTGGAATTGCTATCAACTTTCCTCGCCTCTTCTGTCTGCTCCAATCAGACGTGAGCAAATGCCTGGTGGTGACCGAAATCGGGGCGGAGCGCGATGACCTCGCTCTGTCCACCATGACCTCCAACATCCTCACGTTACTCAAGCTGCCCGTGCATGGGTGAGAAGGACCCACGTCCGTCCGTGTTGGTGTCGTTTGCGGTGACGGTTGTGATGGCGTTGCAGGGTGCGCGCGTTGGGCACTGCGGCGGTGGACATGTGCCAGGTTGCCACGGGCGCTGCTGACGTCTACTATCACGTGGGGATGCACTGTTGGGACATCGCCGCCTCTGCCATCATCGTCCAGGAAGCAGGAGGTGTCGTCATGGATACCGAGGGTGGGTGTCAGATCGGCCGCCATTCTTGAGTATCCGCCTCGCCTTCTTGTGAGCGTGTCCTCCTCTGCAGGCTCCCGCTTCGACATGATGTCACGACGAGTCATCGCAGCCAGTTCGTCCGCCGTGGCAAATCGGATCGCTCGAGCGATTCGAGCTTTTCCCTGTAGCCGTGACGACGCCGAGCCAAGCCAATGACGCGCGGTCATCTGTTATGTTCGTCACGACGACTACCGGTTGAACAATTGGAACTGCGTGGAGGAAGAGAGCTTGAGAAAAAAATTAAAAGGAGCATTTTCGGTTGCACTTTGCAGTTCAAATAATCACAATCTAAATCACAGCAGATAATATATATCATGCTCTGAAAATAAAAACGTTACGCCCACCAACAATTCTGTAATATTCGAATCCATCCTGACTACATTGCTGTATTGACTTTAATCTTGTTTTCATATATAACTTGATGAAAAAATGTTGCAAGGAGTCACAATGTCACCAAATAAAACTTTCCAAGAACTTCAACAGAATGTTGTCGTTTATCAGTACCAACTCTATTTGTGGCTGAAGCGTGTCCCAGTGCGACCAGCAGAGGGCGGCGACGGTGACGGCAGGCGTGGCTGTAGAGAGCAAAGAAGACAACCCGGAAGTGAGTGGTGTCACTATTCCGTACTGTCAAGATCACATTTAGCGTCACATCATCCTACTCGTTTCTTCAAGGTGACACATGTAAGTGGCTGATTGTAAACTTTGAATTGGTTGTTGTTTCGGTTCCACTTGCGTCTAAGCATAAAATGGATTGAAATATTGATTGACTTCTTTATGATCACTCTTCCAACGACATTTTCTTCTACCTTTGCTTGACTTCTACTTAAAATGATTCTATTGTGACACAATTCTTGCCTCTGACACGTCGTCAGTGACGGAAGAAGTGCTAAAGCTCGAAAAATCAAATGTCAAAGAAGAATGTCGACAAACGACAGAAATCGACCCACTTCCACCTCCCAGCGTTGATAGGTTGTTACTGCAGCTGATGATCACACCAGTGGATTTGAATTTTGGACGAGTTCTTTAACCATTTACAATTATTGTACATAAAAGTACAATTTAAACTGCATTCTTGTGTGTTGTGATCTTTTGAAGCAGCCCACATAGGATGACGGACATTTGGCAGAGCGCCATGGACCACGCCGTCGCTTTGGCACGAAAAGCTGGACAGGTATGCATGCACGCGGTGCATAAATGGTGGTAGTCGAGTTAAGTGCTTACTGTTGTGATTGGTCAAGGTGGTGCGTGACGCGGTGGGCGCCGCGCAGAAGGAGGCGGTGATGGTGAAGAGTTCGTCCATCGACTTGGTGACGCAGACGGACCAGAAAGTCGAGAAGCTCATCATCCAGTCGGTCAAAGAAAAATTCCCAACACACTGGTGCGAAGCAACGCGTTTGCGCTTGTGTGCGAGTAGAAAAGCAAATGAATGTAGAGGAAAAGCCACGAAAAAAGTGGCTTTGTTGAAACGACAAATTGAGAGGAGCCACGTCGCTATGGAAACAGCAGACGGAAAGCAGCGATGCTAAATAGATTCTAATTATTGGCACTTTTGCTTCATATGTGTTCTTTGAATTTTTTTTCTAAAAAGAGGAATTCAAGTGTATTTATTCAGTGGGTAAAAAAACAAAACATCCCACATTAAGAAATACTTGTTTGACATCAAATGATGCGTGACACAATTCTTCGCAGCTCTCATGTCGTGACGATGAGGCTCTTTGAGTGGAGCTTTTTTTGCAACGGTAGCGGTCCGCTCGTGGAAGCGGGCCTTCCAAGCGCACACTTCCTTTTGGCAGGTCTTGCTACGCTGCTAAAAAGTGGATGACGATGTTTTGTGTGTCAGCTTCATCGGGGAGGAGTCGGTGGCCGCGGGAGAAGTTTGCGTCCTGACCGACAGCCCCACGTGGATCATCGACCCGATCGACGGGACCACCAACTTTGTTCACACGTGAACTCCATTCTTCTCTTTGGCCGTCGTTTCGTCAACACGATACTGACGAGCTCGTCCGTCTCCTCCGCAGATTCCCTTTCGTCGCCGTTTCCATCGGATTTTCGGTCAACAAGCAGGTGAGAAGTCGATCCCCGATGTCGTCAAACGTTGTCAATCAAGCGCTCTGCGTCTCCGCTTCCCAGGTGGAGTTTGGCGTCGTGTACAGTTGCCTGCAAGATCAGATGTACACGGCGCGGCGGGGGAAGGGCGCCTTCTGCAATGGCCGTCCGCTACGGGTTTCTCATCAGAAAGGTTTACACATCATTCCTGACGTATTATACGAATCTGAAACAGGAAGTGATGTCATATGACTTTCCGGCAGACATCCGGCAGGCCATCATCGCCACCGAGTTCGGCTCCAACCGAGACCCTGGAGTGGTAGACAAGGTCTTCTCCAGCCTCAAAAGGGTCGTCAGCATTCCCGTCCACGGGTACCGCAACCTTCGCCTGACCTAGCCCAAGTCGAGGCGATTGTGACGCGTGTCCGCATCTCGTTAAAGGGTGCGCGGCGCAGGGAGCGCCGCCATTAACATGTGCCTGGTGGCGTCCGGGTGCGTGGAGGCCTACTATGAGATCGGCATCCACGTGTGGGACATCGCCGCCGGCTCGCTCATCGTCTCCGAGGCAGGCGGAGTCCTGATGGACGTCGACGGTAAGAGGTCAGCCGTTGTCGAGGCAACGCGACGCCCTGCTCAACCGTGCGTGGACGTGCCATGTGCAGGAGGCCCACTGGACATGATGTCCCGCCGCGTTTTGGCCGCCAACAATCAGAGCGTCGCCGAGCATCTCGCCAAAGAAATCGACGCCTTCCGTGTGCGCCGAGATGATGCCGCGTCTTGACCTCTACGTTTGTCATCAATAAGCAACAAAAGGTCACATGTCACTGTTGGGATGTCCACATTTGGTCAATCTCATTTTTTTCCACAAATTGATACTATTAGTGTGTGTGTGTGTGTGTGCGTGCGTGTGTTTTAAACACAAGTGATTGGCACATGGCAATTGTTTGACATTCCACTGTTTGCTTTTCCAAGGTGACGTTTATGGTGTTGCGAGGATTCCGCCCAACATGAGCGACGATTACACTGATCATGAGCAATACAGTCAAACCTCGGTTTTCGAACGTCTCGGTCCTCGACCAAAAATTTCGAGTGTTTTATGCCTCGGATCACGAACAAATTTCGGTTCTCGAACAAACTGAGCGCACTTGAATGCACCATTTGACTCCTCTTGCCTTCCTCGTGTTGCTTTCCATTGGGAGCAGACGTGTTTAGTAAACATTTTTATTTTCAAAAGAGCGTGGTTTCGATTTTCGAACAGCCTTCTGGAACGGATTATGGACGAAAAGCGAGGTTTGACTGTACGTGAAATGGGCCACCTGAGAAATAGAGTCACGCTTGACAGAAAAATAACCTGATGTTTCTATATTGTTTTCACAAATACACTGAAAAATTGTTGACTCCTGACTTGCTCGTTTTGTGCCTTACGAACTCACATCAGCTTTACGGATTTTTTTATTTTTTTTTGCGACCTCCAACAAGGATAGAGGAAATTGAAGTGCCTTGGATGCTTTAATTCTTCAGAAAAAACCCCCCCAAAATAAGTGAAAAGGTGAAACTCAAGAGCTGGCCGTTGAAAGTTGGTTCAAACTGTGGACCGGTGTGGCCCTCCACTCCTTGCCCTCGGTGAGCGCTCGCGGCTGGTGCATGAAGACGCTGAATCGGACGCCCTGATTGGCTGCCGCCCTGACGAAGCGGCCGTTGGCAGTCAGGGTAACGGCGCGCAGCGAGTCCCCGGTGCCGAAGATCAAGAGCGAGCGGCGGTTGACCTTGGCGCTGGGCACTAGCGCCAGCGCCCGCTCCGACGGCCGGTCGTCCACCAGGTGCAGGCGCGCCAGTAGCTGGCGAGCGCGCTCCTTCTCGCCGGGCCCGCCCAGCGTGTCCAGGATGAGCCGGAAGTCAGCCACGGCGGCGCTGCAGGCGTACAGCTCCTTGCCCGCCATGAAGGCATCCAGCAATGGCAAAACCGGCCAGCGGCGCTCCTGGGCCGCCTGCTCGGTCAAGACGGGCTCACGGAAGGCCAGATGACAGCGGCCGTGACTGAGTGACGACACGTAGGAGATGAGCGCAGTGATGTCCAGGTTGACGCGCCCGCACTCCTCGGCGTGCACCGCCGCGGGGAACGCCAGGCTGGCCACTACTGTGCCGCGGTCCACTCGGGTGGGCTCGGGCTCCTCCTCTCCGTCTGTGACCTCCTCGTGGTCCTCGTCGCCCTCCTCAGCCTCCACCTCATCCTCCTCATCATCATCATCATCGCCACCCTCTGCCTGCTCGGCGTTGACGGCCACGATGTCCCCGCGGACGGCCACGCCCATCTCCTCCAGGCGCTGCGCCATGGGGCTGGACACACCGTTGTAGAAGGCAAAGACAACCCGAGGGTGGAGGTACTGGACGGGCTGTTGGCGGCTGGCGTGTACAAAGTCCTCGGCCTGCCCGACAATGCTCTTGGCGCCATAGCGGCCGCGGCCCTGCCAGATGTTGTGCAGCGCCTCCGCCTTCCTACCCACGGCCTTGACCCACGTGTGCCCGCCGTTGGCCACCACATCCACCACCAGCGTGCGCTTTTCGCCCGCAGGGTCCCGGTACGAAAAGACGTGCAGCACTGCCACCACTCCCTCCAAGCTCTCCGCCGAATCCAGCACGGCGGTCAGGTGCGTGAGGTTGGTGCTGTGCAGGTGAGACTCTTTGAGCAGAAGCTGGCCGCCTTCCGCGCGCTGTAGAAAGCGCAGCTCGGCACGGAGCTTGCTGCAAAGCTTTCCGCGTCCTTCCACCGCGGGGCCGAGTTGCTGGGCGCGCTGGCACAGGGCCTTGGCCACGCCCATTCGCTCATCTAGCATGTCCTGGAGTGACATGACGCACTCATCCTACCTGGGGACACACAATCGTTTGACCGATCAGAAAGGGAGAGGGACAGCGCGTGAGGTACAAGATCGATCATTTGATTGCTCCTTGTTCGACGTGATCTGTTTGAAACTGCTTGACACAGCCAGCTAAGCGAAGCGGCTAAATGAACACATCGTTGTCACACGAAACACATCGTAGTAGAGAATAGCCAAAAAAAGGGCGAAAATGTAACATGACGTGGACTTACTGCACTGTCGACGTATGACGACGGTGACTCAGCTCGTGGGTGTTAGCTTCTGATGCTACCTGTGAACTTCTTCCGTCTTCGACAGGAATGAGCCCGGCTATGAAGAGGTCCGTAGGACACACCCCCTTTGAGCTGCGTGCCTTTGGCGACTCCAAGCTAGGAGGGTCAAAATTGTCAGAAAACGGCTGAAAAAGCCAAAAAGACGAAGGATGCCGCCGCACAGTGTAGCATACAACACTGCACTGTTACGGCAAGGGAACTGGGAATACACATTCCACAGGTAAAAAGAAAACTAGTCACATTTCCTTTTTTTTTTTTTTTATTCGGTTATGTATTGATAGCTGACGTTTTGCTGTTGGCAAAAAAAATTTAGCTTTGTGAAAATCGGGTGAGCTCGGAGAAAATCACAACTCAATGTTGGTGCTTTGCCTTTAATTGGAACGTCGACCTCCCCATGATGGCCGCCATGTAGGCACGTCAATTCCGTAGCTGGAGAAGCGTCCCTTTCTCGCTATGGGGATGACTAAAGATATGAATGACCGCTAGAGGGAGCCTCGGCTGGTTTGAACTGCTTTGACTCCAGTAGTCTTCCGAAGTCGTATTCTTTCGAGAGTCCAGCGCCTTTCAAGGGTGAATCAAATTGACATTTCAATATCTGTCAAAAAAAAAATGTGAATACAATCATTTCCTGAAATCATTCCGCCCAGTTTCCCGTACTTGTGAGAACGAGAAAAGCCTTTCGGCACAAATAGGTGGATGTTGATTCTTGTGCGATCAAACCTCCAATCCAAGCCTTTTATCAGCTTCGTTAGCTCAAACGAACAGATACAACCGTGCCCGATTTTGGATGTGGCGTTTCAACAATGGCAGCCTCCACTGGGACGTGAAAGTTAAATTGCGAGAGAGACAATGTATTCATTTCCTACACCTTTTCTGTCTTGAGTCAATATATGGAATCAAGTAGGTGTTTCATCAATCTTAATGAATATGGGGCTGAAAACAACACTTTAAAATATTGGGAATCAACAGCAATAATAACAAGTAGTACTGTATCCCCCAAATCTATACTCCAAAATACTGTACATATGAGGTACGAGCTGGCATTCAAATCTAGTTAATTTGACGAGCGATGCTCGAAATGAACACAGGTTTGATAATAAATATTTTTAATTATTTGTCAAAAATTTGATAAACAGGCAGCGTGCTGGGAGGGGCTAAGGCACATGAAGAAATGAGGTCCATCCTGTTGCAACACAAAAAACTGAGCGTGTTTTTGGGGTTAAAGGTCACACTCGGAGGTGCTGTCGGGCTTCATCAGCTCTTTGCTTGTTTCCTTTTTTGGACGAGCTCTGCCAACATCTTGTAACGAATCATGCAGTCCTCCTGAAAAACAAGGTGCCCACCATATTGCCGTTTAGAGGTTTCCCCACAGGGATTTTGTTGCGTTCTGGCGGTCATTCCGTGGCTCACCTTGCTTTTCCCGGGAACCACTTTGGCGATGCGATCCCAGCGCTCTGCACTTCCTCTGGGAAACTGCTGGAGGGCCATTTCCAGAAGCTTCTGCTGGTTCTGAGTCCACACTGCTGCCGCCACCTCCACCTTGTCCTTGTTCTCCTGCGCCGATGCTGGCTCCTCCTCCTCGTCCACCTCATCAGGGTTGAAGTCTTTCTGCCGCCGGGACTTGAGGCGCCCCGCCTCTCCCTCGTCGGCCGCAACCGCACACTTCCTGTTCCTCCGTTTGACCGCCGCAACTTGTTCATTTTGGCACTGCTCCTTGGCGTCCACGCCCGCTCCACGCGTCGTAATGGCGTCACAAACAGAAAGCGACTTCACGGGAAGAGACGGCCCCTTTAACTCGGACAGCTTCACCAGACCTGCGGCGGGACGCGGACCACAACTGAAGCAGATGCAAAACAAGACAACTTCAGTGAAGCAGAATGTGTGTGACGGCAGCAGGTCGACCTGTGCTGAGGTGGGCGAGGTCTTTGGCTTGTTTGACTTTGGTGGTCACCTGTCGGTAGAAGAAATGGGGGGGGAAAAACACTTCAGAATGTCTAATTAGCATGCTAACGAGTCAAGGCGCAGGTGTGTCACTCACATCTGTCACGGATCTCCCCAGCTCGTGCGCGATTTTGTCCCAGCGACCCGGCGTTCCTCCCGGGAATTTTCCCATCAGTCTGCTGAGCAGGCTGATGTCCTCCTCGCTCCACTCCGTCGCCTAATGTCGGCGACACACGACAACACTGAGGACTTAGCGTGTGTCCATGCTAATGCTAGCTCGAACAAGAAGGCACCTGCTTCCTGGCGGGCCTCTGGTCCTGCAGCCATTGGTCCAGCTGCTCTTCCACTTCCTGGATGGATCCAGACTGCGGGTAACTTTGGAAGTTCGTCTCGTCTGCCGACGGCTGGTAAATGGGGAAGTCCATCTTTGGCTTCTTCACCTTTGACCTCTTCTCTCCTGAAAGCGCAAGGTCACGTGAGCCATCGGTTGACAACTTGAAGAGATAAAGCAAGCCTTCTTACTGCTCGCAACTTCTTGTTGAGCTTTTTCTTGCTCTTCCTCTTCTCTCTGCTGCTCTTTCTTCATCAGCTTGTAGTCTTCATAGTATTGCTGCACCTCCTGCGATCGACAAGCATAAGAAGCTTCTGGAAACGCATGCACACACACACACACACACACACACACACACACACACAGGAAATGTACCTGCAGAGTTTGGGGCATGTGTTTGATTGACAGGTAGATCCACATGCTGACTTTCAAAGGAAGAATGTCCTGCCACTGGGGGCGCTCCTGAGCCCTACACACACACACACACACACACACACACACACACACACACACACACGAATGATTATGACCTCACACTGGAAGTACTAACGCCAAGCCAAGTACCTGTCAGGGCGGTCGGTTGCACCGTTCTTGACTTCGTCTTTGGCGTTCATCTTCTTCTTCTTTTCTCTCTTCTTTTTGGCCAGCATTTCATCCTACAGACACGCAGGGATCACCCGAGAGGGAACGTGACATGAGCCGCCGCCAGACACGCACATGTGTGTGTGTGTGTGACTCACCAGCAGCTTCTCCAGGTAGACGGACCAGATGACGGCGTAGTGGCCGACAGTGATGATGATGAAGAGCAGGAAGGCCAGCTCGCTGTTGCTCATCTTCCTCACGCGGCGGTAGTAGAAGACAGGTTGCCGCCAATCAGGAAGTCCGTTGACCAGGATGTCATCGTACCTGCGCGGACCCACAGAGGTGGTTCGGAGGCCAGGCCGAGGCGCCACGGCGGCAGCACGAACGGCCCGCACGGCTCACCTGCGTCGTCTCTCCTCATCCTTCAGGACTTCGTAAATGGCCACCAGCTGTCGAGCAGCACAAAGCATTTGATATCTTCTTGCGCATACTTTTGCGAGTTGTTATTTTTTTCAAGTTGTGTCCTGATTCTCGTCACCTGTCGAAACTGCGTCTCAGCATTTTCATCTTTGTTCTTGTCAGGATGCAAAACGAGTGACAGGCGGCGATAGGCCTTTTTGATTTCTGATGCCGATGCATCCTGAACACAAAGCAGAGAGACGGCACCTTGAGTCCCGGCGAGTCCTACTCAGGTCTACGTGGACCCTCTCGCTCAGTTGGCCGCCAATATCAGAAGTGCACCCGATTGGTTATGTTGTATTATGAAGTGCAGATTTTGCAGGTGAGTCTGCATTCAGAAGATGACCTGGCTCCATTTGCCCAAGACAAAACAACTTGTGACTGGGGCTGCACGATATTGAGGGAAAAAAACATCGCCATGATGATGATGCACATGATTTATCCATCCATCCATTATCCGAACCGCTTGATCCTCACTAGGGTCGCGGGGGGGGGGGTGCTGGAGCCTATCCCAGCTGTCTTCGGGCAGTAGGCGGGGGACACCCTGAATCAGTTGCCAGCCAATCGCAGGGCACCACATGATTTATCATGCCGCTTAAACATTAGGACTTGACAAGTGCACATATGTGACCTGATATCTCAAACATGCACACACAAACACTCGTGGATGAGGTGTTCCTGAAACACGGAGGATTTAGTATATACAGTAATACATTTAGTGTATACATACATTGTGTGTACATCGTTATATGGTAAGAAAACAAATTATATAGCGCGATCATTTTATGCTGTCTTGTAATGTAGCACGTCCCTGTTAACCGTAAGCATAAAGTAGCTGTCCCGTCGACTCCTATGGACTGGAACCGGGCCGCGTCGAACACCACTGGGTCGACGTTCATGTTACCATGGAGATGGTCGGAGTGCCACGAACCTGCTCGAGCGACATGAATTGGTAGAAGGTGTCAGGGATCTCCTCGACTAGATCCAGAAGCTCCAGGTCTGCGTCCCAAGCGTCCGACGGAAGGCTAACGGACAGGAGAGCCAAGCCGCACACCATAAGCCAACCGCCCGCATTCATCTTGCACTGCTCACCTCACACGGTTACCGATCGGCCAGCTCAGCGGGCCGATGACACGGAAGTGCTCGTCAGTCACATCCGGGTCGAGCGTCCTGTCACATTAAAAGCTTTGCTGCATAGTACGGCGATCTTTGTGCCAAAAATGATAATATATCCCTCAATCCCATGCGGTCGACTGTACCGGCAGTCAAACTCCTCTTTTCATTGCGAATGCCCCACGCTAGTATATGTAACTTATTTTGAATAGTTTACGTGACCAGAAATAATTTGACTGACAATTTGTAGCGATGAATTGTACGAAACTTGAGGCAGGCAGGCGAGTGAGCAGTTTTCTGAACAGATCGTGTTGTGTTACGTGACATCGAATAATTAATGTCACAGTAAATAAAGATAGATAATATAAATGTACAATCTATTAAAACCTAGTTTGCCATACACGGCCTGTGTCTCCGTGGAGGTCCCAATTGTCGAGTAACTTTAGATAGAGCTGGTCAATGAAGTTGGGGCCTCTTTTTTTCAACTTCACGATTCGGATCATGTCAAAAGAATGAAAAAACATGGACATGTAATGCCACCCACTTGCCGTAGCGAGAAGGGAAACCACTAGCGGCCATCTTGCGTTGCCACTCAATAAACATTCACCACTCGATTTCTCTGTGGCCTTTTCACATTATTTTCTGTCTCCACGGCAAAAATGCGATTGTGTGTCGTATAGTTGTACCAGGAAGGACGGGAGAATCTCGTCTCCACGAGTGGTGTCAATTACAGCCACTTGCAAACTCTATTCTAGCACACGCTTCCTGCAACTTCTTCATTTGTGTGTGGCGAGGTGTGTCTTGTTGCGCGTTGTGCGGACACATTTCTTATTGGTCCTTCTGCGTTTGTGTTCGACGGCCCCTCATTGTAATAAATGACTTTTTTTTCTGAAGGAGTCACTTTTTTGTGTGTTTCAGGAGATTCAAATGCTTTTCATGTTGACTATTTGTACCTTACAGTCTTAAATGGAGGGGCTTGTTACCCACAGCATGTTATGTGTTCACATGCTAACGCTATCTATGATGTATATCGTTTTATATGTTATATGTTTAATGTTATGACTGTTACTATATCTAAACTTAGTAAGCAACATCTTTGATGTTGTCAGGTTCACACTACTGCCTCACAATCCACTCCTGAAAATAATGCTCTCAACTACCCTTAACTCCACTGGCTGTGTTAGTAATAATCACCATGAAAATGTGATGGATCTGCCAGAGTTACATCTTCTTCTTGTTCTTCTCCTTGCTCTTATTCAGATAGTTGTCACGAGTGAGTGCGCAGGCGGTGTTGTGGCCACGTCATTGCGCATTGATGAGGGTGGCTCGATGGGCCCGTGGGATGGCCGCCCCCGCTTCCATCACAGCAGCTAATGCTGACAAGAACACTTGACACACTGACTGTGAGTGTGAAGAAGCTAATTCAAGATACCCGTCATCACTTTTAGCACTGGAAAAAAAAATGTGTGTTTGTATGTGTGTGTTTTCAATTCTCACACTTGTTCAACATGTTTTGGGCAGGGTCATCATTTGCACTCCAGTCCCTCACATTTATTGTAAAAACCTAATGATAATGATGATGATCACGAGTAGGCTTGGACGCTTGAATTCCACAGATGTGCCATGGCGGATAGGTCGCATGGGATTGACTACAAGATGACCAAGAAGAGCAACAAGCATGTGGCGAAGGTCAAAGTTCATTCGGAAAAACGGTGTCTTTTGAATTTTGCTATCATTTTGAGGAAATCGTATCACATTGCATGACAAATGTCTGGAAACAGGAGGCGACCGTTCCTCGATCATTTCACGGAGACGGCAATTGAAGATTTGATTGATTGATTTATTTATTTTTAGCAAATTGCACAGGTTTATTATATCGGAAAAAAACATTTTCCCAACAACTGCATGTTTGGCTTTCTACAAAACAATCATTTATGTGACCACTTTCAGTCCCAAATTAGCAGGTGTCACACTAGTGAGACAGCACGAGTGGAAGTTAGTCAAGACTCGAACATGATGTCACAGTAATAAAACAGCTTTTTTTTCCCCCTCTTGTGCAACATTTAAAAAAAGACATATTTTTCTTGGCTTATGAGGAATAACTAGAGCATGCGAGTGCACGAGCGTTTGACCTTAGTGACCTTGAGCCGCCTTACTAACCTACTTGTGCGCTATGCTTCCAAAGTTGACGATAAAGCGCTATAGAAGTGCAAGTCCACACTTGCCACTTGTGCTTGACACATGATAGAAAAGTGCGTTCAAAGTGCATCGAAAGGGACGTGAACGTACGGTTTGATACGATTAGCCGTCAAATCATTCCACAAAACTTGCGTGGACGTGCATACTTTGGAAACAGACGTCATGTTGCCTTTTGGGGGAGAATTATGCCATCCTAAGAATATTTGATTGCTATTATTGCCACATGCTCCACTACCCACAATGCATTGTGTTGCCCTCTTTGTCTAAAATCAAGTCCTCGACTCAGCCATGAGTTTGTAGGTCAGTGAACAAACACATCGTTGCCACGGTGACCAATTTTGGCTGGCCTGCTTCTTCAGTCTGGAAACTTTCGTTTGACCAGCACATCCACTTCTTGTCAATCGGGCGGAGGGGCGGGGGCACACCCACTTGCTGCCAGTTGGGAAGTGGGGGGTGGGGGGGGGGGGTGGACATGCACCAAAACACTCTTCATTCCCATGTGAAGGGTTTTGAAAATTCCCCTCACAAGCCAACGTTCCATCTTTGGCTTCCTTCCTCCGCAACGTCCAGTCCGGTCGTCCGCAAGCGTTCACCGTCCACCGACGAGACTTTGACACAAAGTCGAAATGAAAAGGGATACAAATGAATGAGATCATAATTTTTCAGTTTTGATGAACTCCCTTGCTTGCTTTCCAATGTGGAAAAGAGCGGCTTGATCAAATCCTACGTTTGACCCGCTCGGTTCGGTGCGCGAGCGTTTTCACGAGCAGCCGCACTGCTCCACAATCATATCGTGTATGTCTTTTTTCACGATCATCTGCTCGTCGTCGAAGTACAGCATGGACATGGCGCGCAGCCGCGTGGGCACGCAACATGACTTGACATTCTGGAAGGGTCCGGAGCCCCTCATGCGGTACTGGTTGATGACGGCGGTGTGGAAGGAGAGCGCCGAGCCGCCGACGCTCGCCATGTGGCTGGGACAGTCTCCCTCGCAGTAGTTGGCATGGTAACCGGACGGCGCGATAATCCAGTCGCTCCAGCCGATGTCCTGAAAACTCACGTAGAATTGCTGTTTGCAGCACGTGCGCGTTTTGCCGTCGCACTCCAAACTGCGAGCCGTCCGGCGCCGAGCCGCTTCCTCTCCGCTGCGCAGCGCCACCATTAGGAAGGCCGGTGGGATTGGTCGCCGCCGGCGGAAGACAGGACCGGCGCGGCGCCGGCCCCGCCGCAGAGCGGGCAGGACAGCCGAAGACGCAGCGGCCCGTCGCCTCGGTCCAGCGAGGACTGAACGCAGCGCGGCACGGCCAGGACGTGCCAGCCGCTCCGACGCGTGTCCGCCATCTTCTCCGAGGCGGGCGCGTCCTGCTCAGCCTGGTGGAGCTGCAGCTTCACCTTGCCTTTGGCCCGACTTCCCCTCGACACCTTGAGGAAGATCCACAGGTCGGCTTTCTCCACCGACGCCCCCTTACCGCCTTCCTTGGAGAGGTCAAAGGTCAGGGTGTTCCCGGCCTCGCCTGGCATACAAAAACACACATAGCCTGTTAGCATCACTTTGCAGTATTAGCAGGCATGCTAAAAAAAGCCCCCAAAGTGCCCCTTTGTCTCCTGCGCGGACTAATTAGTGAGTCTGAATGAAATCATTCTTTCTTTCATGCCTCCCCCTCATTAACGAGTTCTTTCACAGAGGTCGCTATTAATATCTCGGCTCTCTGCCCTCCACTCAATGCTCATTACGCCGATGTGTTTGTGTGACACATAAACTTGACAATGTCCCGGCTTTCCCGTTCGGGCTGCAAGTGGGCGTCTCGCTGCTGCTGCCAGAGGTGCGCCGCGGAAAGTCAGCAATGAGCTGGCCCTCGGCGTGGCCTTTTGTCGTAGAATTGCCAGAATACGGGAAGAAATACACACAGAAACACACACACACACACACACACACTTTCTTGGGATGGTGTTGACAATTTGGGGGAAATTGTGTCAGTTGTGTTAATGTGGCTGCATCCCTTCCCTCAAAGTGAAAAAAATAAAGCGATCAACATTTCAGCCATCCTCCTTTGAGGAGTGGTAAAAAAAAAACCTGGACATTTTTCCGACCGAGATGATCAATTGATCACATTTTTGAGTTGACTCAGCAACTCGACGCTCACCTGCCAGACGTAACTTGTGTTTAAAGCAAACATCACCCCTCGAATGCAACAAAGTAAAGTCAAACCTCGGTTTTTGTCCATAATCCGTTGCATAAGGCGGTTCGAAAACCGAAATTGTTCGAAAACCAAAACCACGCTCTTTAAAAAAAAAAAAAAAGTTTATTGAACACGTCTGCTCACAATAGAAAGCGACCCGAGGAAGCGTCACTTCCTCGTGTAAGGAAGGCGAGAGGAGTCAAACGGTGCATTCAAGTGCGCTCAGTTTGTTCGAGAACCGAAATTGTTCGAAAACCGAAACCAGGCTCTTTTTAAAATAAAAATGTTTACTGAACACGTCTGCTCACAATGGAAAGCAACACGAGGAAGCGTCACTTCCTCGTGTAAGGAAGGCGAGAGGAGTCAAACGGTGCATTCAAGTGCGCTCAGTTTGTTCGAGAACCGAAATTTGTTCATCATCCGAGGCATAAAAAAATCAAAATTTTTGGTCGAAAACCGAATTGGTCGAGAACCGAGACGTTCGAAAACCGAGGTTTGACTGTATGTTTATACGCCCCGTGCCATGAAGCAAAAGCAGCCTTCGGGACTCGGACCGCGTCAAGAAGTCGCTTTCTCGAGCGTCTGCCCGTTTACTCACCGGGTTCGGCAAAGGCGATGACCTCGGCGGCGGCAGGCGCCTCGGGGTCGTTCCCGTCCGCTTGGACGTCCACGCTTCCGTCGTTGGCCACGCGGCCCACGTGCAGTTTCTTGATGGCATTGAGAACGGCGGCGCGAGGAGGCGTTTGCGTCAGGTTGGGTCGTGTGCTCAGGTGGAGCATGTTGAGAATGTGACGCTTGACCGCGTCGACCATATCGCTGGAGTTCTTCCTCACCTGGCCCACGGTGCAAGAGGCGCACTTGGGGGACTCTGCCCCCTGTTGGATGCCGGCGGGAACTTCCGACTGGAGGACCAGCGAGCCCGACGGACAGAAATGGACGACGACGGTCAGAGCGAAAAGTGCTGCGGGAAGAGAAGCGGAAGTCATGGTGATGTCCCGCAAGGCAACAGGTGGCGCGCGCTAAGTCAGTCGCTGCGGATCCGCTTCCATCAAGCTCTCTTTCTCCCAGGAGCTGCTCTATGTTGATCACCTCGGGCCTCAGGTCTGCTGCTTGTGAGCTGCAGTCCTCACATACACTAATTATACTTGGGTGTCCATTTGATCCCTCCCTCCACCACCACACAGGAATTTCCCTGTGAGTCAGCGACATCACACACACACACACACACACACACTTTCTCCTGAATGAATGTCACGACAGAGGAGGAGGACCACGATGCCTCCCTGATTCATTCATGTCAAACACACACACACGTCATCTTTCATCATCATCGCCATCGCCTCACGTGGAAGAGAGACCGAATTTTCTCTGAGAGTCATTTTTAGAAAGACAACTTGTTACGGTCACAGAACAGATGGAGTGGTGCACGCGCACACACACATCTACACACACCCTCTGCTGGTGGGTTTCAAATGTTACATCACGTCTTCATGTGGGACTGAAAGTTTGGCATTTGGATAAAAAAAGGATTGGTGATGATAGAAGGAAAGACCTAGTGGGTGTGACAGGGGGTTGGCATCAAGCGATGTTCCAAAAATGCTATTTTGGAGCAGTCCAAACTGGAATCAAACCACAGGACTTGTTGCTTTAAGGCAGCAGCAAGAGCCACTGTCACACTATGTCATCAACCAAAAAGCATGCTATGAAGTATATTGCAAAATTTGACGTCTTATAAGCTTTTTGTCAGGTGAACGCCTCTCGACAGCATCAATCCAAAGGCAGAGTGATTGAGCTTTGACACGTGTATCCTTGTCGTTTCGTATTTGTCAGCTGTTGATGTCCTCTCCCTTGTTTCCACAGTTTCATGAAACTTTTGTTGTAATTTTTCGTCCTGTTCTGCCTCGACCGGTCATGAACCGGACATGAGATGGCTCTTGAAGCAACAAAAGACTGTTATGACTGTGAAACCATATAAGGAAGTCAAGAATAATGGTTTATTCAACTCTAGTTTAAGTTACTGTCATGAGGGTTTTGGTAACAAGAAAACTTCGAATAGCTCTCTTGTATATTACATTCAAGAATTAGACATTTTGGTGAAAATTTTAGCATACATCACAGAAGTCAACATGTTTGATTTGCTTTCGCAAATGATGTGGCAGGCCAGATCTGGCCCCCGGGCCTTGAGTTTGAAACCTGTGCTCTAAAGAGTGCCGCAGGACCGCTACTTGTCCCACTGCAGTTTGCCTACAGAGCAAACAGGTTAACATGAGGCTAAAATTTTGTTAGTGTTTTGTTCATACATTTTGTCAAGTCCACCCTGCTCCTCCCTCTTGCCTGCTTTTTGGGGTCCTCCACCACCACGTTCATGACAGCGGATGTGTAAATTCCGACATTCATGTGTAACGCCAATGCATCTTTTAGGGTAGGCACAAATACAGTATGCCAGGAAGGCTCAATGTCGGTCCAACGTAAACGGAACATAAATGTAAATTAATGTCTTTTTTTTAATTCACGGTTGGGCGATGACGTCATTCTGAAGCTGTCCCCAGTACTATCAGCACCTATGCTCTGAGCTGGCATACAACTTTATTCATCAATGATTTCTTACTAATACGTTTCCGGTTCGCAGTACGTGGACTCATAGTCTGGATCCCGTGAGGTTCAAGGTGAGGTATTTGGCAGAGCTGATGTACCTTGCATTGGGCGCAATAACCTTCTTACAGATGATCTGTCTTTGCATCGCAAGTCCAACGGCTCGAGGCAGACGGTCGCCCTCATTACGCTTGCAAACCTACAAAATTGCACATCTTGATGGAAGGGAAGCAACGCGCCATTGAATGCAATTGTACTGCCCTCTGCTGGGTGGAAGTCAACATTACAACGGACGAGAGAAACGTCTTGTCTTTCTGAAGTCAAGGTGATTTGTAGAGCCCACTATCATCTTCAACGAGTCTCAAACGGCGTCACAACCCCTCAGCAAACGAATATTTGCGACATCTACGGATCTACACCCCCCTGCCGGGCAAAGAAAAGCTCCAAAACCCCAATGTAGACGAAAGACGCTTTTTTTTTAATGCTGAAATATCACACAGGTTAAGGACATGTTTAATCACAATTTTATTTGTTATTGTTTTAAATCATGGTTATTTTAATCTACTTTTACGTTCGTTTACTCGCGTTGTCCCACGTACGGTGCCGGCGACGTCATATGACAAACAGTTTTTCCCGCTCAACATCCAGGCAAACCTTGGGGATTAGGCCCCGCCCCCTAGTTGGACCATCTGATTTGCCCGCTCGCGCAAGCGCACTTGACATCCCCGCACCTCCCCCTCGTCGCTGTATTGCCGTTAATCCGCGGATGTCAGTGCGGCGTCATGGCGGACATCAAGACGGGAATCTTCGCCAAAAATGTGCAGAAAAGGCTGAACAGAGCGCAGGAGAAGGTAAGCGGCAGAGGCAGCGGCTGCACGAGGAGAAAGACGAAGAGGAGGTGATGATGCAGCAGAGGAGGAGGAGGATGAGGAGGAGGTGATGGACGGACACTGACGTCCTTGCAGGCCGCGAGAGGTTCCCAACGTCAAATGTGGACGTTTTTAGACTGCGATACCAATGACGTCGCCGCTGAGCGAAAGGCACCACATCAAACGCGTCCCCCAAAGCCAGATGTCATTTATTGATTAATTGGCTCAACACCTACGGAGACGTCACTCCACATGAACGTTCTGTTTTCTCGCGAGATAACGTCACGCGTGACTCGTTTAGCTACATAGTATATCGGCAGTACTTGTGGACATACCCATGCATATTCATATCCAGTGTGTATTTGTGTGTATTTTTTAGAAGTGTTTTAATATTGCCATATCGAGATTGTGATATTCAACATGTGCCTGAAGAAATTACATTTTTATTCAATGAAACTTTTTTTTTCATGTGGTGAAATAAGTAGCCTCATTAATTATTAATTAGTTAATTAAAATAACATAAAATAATATCTGATCCGCGACACACACACAAAATGTATAAACAGCTAATTAAATATCAAACTAAAGTTTGAGCCAAGAGCCAAAATACAAGAAACCTCAGAACAAACTTGAATACTTCCATTATGAGTTCATGCAAGGATTATCATAACAAAATGTCAGGGAGATATCAAAATAAATATTAAAGGTGCATGGAAAATATGAAATGGAAGTTTTGCGCTTTTGTAATTGCTAGCAAGATTTATATGTAACCTCGCTTGACTCCTCCCTCCACGCCCTCCAGTGTCCGTCCAAAGCCACGCCCCTCACTTCTTGCCCAAGTGCACCATGTTTGCCAATACCAGGATTCAAAATAAAACTAGAGGCATAAATTGTGGCCAGATTTGATGATATACACGACTACGATATGTCTAACGCAAATGACGGCTCAGGTGTTGCAGAAGCTGGGCAAAGCCGACGAGACCAAAGATGAACAGTTTGAACAAGTTGTCATCAACTTCCGAAGACAGGAGGTAAACACAACAAACTACCACTACTGCGTCACATATGTGGAGGGACAATCGAAGTGCCGCACACTCGCGTTGTTTCCCTTGTTGCGTGACATATTAACGATTGCCTTGCGTGTCAGGGTGAAGGTTCGCGGCTGCAGAGAGAGATGAAGGCCTACATGTCGGCTATCAAAGGTGACACACACGTCGCACCGGTTGTTAGGAGCATGCGTGTGGTCGGGCTTTTGCAGTTCATTTATTTGAGACGTGCTGTGAGTGGAACATGAACGATACGCCGGGACGCTAATGGCGCCACTAATGCTCAGTGCCGCGGTCGCTGTGCAGGGATGCAGCAGGCCTCCATCAACCTGACGCAGTCCCTCCATGAGGTCTATGAGCCAGACTGGCACGGAAAAGATGATGTGATGACCATCGGCAAGGTACGCCATTGTTTTTTTATCATGACGGTGAAGCCCCACCCCCTCACCTGATTATGTCAACACTCCAAAAAGATTAAAGTATATATTTTTTTGCTTATGTAACATCGTGTAGGATAAGGTCTGCTATACTCAATGTGTTTTTTTTTTTTTACCACCCCTGTAGGATTGCGATGCACTGTGGGAAAACTTCCACAATAAGGTGGTGGACTCGACGCTGCTGAATCTGGATGGATACTTGCAGCAGTTTCCTGACCTGAAGGTGATCGGCTGTCACCGTGATCCGATTTTTGAAGCCTTCTGCATCACTGACGCCTTCACGTCTTTAGACCCGTGTGGCCAAAAGAAGCCGGAAACTCATCGACTACGACAGCGCTCGTCATCATGTTGAAACGCTGCAGATGTCCGGGATGAAAAATGACCGCAAGATGCTGAAGGTTAACCAGTCAACCGTCCAAATGTCTTTTGTCCCGCCTCTCTGTGTGACAATTCTTTGAAGCTGCACCTTGACCCACCCTGTCAACAGCTTTCCGGCCGTTAGTGGCTACAGGCCTTGTTCCGTAGTTATAGAAACCTCAAGGTCTATAATCGAGAACTCCAACTATGAATGAAGCAAACCTGATGGAATAATATATTTCCAGCATCCAGTCGTGATCTGTGTTCTGTATTGCATTTTACAGGCTGATGAGGAGTTGAGAAAGGCTCAGAGAGTGTTTGATGAGCTCAACGTTGGTCTGCAAGATGAACTTCCAACTCTTTGGGACAGGTCCATATCATCTAATCTGATGTCTATTTCACACGCACACACACACACATATATACACATATATATATATATATTTCATTGAAGTTTTACGAGCAAACCCAAATGCAAATCCGAATAAGAGTGCTGAAAGCAAACTGAGATCACGTCCAAGAATGAAATACCGTATTTTCCACACTAAAAGGATTATGAGGCGCACCCTCAATGAATGGCCTATTAATTTTTTTCCATACATTGGGCGCACTGCATTATAAGACGCAATCTACAATGCATCCACTAGATGGAGCTTCGCTCAAGGAAACGCCAACAGAACGATCAGATGTCAGTTAAACGTATTTAATAAAGCAGAGACACGGTTCACGTAACCAACAGCAAATTATAACATTGACTCGTTAACGTTGAACTCTCTTGCCGCTGCTCTATTTCCGTGTTCAACTGCGTCATCGATCGCCTTAAGTTTGAACTCTGCGTTGTCAGCATGTCTCGAGCGAGGAGCCATTTTGGGGGTCGAAATATTACCGTAATGACCATACACAAGGCGCAGCGGATTTTAAGGCGCGCTGTGAGCTTTTAAGAAAATGGAAGGCTTTTAGGTGCGCCTTTTCGTGCGGAAAATACGGTAGTTCGAAATTATAGTTAAGATTTTCAACGCGAACATGAATGTCAGCCAGATGCATCGAGTCAATGCAAATTATGATTTTTTTTTTTTGTGTGTTTCAGCCGAGTCGGATTCTACATCAGCACCTTCAAAAACGTGACGAGTCTGGAGGCCCGATTTCACCGAGAGATTTCTCTGGTGTGGCGGAACGTCATGAAATCAACCACTTGTTCAAATTGAAAGGTTCATGCAGTCAAAGGATCTCTTTTCTCTGCTCCACGCGATGGCTTTTTCTCAACATGTAGGTGTGTAAGCAGCTGTATGAAGTGATGATGCAACTGAGTGAACAACACGCTGACAAAATGTTCACCATCCAAGGAGCACCCAGGTATGGAGGTTGGCGAGATAACGTCCGGTGTTTTGTGTTATGCATGTTTTTCCTTATGTCTAAAATACAGTCAAACCTCGGTTTTTGTCGATAATCCGTTCTAGAAGGCTGTTCAAAAAACGAAATTGTTCGAAAACGAAACCACGCTCTTTTTAAAATAAAATCTTTATTGAGCACGTCTGCTCACAATGGAAAGCAACACGAGGAAGCGCCACTTCCTCGTCTACCCGAGGAAGCGTCACTTCCTCGTGTAAGGAAGGCGAGAGGAGTCAAGTCACGCATTCAAGTGCGCTCAGTTTGTTCGAGAACCGAAATTTGTTCGTCATCCAAGGCATAAAAAACTCGAAATTTTTGGTCGAAAACCGAATTGGCCGAGAACCGAGACGCTCAAAAACCGAGGTTTGACTGTACCACGATCATGCAGTAAACATTCAAATCGACAGATGGCTCAGTGATGTGTGAGCGATGTTTTAAAAGCTTCATGAAACTTCGTCAGTAAGATCGGCTTTCAACTCTTTCCATTTGGCTAGTGATTCAGGGCCGTTGCGGCTGGCTCGGACGCCTTCGCCCCCCGAAGACGAAAGTCCACCCGAGAGTCCAGACGCCGGTTCCAATCACATGCTGCGCCCGGTTTCTCCCGGGCCGCCGCGTCCCAAATCTCCCGTGCAGGTAAACAAGTCGACCCAGTCCGCGCGGGGATCCGAGTTGTGTGTGAGTGAAGACGCAAACGTTTGTAATATGTCGTAATGACTTTGCAGCGTTTACGGGAGGATGTAAGCCAAGTTAGTTGAAAGCGCACAATGATTTAGCTAGCTTTTTAGCATGCTAGCATCAGGCAAGCGGGCTGTATTTGTTGTTTAATGTTCTGTGGCTGTTCTTCTTTGCTGCACACTCATCTCTTGGATGGTGAGTGAACTTGTGCCGTGTCACACGTGTGTTAGTGTTTGTGTGGATTAGGAACAATCTAGCGGCATTGTGAACATGTTTGTCAAGCGCATTTGGACAAATATGTATGGAAATATGTCGCGTCTACAATTCCGGTTCCCATTTTCTTTGCCCACTCGTGCGGATGCCGAGTGAGTGACGCTATTTGTGCTTTGTCCTGTCTGACTGTGTTCATTAAGGCGACTCTGATTTAGGGGCTGAAATTCCTCGACTCATTCACAGCCGTTTTGAAAAGAGAGCTCCGCATATGCTAGCCGTTGCAAAACCTTTGGATGGATCTTTCAAAATCCACACCATACGGGGGAAAACGTCAGTTGAGGGAAGAGATTGTTGTTCAGAGCCCATTGTTCGTTACATCCAAGTACTTTTCAAAAAAACCGCCTACAAACACCCAATGAGGTACAAATTTTCCGTAGCATAAAAATGCCCACCACAGTACAAAATGCCCGTAAATGATTAAAATTAAGATTGAAACAGTTTGAAAGTTGAGCCAAACTTTCCTCCCAACTGCTTCCAAATATACAACTAAGAAACATTCCATACGTGATGCTGATTCACCCCCGCCCAGGCCTTGATTATAACGTCAGTGGCTTTTTTTTTTTCTTTCAACGGTGTTCCAAATTCCCACGCAGACTTGCGTCACCTTTTTTCACAATGGCAACACTTACTTTCGACTACCAACCGCTATGCGTTCATTTTTCTACGTGTACGGAAAAAACACACTCCCAACACATGATGTGTGAAGTGCCTAAACCTGTCGGAATTCCAAACAGTTGGCATTTCTCCCCCCTCTTAAATGCTGCGACAAGCTGAGATTCACCCCCTCCATACTCAAAAACTATTTGGGATGTCAAATCCAAAGTGATGGCGGCCCGGTGGTCGAGTGGTTAGCGCATCGACCTCACAGTGTAGAGGCGCAGGGTTCAATTCTGGCTCTGGCCTTCCTGTGTGGAGTTTGCATGTTTTCCCCGTGGCTGCGTGGGTTTTCTCCGGGTACTCCGGTTTCCTCCCACATTCCAAAAACATGCATGGCAGGCTGATTGAAAACTCCAAATTGTCCCTAGGTGTGAGTGTGAGCGGGGATGGTTGTTCGTCTCTGTGTGCCCTGCGATTAGCTGGCCAGCAGTTCAGGGTGTCCCCCGCCTACTGCTCGAAGACAGCTGGGATAGGCTCCAGCACGCCCCCGCGACACTTGTGAGGATAAAGCGGTTCGGAAAATGGATGGATGGAAATCCAAAGTGATGCAACGCTGCCACCCACTGGTGTCTGTTTGTTAGTACAGTTACATGGAAGCTTGAATTACACTGACGGGCTGGGCGAGAGACTCTCTCCCTATGCTTACTAGTACAAAAAGATACTTGACGATTACATTTGTCGGCGGCGATAAACAAATACCCACGACGGTGAATGAGTTTGGTGTTTCCGCAAGTTTTAACAGATTGCCTTTGAGCACTAGACGAGGGTGACGTGATTACAGTGGAGAACGGGGGACCTGGTCAGAGAATCATATTTATCAAAGATGATCGGCCTTAGTTTGATGAAGTGATCATCTGTTTTGGTCAATCGTGTCAAATAACACAGAAAAACATCGTACAGTTCAAAGTTTTGTTTTGTTTTTTACTCTCCAAGTGGTTTCAAGGAAAGCTTTTATTTCTTTTCCAAATCTTTACAAAGATTGATTTGTGGAATGAATGACACGAAAGTGAGCTGTGTTCACTGTTCACGGACACCCGGGCGGAAGGAATTTGTGGGAACCGGTGTTGTAGAACCAATGTGTTTATGTCGTGTTTCCAAGTAATTGCACTTCTACTCGAGTACTGAATATCAATACTTCCCCCATCCATCTCTGCTTCTACCACTGTCAATAACGTGACACCCTGTCCCCGCTTCATGAGAAGTTTAAAACTACGCTTTCTCCGACGCCAAGCCCCGCACGGACCCTCGCCTGCCGTTTGGACCTCTACTGAAATTTTCTGTCAAACCAGCCAGCTGTGAGCTGGCGTCCTGCAGTAGGACCCGCCGCACACGCAGCGCTGGGGCCCAGGGCCACCGCGCCGTAGCGCAGGGTGCGGGCTTCTGCGGTTCATTAGTAGCCAACCGTCTCAAAGTAGTTTTGCTGCGATTCAAAATTTGGATGGCAGGCAAATAGCTTCTTATGTCGCTTTTGTAATGGCCGTGCTGTATTGCTTTCGCTGTCGCAACAAAAATGATAATTCCGGGAACAAAATGAAGTCCGGCCAATTGTTGCCACTCTATACGGTATATTGTGTTTTACAATAATACTTGACCATTTTTATTTATTTTTTTGCAATTGTCCAATTCAGTCACGTTCAGTGCCACTCCATATGGTATATTGTGTTTTACAATAATACTTGACCATTTTTATACATGATTTTGCAATTGCCCAATTCAGTCACGTTCGGTGCCACTCCATATGGTATATTGTGTTTTACAATAATACTTGACCTTTTTTTTTATTTTTTTTTTTGCAATTGTCCAATTCAGTCACGTTCGGTGCATCTTGCTCGGTGTCCCTTAGTTGGTGTTAGCGGGTTGGGGGTTTGTTTTTCATTAGATCGTTAGGGTTAGTTTGGTTACACAGAAAAAAATCTTGAATAGGTGAGTTTCTTTCTGAACGTAAAATGGTACGTAGGCGGACCTTCACCTTAGTTCGAGGCACTCAAGCCAGACAGCATTGAGATGACTGCCAAAGGCCGTATGTTGCCTAATGACAATGTTGCTGTTGTGCAGATGAAAAAGGGCCCCCCTGTGCCTCCGCCCCCCAAAGTCACGCCATCCAAGGAAGTGGTGGAGGAGCAAATCATCGACCTGTTTGGAGGGGAGTTTTTACCGGCACCATCACCATCTCAGGTCTCCGAGCGTTTCAAGGGAAAGGCGCTACGGTACGGGTTGCCTCATAACTGCCTTGTGCGTCCACAGCCCAATGAGAGGCCGGGAGAATCGCTCCTTGATCTCGATTTCGACGCCTTCCAGCCGGATGAAAGTGTGTCGCCAGTACAGCAGGTTGTTGACACAAAAGCATCTTCATGCATGCAATGTGAATGGCTGTGTATTAGGCCATATAAAAATAAAATCTGTCATGTTATAGGCCATTTTATATCATTTCAGTTTATTATTTAAACTATTTTTCTACGTACTGTGACTGCTTAGCTTCTCGCTGTTTATTTTGAGGTCATATTAAATAAACCTGTATCGAATGAGAAAAGCTTCAGGTAATGCAGAGGCACGGCATCCAACATATTATCGATCCATCCATCCATCCATTTTCAAACAGCGCACACAAAGATGAACAAATATTTGCGCTCGCCCTCACACCTCGGGAAAATTTAGCGTGTTCAATCAGCCTGCCATGCATGTTTTTGGAATGCGGGAGGAAACCGGAGTACCCGGAGTAAAGCCACGCTGGCACGGGGAGAACATGCAAACTCCACACCGGAAGGCCGGAGCCAGAATCAAACCCTGCACCTCTGCACCGTGAGGCCGACCTGCTAACCAGTCGCCCACCGTGCCGCCCCACCGACATATTAATAGAAACGTAATCTTCTAGGCCACTGTTGTACGGGACCCTGTCACAATCATTACAATCGTTTGCTGTTTAGCTGCGCATAACATTATTTTGTATCATTTTACCTCCAGACACGTTTTAAATTGCCTGCTATTATTAAAGTTGGATGCGGTCCGCATGAAAGCAGTTCTTTCGAGACCTCCGTGAAGTGTGCTCAGTCACCCAAGCACTTGGATCCAGTTTTTAGCGATAACATTAGGTTAGCTTGGCGATTAGCATGGCTTCTCCAGCTTTCATAAGAACGATACTTGTAAGAAGTGTAGCTTTTTCGCAGACGTGGAGACTGTGATTACTGACATGGGAGTGAAACCGCAACGTAATTTACCAGGCAGTAGTAGCCAGCCAAAGCTCGTTGCTAGCTAGTTGCTCCGAAACATAAGATTGTCAACGTACGACGAATATGCATCCTGACTTCCATGAGCTAACATTTTAGTCTGCCACCTAATAGCAACGGTGTGGAATAAGCGCGCCAACTCAAGGTTTTGCCGTTTATCGTTTGACGGTGTTGTTGTTACTGGTCTCGAATGACTTCCGACTGAATTGTAACATTTTATAAAGTTGAAGCTCCTGTTTTTTTTCCCTCCCCAATAAGACTGCTGTGCCTTGGGATACGTGGTCGGTGAGTGCATTTGGCTTTGTTGCATTGATTTGTCTGTGAAATGGTTTCATACATCACCTGTGTCCTACTCCTCCCTTTCCAGGCTCAGCCAGCCCAGACCGTAAGTACACACGCGATTCACTAAACAATCTTAATTACTTGTCGTATTTGACACCAGACTCAGACTGAACCCACGATAAAGATCACAACATATACAACACAAACACGCAAAGCAAACTGTCCAGCAGCACTTTCTTAGACCGGCTTCATCAAACCTTTTAACATTTCATTTCCTGCGTTTGCTCAGGCTTCGGAAAGCGGCTTTGTCGCCGACTGGTCAGCTGACTTTGGTTCAGCGGCTACCAACGGAGAGCCTGCCGCAGGGGAGGCTGCCACAGGAGCTCCTGAAGGGGCAGAGGGAGGGGATCAGGGTGATGATGGAGATAAAGTCACAACTCCTCCTACTCCTCCTCCTAAGGACAGTGAGGCAGCAGAGGATGAGGTTAGCAGCCGAGATGTACCGTCTCAAACACACCCCAACCTTCTCTATGGTGCTGCTGATGATCCGGAAACTGCGCAGGCAGAGTCGGAGGGAAATGAGCCAGGGGTGGGAGGTCGCAGGATATCCACCCCTGGGCTCATCTTCACCAACGAGTTTGGTGAACAGATTGAGGACAGCTCCGGACAAGCAACAGAGAAGTGGTCCAGGTCTCCTGATGGCTCAGGATCGGAATACGAAACCGCCGAAGAATGGGGCGATGGGATGCAGGGAGGGAGCTGGGCAAGTGCGGACGATGAGCGTTCGCGTGACGATCACACGGATGCAGCGGGGATGCAGGATACCTCAGCGAGTCGGGGTGGTGAGGAGAAGGACAAAGGTCCGAAAGATGAGCAAAAAGCAACAGATGTCGTATCTGGAGATGCTGGAAGTCAGGAGTCAGTAAACTGGGTGCAAACGCAGGAGGGAGGCGCATTTGATTCGGATCCTTTGGTAGAGACACTGGGGCAAAGCACCATTTGTAAGAGTCTTCTTGCCGAAGCAAAGGAAGGAGTTGTGTTCGATTCGGCTCCTTTTGCTGAAGTACAGGGCGGAGGTGCATTTGATTCCGACCCTTTTGCTGAAAGTCAGGGAGTAGGTGCGTTTGATTCTGACCCTTTTGCTGAAACTCAGGGAGGAGGTGCGTTTGATTCCGACCCTTTTGCTGAAACCCGGGGAGAAGGAGCATTTGATTCTGACCCTTTTGCTGACATTGAGGGAGGAGGTGCGTTTGTTTCTGACCCTTTTGCTGAAACTCGAGTAGGAGCTGCGTTTGATTCCGACCCTTTTGCTGAAACCCGGGGAGAAGGAGCATTTGATTCTGACCCTTTTGCTGACATTGAGGGAGGAGGTGCGTTTGATTCCGACCCTTTTGCTGAAACCCAGGGAGGAGGTGCGTTTAATTCCGACCCTTTTGCTGAAACTCAGGGAGAAGGTGCGTTTGATTCCCACCCTTTTGCTGACATTCAGGGAGGAGGTGCGTTTGATTCGGACCCTTTTGCTGAAACTCGACTAGGAGGTGCGTTTGATTCCGACCCTTTTGCTGAAACTCAGGGAGGAGGTGCGTTTGATTCCGACCCTTTTGCTGAAACTCAGGGAGGAGGTGCGTTTAATTCCGACCCTTTTGCTGAATCACGAGGGGCAGGTGGCTTTAGTTCAGATCCTTTTGCCGAAACACAGGACCGAGATTCATCCGATCGCATTTGTTTTGCTGAATCCCAAACTGGGGACGAGGCGGATCGTTTGAAGTCAGAAGAGGCCAAGGGTTTTGTGGTCTCTGGAGATGGAGGAAGCCGGTGGGATCCTTTTGCAAGCGGTCTTTGTGCAGCCTCTACAGATGCTGTGGTCAATGGCAACGTGTCCTGGAAGCAAGCTGGCAAGAGCAGCTGCTCGGACCCTCCTAATGAACAAAGAAGCTCAACCTCGGAAGTTCAAGGTGTAGATGTTACCAAAGTCCGCAAGGAACCCGAAAGTTCTGACATGTCCGAAGATGAGGCTGCAAACCTGAGATTTGGAAAATTGTACCAAGATGTAGCTAAAGAAAAGGAAGAGGTACATGGTCCCATTTTTAGCGTGCTGGTTTGGCAGCAAGTAGACGTCCGTTGAAATTCTAAACCTCCCGCTAACCCCAACCTGATCTTTCCTTCTCCTCTTAAACGCTTCCCGTGCCTGACATGTGATTGCCTTGAGTGACCCGATTTGTTATTTTCAACTTCAGTCGGTAATTTGAATGTTTGGCAGCTTGAGCAAATTCCGTCCTACTCGGGAACTATCCATCCATCCATCATATCTCTGTCCGTCTGTCTCCTTAGCCTCAGAATGCTCATTTCCCCGCAGCTCCGTAATAGCGCCCCCTGTGCTCCCTCTTTGACACGTCCTCTTGTTTCTTACTTTTTTTTTTTTTTTTTTTAAATGACCATTTGAGATTCTCGTCTCATTTTCAACATGTATTCCAAAGGATGCCACTGGCCCATCGTTCTTTGCTGATTTTGATAAAATGGTGAGTAGCCATTTTGTGATTTCCTGTGTCTTGATCGGCTATTCCTCAAATACTGTCAGACCTGTCAAATGTAGTTTAAAAAGAAAAAAAGAATTGAATGTGGATCTATTTTGAACAAGAACGAAGTCAATCCCGGATCAACTGAGGCTTTGGAGATTGCAAATTCAGCACCTTCCCCCGGTGAAGAAGTGCCTCCAGCTTCTCTGGCTGGTGAGGACGACCCACCGCCGGTTCCCACCGCTGCTGAGGAAAATACAGCAGAAAGTTGCGGCTCACCACTGGAAGAAAACCCTCCTGTGAGTGAAAGAACACGTTTCATTTTCACTTGGCTTACCATAAGCCAACTTCTTCATGGTTATAATCGATCACAATTGAAAGTTTATTGATGGCTGTGCACGTTATACGCCATTTTAACCCTTTCTGGGACAGCGGTTACCGCAGTGGACAACTTATCATGCTATGAAATCACAGTACAATTGCTTTGTTATTGAATGAAAATATGTTTTATTTGACTTTGATTTTAGGAATCGGTTTCAGTTCCAGAAGAAAAAAAGCAAAGTCCTGTCGACGAAGCTTCGGTAAATCTGGAATGTTTCAAAATCATGACTTTCACACCTTGGTTGACTTCTATTCATTTTCAAGAACTGCTAGTTTCCCCCTTCCACCTTTCTGATCTAATTTCTAACATTAAAACAAACATGTACATTTTAATGCACTTTCACAATCTGAGGCTTTGCTAACGTACACTGACGCGGCGCAAGCTAGCGTCGTTAGCTTCTAACGTAGCATCCAAGCTTTTTCCACTCTCTTACCGTCACTAATCACTTCATATTCAATGCACCCCCGTCAGGCTGAGTTGAGTTATTCTTGGTTTGCGCAGGAAACGATGGCCATCCCATCCGTGGTGATTGAGCCCGCCTCCAGCAACGAAGGCGACGATGATCGCGACGCAGACATCATCTCACCCTCGGCTATCAGTGACAACTGCGTGGCGGCCGACAAACCTCCAATCAAACCCACAAGTTCATCTCCGGGGGGACTCCCGGGCGACTTCCTGTACAAGGTCAGTATCGGATTTGGTCCGAAGGAAACGTCGGCGCACCCCTTTTGCCTTCTCGGAAAGCCAAACAGCACTTGAGGTGATGAACGTGGTGAAAATTGTGCAAGGTGGAGACGATGCACGACTTTGAGGCAGCCAACAGCGACGAGCTGGACCTGAAGCAAGGTGACGTGGTCTTAGTGGTCCCCACCGCTTCAGTGGAGGATCAGGTGAGTTTGACGGGCGTCGCGCGTTATCTGTCGAGCGATGTCACATTCAAGACAAATATCTTTTCGATGCCGCTGCAGGAAGCCGGCTGGCTGACGGGATTCAAGCAGAGTGACTGGATGATGCTGGGAACCGGAGCGCAAAAGGGACTTTTCCCAGAAAACTTTACGCAGCTTTTGGAGTGAGAAGCTTTCCCCGTCCGCATGTACACAATGCCTTCGAAAACACCGCTTGGTCTTTTCCCAGGATCAAGGTCTACTCTCCAAACCCCCCCCCCCTCCCGTCGCTCTAGTTCAAGAAAACAAAAGACGGCGATGTTGTTTCTGTGTGCATGGTTTATCTCAAAGGCTATAAATGCATATCGTCACCCTAAAGTGTAACACTGTGTTGAAGAATCCCCCCCCCGAGTCACGATGTCATTCTTTAGCCACGATGGAAGCGATGTACTGTACTCGATCACGCTCGTTTCTGCGGCTGCGCTCATATTTGGTTTGTTGATCGGTGTTGTGCGGCAACAAGTTGTGACGTTTCGCATAGTTATCTCGCAAAATATATTGCTCATCTTACTACGTTAGTGTTCTTTGAACATGTTGACAGAGAGAAAGGAAATTGTTTTGTAAAAAAAAAAAAAAGAAGAGTTTTGGTGAGAAACGAAACGGGAAATCGGAATGCAAGATATGAAGTAGGGGAAATATGTGCAGAGAGATTATGGGATCATATCACTGTATTGTATTGTATTGTCACAATAAAAAGGTTTATGTCAGGTTAAATTCGTCACAGTCATTTTTGATTGTGCCCACAAATTGTAAACACTTGTTATACCGTATAAATTGCATTTTTAAAATGCAAAATGAAAAATAAATACTGGCGCTGTAAATACTTGTACTTCCAGCAGAAGAAGACTAAGAAGGTGAAAAAGAAGAAGAACAACAGTAGTTATGGTAACTAGATTTTGATTTCCACAAAAAGGATGTACTGTGACAAGAGGCGCATTAACCCACCAGGATTGTGATGTAGAATCCTGGTTCAGGTAAGCCATTTTCAACTAAAAAGAAAAAAACTTTAATGTAAGTAAGTGCACATTTCACTGTCCTCGTCCTCACATGAATTTTCCGAACGCAGTTTATATGTCATGATTCGGTTTGGGACCAACAGGTGGCACTGGAGGGCTCCCCCTGCAGCTGCACACCTGTTGGTCATTATGTAATTAGTTGTATAAAAGGACTCCCGCCCGACCACTCATTGTCGGGTCCTGTGCTTCTTTCAGGTTTGTTTCAGTCATGTCTCGGTCACTGTTATGTTTTAGCTTCAGTCATGATTTTTGTTTGATACTTTGGACTTTGTTTGTTTTGGATTTAGTTTTCGCTATGTTTTAAGACCATTTGTCAAGTACACCCTGCTCCTCCCTCTTGCCTGCTTTTTGGGGTCCACCACCACCACCACCACTGAACGGGGTTGTCAGCTTCCTGTCTCCTATCTACAACTAGAGTTTCATAGACTTCCTCACCCTTCTCTCCGTCTCCTTCCATCCATCTCTCTTACAGTTTTTGTTTCCTGCCGCCCTTCCTCCATGCATAAATAACCATCTTCTTTCTTTACTTCTGTCTTTCCACCCTTTTGGAATCTTTCTTTGTACCCCCCTCTCCTCCCCACACCCGTCGCTGCCGCCCACACCATGCGCTTGCATAAACCCGTCTTGTTAACTGACAATGTTGAAATGCTAAAATCACACCACCGCCTCTGTCACCGCTTCCCTCCCCGCCCCATGCGACGAAAGCGTCTCTGGTTTCACGTTGCGCCGTCATCCTATCCAGTGGCACTCATCAATAGCAAATGCGGAGGTTCCATCAAGCCCGCATGCTGACAATCACGCTTGCTGGCGCGCGTGCGGTGGAGAGGGTCTCTCGGTGTCATTGCTCCACCATCACGGCGCAATAAGGGAATATCAAATTCAATTTGTGTGCAATAAAGAACCTCGGCGTGAGTACTCTACGCGGCACGTATGTTCACCCCCGAAGGAACACGTGAAATTGCATTACGGGCCATTTGAAGAGTCATCACAGCCAAACTATTTGACCTGCGGCTTGATCACATGTTGCTGCAGCCATTGAAGGGAGTCCATCTCCGACTGTTTTTCTTGGGGGGGGGCAAAAGGGAGGCCACGCAAGCGAATGACTTTTAAAGCAGCCTGTCTACGTCATCCAATCACCTCCCACAAACTCTCCCGAAATGGGCCCCGGCATCCATTTTTCCTGGGTCGCCAAGTAAAATGCTGCAAGCTGTTTGACTGACAGTCACATTTGTTCATTTGCGGCAAGTAAAATGACTTGATTCGAGGCAATAATTATCTATACTAATATAGGGTTAGGAAAGCGACGATAGGTACCAAAAATTTTCGGGGCATGCCCGTCGACCATTTCAAAGCGGCATGTTGACGAGGCATCCTGCCGTGACCGATGGCCATAAAGTGGACAAATTATTTTTCAAGGGCACCAAAATCAGCCGTCTGCCGGCGAGCATTCGCTGTGCTTTGCACGCCGCCGCTTGAGAAAGGCCCACGTTTGAAAGACACCATCCGCCGCTGCTTCTTAGTTTGGGACCTTCTCTGCCCCTTTGTCCTTTCATTCTTCCACTAGACGCCAATGCTGCCCGGCATCACGATTATAATCAGTTGCGATTTATCATTATGGTGAGTTTTTAACCCTGGAGAACCCAAGAACCCTTTTCTTCTTTGGAAAATGATGAATTATACATTACATGACTGCTATATGTTCACTGAACACCAAAATATATGTTTTTAAAAAAAATATTTAATGCTTTAATCCTAATTTAGGATTTTGGCCCAATTTGACCATTTGGGATTTAAGGGTAGCATTTGAGTAGCAGAATTTATAGCCAAATTTGACCCCGTGGGTTCTCCAAGGTTTTAATCATTACATGGAAATGCAAAGCTGGGGTGCAAAAGGATCAATGAGGGGGGGCGGGGGGGACACTGTCGCCTTTATTCAGTGTACATAATGAGAGAGGAAACTCCTAACGAGCAGATGGAACATTGTTTGGCAAAGAGAGTCACAGTGCTCAGCAATGTCACCTCACGGCGAGATCACTCTGGGCTCGCATCTGCTGAGGCTTTTGTGTCCACGTGTTGTAACAGCCCCCCCCGTCAGGCTCAAGCTACTTGCCCCCGTTAGCAATACACTCCATTTCTCCCAGAGGAACTGGAAACCATTCTTTCCCTTTTGTGGTCCTAAATGATGGCTCTTAACAAATAACAAAGCCATATGTTGACCACTACTGGAGTCCAAAAACCCCACAAAAAAAAAATCTCACGGAAGCACTTTTTAAAAAGAAGACTATACAGTGGAGCGTTGAGCGCCGACAGTTTTTTTTGGGGCCAAAAGACAGAAAACCTTGTATTTTTTTATTAACGCAATAGGTAATGTCAAGTAGCATCAGCCGATCAGACAGGCTGGCAGAGGTAAGTTTCAGATAAGCAAGGAAAAGTCTTTAGTGAGACAAGGTCGGGTAGCAGTGGTGACTTACACTGCCTGGGGGTTTTCTGTGACCCTTCATCCACGTCGGACTGGCAAACTGCAGTGGGCAGCGCAGGCATTTGTCGTGGAGGTTCACACAGGTGCCTCCGATTGGCCGCCACCAAACCAGCCTGGGGGAGGGAGCGATCAATTAAGTCTCGACTGCCAGATCGTCACATGGACAGCAACACCCCCCCCACCCCACCCACATCACACATTTACACTGAACTTGAGCCAAGCCTTGAATGTAATCGACGGCCATCTGTTTGGGAAGATCCTTTGATATGCAAACGAGGCGAAGACGGATCTTTCTCCTCTTTAAAATGGAGGTCTGCCTTTTGAGTGCGACGATATGATTGTGAATGATGTGAACGTCTGTGCTAAATCTCATCCCAAAGACAATAAACAACGGTGTGGCCTGACGCGTCATTTGCAAAGGGCAAGTTTTTTTTTTCCCCCCCGCGGATACACTTTGAGTGCCAGAATCCTGTTTACGAAAGAAATGACATCGCAACTAAACCTGTACTGATTGCTGACCGAGGAAAATAGAAAAGTAAGTATGCGCAACACATGTAGACCGACAATACAGCGCTTCTCACGGGCATCTATTCTTTATCCTCTGCCAAAAACAACTGATATGACTGAGGAGTTTGGACCATCTTCATCTATCCTCGTATGTCTGTAATATAATCAAGGACACGCACATCAAAAGGAGACCAAAATTGACTTTCGTTCATTTTGACAGAGTCCAATTTTTTTTCTTGGAAATGCATGTTGTGTACATCCACCAATTTTTCTCGGTGTCTTTAAAAAAAGGAATAAATACAGACTTAAATTCAGTTTTTCCAAGTTGAGGTTGATCAAAGAAATGGTACAAACAAATCAAGGTTCAACCCCAGTGTTCAAAATAAATAATACAGCGATTGCAAAGTCTCTTCCGCCTTCTTTCCTTTCAGCTCCGCTTATTCATTCCTCCTCGCAGGAGCTTTAGTGAGTGTCTAAAAAAAGGACAGACTTGACATAATGGGAACATTGTTACAACAACCTCATCGAAGTCTTTTTAAAAAATTTTTTTTTTTACTTTGACAAGATGCAATGAGGAATTAGCGCATTCATGATTTAAAAGTTGGACAAACACGACAGAAACAAGCTCTCGCTTGTTTACTAAACAGAATTTGTGATATAAAGGGTGTCGTTTGTATTACAGAGGCTCATACATTGGGCAGAGCTGAGCAAGACGCTCTTGGACGCATTTAGGATTGAGTTATTCCGTATTCATTTATCTATCCCGGCACAAGCGTGGATTATGTTCCCGAGCTAACGAAAGCTCGGAAATCCTCCTCTAACATTTTTTTTAGGAATTACAGTCCACCGCGTGCGATGATGAAAGGGAAGTGGTTTAAAATTCAATTGTGGTTTTATGGAGACAGGTGGAGAAGAGGATGGTTCTTTAAGAGCAAGAAGAATTGGCAGAGAAGGTTCCTATCTAAGCTCCAGTAATAGTCGGTTGTTCCTCTGTTTGCATGTTACTGCTCCTTGTCTTTTGAGGCCATGGTTGTCAACTGCTGTCACCCTGCCACCAGCATTTTCCAATTGTTGCAAAGCTGGACTGACTTAAGAACGACAACGAACGGCCTTTGTCCGAAAACAGCCTCTGAAAACACATGTGGAGCACGTGCCATTTTCAAATGAGTTTGATGTACCGAACCAAGAGCATGTCGTCTGCTCGCCAGAGGCTGAGCTGCACTTTGTTTGTATACTGTCATGTTTCGGTTTATGACCAACAGGTGGCACTGTGGGGGCTTTTCCCTGCAGCTGCACACCTGTGGGTCGTTAGGCAATTATGGCTTTAAAAGGACTCCCAGCCCGACCGTTCATGGTCGGGTCGTTGTTTGCTTGTTAGCTGCTGTCAGTTTTGTTTGTCATGTTTAGGTCATGTTTCGTTTAGTGGTAGTTTTTGCTTCAGTCATGGATTTGTTTGATACTTTGGATTTGTTTTGTTGTTAACACTTTGTTTGTTTTGGATTTATTTTTCTGTGTTTTAATACAACTCGTCAAGTACACCCTGCTCCTCCGTCTTGCCTGCTTTTTGGGGTCCACCACCACCTCGCAACGTGACATATACGGACTCGTGGCGACAGCACAGGGCAGCTTTCCTGTCGTTTACCTTGTATAGTCCATGGTCTTCCTTTTTTTATTTTTTTTTTATTTTTTTAACTAACTGCCCGTGACCCACCCAAAATGGCTTTGCGATCCACCAATTGAGAACCACTGCGTGAATCTAAGAGTTGTTTTGAAGGTTTGAAAATACAGTCAAACCTCGGTTTTCGAACGTCTCTGTTCTCGACCAAATCGGTTTTCGACCCAAAATTTCGAGTTTTTTATGCCTCGGATGACGACCGAAAATCGGTTCTCGAACAAACTGAGCACACTTGAATGCACCATTTGACTCCTATCGCCTTCCTTACACGAGGAAGTGACGCTTCCTCGGGTAGATGAGGAAGTGACGCTTCCTTATTGTAGCGTTCCATTACTGACCAGATGTGTTCAATAAAGATTTTTTTTTTAAAAAGCGTGGTTTTGGTTTTCGAACAAATCGACTTTCGAACAGCCTTCTCGAACGGATTACGATCGAAAACCGAGGTATGACGGTACAGTTACAACCACGCTAATTTTTGTTTGTACATGAACTGTTAGCATTAAGCTCTCAGATTTATATTTGATGACATTTTCCTGATTATATTTTTTAATGTATCAATTTTACAGGAAACTTCGACCGGGAGTGAAAAAAACAGCTAGAAGCAAGCATGCTAGGTATCTTTTATTGGGGGATTGGGAAAGTGAAAGCGAGAGTAAGTGTGTTTAGATACGTTTAACTGTGTTTAAAACATGTGGGAGGGGGAGAGCGAATTAAAGAAAAAAAAAAGTCCTGTTTTATTCGGTCTCTCTATAAAGTGGATTTTCACCTTTTGTGGCCGGGACACCAAATCCACGACAATTCCACAGCTTCCCGCTTCATTACCAGAAGGGAAGTTTTTTTTTTTTTTTCAGCGACCTCAATTTGGTCTCAGTGGGGCAGCACTTGACTTGCTGAGTGTGCAGCCTCGCTTGCCTTGGTGGGGGGAGGCCTCCTCCATCGAGGTAATATCCACTCCCATTCAATATTCATCAGCTACTGGGAGACTCGTGACGACAAGTCCATTTGATAGGCCAACAATGTGCTGAGGTAGTCGGTATGGTGTCCACACGTAGGTGTGCCAGGCCACACTAACAAGGCTTCCCGAGGACACACATGGGATGACTGCAGGGGGGGTTCAACGCCATATGTATATCAATAGCTACAGGTTAATATATGCTTCAAAAAAGACCCAGCAGTGAGTTGTGCAACCAGAGTACACAAGAGGCATGTGTTGTATGACGTGATGTAACGCTCATGTCACGTGTGCGTGGGGGAATCACTGCCAAAATGGATGGCTTTCTTTTCTGTGTGGAGTACTTTTGAGTTTTTATATCAATGACATCATATTGTGAACATTTCTTTCCGACGCGGATGATGATTCACCCATGTGTCAAACTGCCACAGGGTCGTGGCAACTGCAGCCGAGGAGAACTTACTCACTGTCAGATGTTTTAAAATTGTTAAATTACAAAAAATAATAATTTAGGCTTAAGTATCGGAAGCTGGTATCAGCAGCCTTGAGTATTAGGTCAGTATCGGCCTGCTAGCTGTGCCAGGTATTGGTACAGTGTAACTCCTCTACAACGAAATCTACATGGGTGAAAATACCCCCTAGTGTGAAAAAATCTCCATGCATTAACACCATTCCCACTTTCCTGTTTCAAATTTGCTACAGTGAAAAACCCCCTGTTGTGAAAAATTTCTTGCTGCAAACATGATTTCGTTGTAGAGGAGTTTCACTGTACTTGGCCATCACTAAAAATACTACAAATAATATTAAAAAGATTACAAATAATCAACATACAGGGATGTTTTTTTGGGGCGGGGGTTTCAATGCAGAAAATTATTATTATATTATTATTATAATAAATTATTATTTATAATTTTATCTGTGGTTTTATTGCTCTTTTTGATTGTAAAGTGTCCTTGGGTATTTTGAAAGACGCTTATAAATAAAATGTATTATTATTATTATTATTATTATTCAAATAAAGTCATAATTCCAATCTGAAAGTCTGGAATCAAGTGCATGCCGAATGTAAAATGTCCTCAGAGCGGGCAACCGCATTTCTGATTATCCACCGACCGCATCTCATTCCCTTGCCTTCCAAACAACAAAATTAGGATTTGTTGGCGACTCCAGCTCCAAAAATTGGGCTTTGTGTGCATTGTCCACCCAAGATGAAACTCACGACTTCCTATTTATGTCTGTTGTGTGAATCGATCCGTGGCAAAAAAGTCATGTTTGAAACCGTGGAACACGGACACATTTCCACAATACGCCCGTGAGCACACACGCACAAACACGCGCGAAATGCACGGACGGCGAATCTCGCTCTCCTCTCGGCTTCGTCTCCTTCACTCTAGCATCCATCACTGTCTGCAGCAATGGGCTGCGAAAAAAATTTCTATCAATATATTACAAGTTAACAAACGGGAGCAGGCAATGTGTTTTATATATATATATATATATATATATATATATATATATATATATATATATATATATATATATTCGGGCTTCGATTTTTATGTCGTGTCTATGGGCTCGTCCATCATTGTGCTGCCGGGCACCCTTGTGCGCCGCGCCCCGATGAGATGTTATCTTGCCTCCGCCATCAATCACCACGTGCTTGCCAGAGCCCTGCGCCCGACATGCCAGAGAGGACATGTGACGTCCCCCCAAAACACCCTCTTGCGCCGCCGACCTATCTCGTGCCTCTGTAATGGCGACATCATAACAAGCAGAGTCGTCCGTCATTTCACTGACACGTTCACTGCGCAGGATTGAGTTGTAGTGTTACGCAGGCTCCCTCTAGAGGTGTGTAAAAGAATCACCTAATTTAATGTCGAATCTGTGGATGTTATTGTGGCTTTAGGTTTTTTCTGGGTTAAAAATAATAAATAATAATATTAAAATATTCAAAATAATAATAAAAAAAAAAATAAAATAAAAATATAACTTTTTTTTTTTTAATTGTCTAAATTGTCCCTCGGTGTGAGTGTGAGCGCGGATGGCAACCGGTTCAGGGTGCCCTCCCCCCCTGCCTACTGCCCAAAGACAGCTGGGATAGCACAGGCTGCTGCACCATAAACTATTTTAGTTTCTCCTCAAGTCTGTGTTATGAGTCGTCTTTGCCCTCCACACTTCACAAAGAAAGTTGCTAACCAATCGGGGGAACATAGGAGGAGGGAGGATGGGTGGAAGGTGCACAACTACTTAATTAGGCCAGATCCCTGTTCACCGCCACCATCGCCTCCCTCACTATTCCCTCCAGATCCCATCCACTTAATGTTCTGTGAAATCATATTCCACTCCCTAGATGGGTGGATGTGGAGGGGTGGGGTGGGGGGGCGTGGGGGGGGGGGGGCTGGTAGGAAGGAGAAATCAGAACAATAAAATGACACATTTGAAAGCGAGGCAGCACCAGGGGGAAAAATAGACCGTTAGTGACACATGGGGGATGCTGTGGACTGATGACTACAAGCAACTGCCTGGCCCATTACCAACAAACATCCGGCTCATGAAGTCATGTCCAACACAGATTTCGAAAAATAGAGCCGTTCCATTTGAAACCATGCTGTAAAAAACGTCGACTTTGTCTGGATCCGGAATCAGACAAATGCTTGTCATCGTACCAGTGCATTTTTTTTTTTTTTTTTTGGTAAATGCTTTCAGGGACAGCAGGTACGACAGTGAACAGCTTATCATGTCATCAGATTACAGGTTGCATGAAGTGTTAAAATGTTGTGAAGGTTAAAGCTGCTCGCTCTTGCTTGAAAAAATGAAGACCGTTATTTGGTTGTCGCAGTTTTTCACGCCGTGTGATTTCAAATTCCATTTTTTCATTCGAAAACATATACAATAATATTCTGTAGCACTTAGGACCATTTTTAGTCATTTGTAAAAATGTTTTCATTTGTAACCATTTGGTGAGGTGATTCTAGAGATAAAACAAATATTTTTTTACTCTCCTACGATTTGGCCCGCGCTGAAAACGAATCCTCACGCGAGCGAAAGAACCAAAACAGTACATGTGGAATAGAAAAAAAAAAAAAAAAGCAAAAATCTGTTCAGAAGCAGACAGACAGACGGAGGACACACTCAGGGTCGGAAAGTGGCTCACTCGACCTGGAGCCTGTCAACATCTCGAGGGCTCTTTGGCTCGAAGGAGAAGCTAAACTTAATCTCCCCTGGCCGACAGGGCCCTCGAGAGCAAAGAGAGTGGCACCAAGGAGGAGTAGAAGAGCGGATGAGGAGGAGAGCTGGCGTTTTCCAAGAGAGAGAGAGAGAGAGAGAGAAAGAGATAGCATCTGGATTTTTTCATTAGGACGCAAGGCAGCGTTATCCGCCACGACATCAGAATTTAGCCCATCCACCACGCTACGCTCCCTTCTATCACGACTCCGCAATCATTTCTAATGCACTCTGTCTCCCTGCGCGCCCTCTACCTAGCGACCCCCCCCCCCACCCTCCCCGCAAACCCCCGCTCCACCGTCTCCCACTCAATCAGACAAGACTGTGTCCTTCCCCGCATCAGACTCCTCCTTTGTTTGCATTTTTTATCTTTTGCACTCCAAGCCTTTCTCTTTATTCCCCTGCTTAGAGCTTCCTATTTTGGAGGAGAAACTAATTAACTAGTGTGTTTCTAGCAAGCTTTTGGCAATGTATTTCCCCCCCCCCCCATTTTTACCTTATGCTTCCATTGTGAAAACGTGATCATTCTTTCTTCGAGGAAGAAAGCGATAATTATGCGCATGAGACAGAACACTTCAACAGGTATGCGTTAGGGTATCCATCCACCCATCCATTTTTTTATCTGCTTTATCCTCACAAGTGTCACGGGGGGGGGGTGCTGGAGCCTATCCCAGCTGTCTTCGGGGCAGTACGCGGGGACACTCTGAACCGGTTGCTAGCCAATCGCAGGGCACACAGAGATGAAGAACCATCCGCGCTCACACTCATACCTAGGGACAATTTGGAGTGTTCAAGCAGCCTGCCATGCATGTTTTTGGAATGTGGGAGGAAACCAGAGTACCCAGAGAAAAGCCACGCAGGCACGGGGAGAACATGCAAACTCTACACAGGAAGGCCGGACCTGGAATCGAACCTGGTACGTCTGCACCGTGAGGTCAACGCGCTAACCACTGGATCACCGGGCCGTCTGAGTAATTACTCACAAAAAAATGTTGCTCACCCATCAAGTGGGATATTTGACAAGAAAGTAACCGCGACATCGTGCACAGTGGATATAAAAAGTCTACATGCAACCTTTTTATGTTATTTAAAAAAAAAAAAAAAAAAAAGAATAAATCCTTAAAAAAAAATCCACCATTATTGTAACCTATAATCTGCATCACGCAGTTGGAAAAAAAAATTCTGGGAGGTTAAAAATAAAATGAATAAATACATAAATAAAAAGAAATAATGTGGTTGCCCAAGCCTGCACATCTTGTTTTTATTGGACCACAACACATTTGCCAGCATGTGTTTAGGAGATTTGGCAATTTTTGCGGGGTTCAGACTGTGGGATATGATTGAATGGAAACAGCTTTGTCACTGTACTAGGACTGCGCTGTGCTAGAACAGCTGAACTTTATTTTGGGTTCAACAGAATCATGGGCACTTAAACATGAGTATAAATACGATTGGTTGATTCTGCACGTAGCCAAATCTCTGTTATAAGTGGGGGTGCACACTTGTGCAACCACATTATTGCAGTTGTTTATTTTTACATTCAGATTATAGGTCACGTCAGTGGTGTTTTATTTAATACCACAAAAAACTGGCATTTGAACAGGGGTGTGTCGCCTTTTTATATCCACCGAATGTTTCCATATTGTAATAAAAGTGTCAAGGATACAAAATGACCTTTTTTTTCCTCCATGGTAGTGGTTATGAATGTAGCCCCCCCCCCCGCCCCTCACTTAATTATTGTTACCATCTCCGGTACCATCAGTGGTATGAATAATATGCCGCAGTCCTGAAAAAAGAAAGAGTTGCCAATCGGAGGGCATTTCTGATTCCCCGTGCTTGTTACGCCTGGGCCTCCCCCCGCCGTGTGACCTGCGGGTGACGGGGAAACCTGCCATCCGTGCACCTGGAAACCCTTGACGCCAACCCGGCAGCGGCAGCTAAAAATAGCCGGCCGGTGATAAATAATAAAAACCGCTCCCCTGCAAGCCAAGCAACCCTCCACTTACCTCCCCATTTCAGATTTACGGCTTCATTTTGTGGGCTTTCGCTGCTTATCGAAGAGGGCCTTTGTCAATGGAAAGGCAGTCCTCTTAAAAAAAAACAACAACAAAAAAAAAGAAAAGAAAAGAGACGATTAAAACTCCCTTTTACGGAATGTCTTTGGTTTGATGTGATGATTTTTGTAAGAATATTTTTTTTGGGGGGATGTGTCTCGGTTACGGATGCTTGGTTGTTGTTGGTTCCTCAATCGGTTTCATATCATAAAACTCATGACAGTTTTCTACTTACACATAATAGACTAATGAATAGCATTTACAGTAAACCCTCATTTATCGCGGTTAATGGGGACCAAAACCACCCGCGATAAACGAAAATCCGCGAAGTAGCGACCAATTAACATATATAATTTTTTTTTTTTAAGTCCGCAAACGGTCCGCGAGAAGCTGCGAAAAGTCAGCAAAACAACAGTGAGTCTCATAGAGCAACATATACAGTACTGTACTCCATGTATATTAAAAAAATAAATAAAAATATATATATATATATATATATATATATATTTCGATAAACGAACCGCGAACTAGCGAGAGATCACTGTATGTGGCATTGCTTTGAGTAGTGGAAATTTGAACACCAACACTGCAGCAACACATGAAGACAGGCGACAGAACAACACTGAGTCACAGGCATGTATTCTTTATCTTCTGCAAAAAACTAATACGACAGAAACTTACAGGCTCACGTACAGTTTGCATGACTGTGTTATACTGCCCCCTTTGGCCAAATTACAAACATCAGTTATGAATGAATCATGACGCACAAACTGTTTAATTCTTCATCATATCAAGTGATATATGTTTTTATAAAGCAAAATATGATGCTGAATGGGGGCGATTTTACTTATTAAAATCACATTACCGGTAAATCAATATTGATTGTTCGAAAAGGACGTACAGTACAAATCGGACGCCACATTCATCATCCCCATCCTGGCTTTGCATTCTTATTATTCTCATGGCATAGCATTCGTCTCAATATGAAATTAAGGCTTGGCGGAAAGAAAACGGGACTGTTTCGCCAACCCTTTCAGTGTTTCTTGTCTGGTCACGATTCAAAGCCTTTCACCGTCGGGCACGCGGGTGTGCACGTGTGTGACCATGTGTGTGTGCGTGCACTGCAGATGAAGTCGGCATGGGAACCCCCCCTTTCCCTTTTTCTCCCTCCATCTCGTCTTCCTCATTTCCACCCGGCGGCTGCTCCTCTCCTCCTCATTGTCTATTTTGCTTCCCCACCCACGCACGCATGGCTCACCACAAGTCTAAAAATAGCATCAGGGATCCCCGCATCCATTCAGAAAGAGCAGGAGGGGAGGGGATGGGGACGTCAGCACGCACAAGGTCATAACCCCCCCCCCCCCCCCCCCCCTCGCTCGCTTCCCTCCAATTTAGTCGCTGTTTTTTTTTTTTGTCACACCTTTTGTGTTCTGGGGAAGAGAGAAAGACACACACACACACATACCATTGCAGATTTCATGACATGGTCCTCAACTAATAAAAATCTGAATATCATAATTTCAGCTCAGCGCACAAAAAAAAAAAAAAAAAGGATATCAAGCAGCATTTGATGGGCAAGATGTGTCTGACGGTGTACGGGGAGTCACTCTCGATTGCAACCAAAAGACTGGGAAACACTGCGCACGGATTCCCAAACATTCCGCACGACACGAGAACAACAGGAGCCACCGCTCATATCGGAGACTATTGATTTTTCTTTTTTCCCCCCCAGTCATTTCCGAAGAGAGAGACTGTACAACACCCACCTCAGAGAAGGTACGTCCTTTTCCCTTTTCTTGTATTTCTGCAGCTACCATTGATTTTTTATTTATTTTTTTTATTTATTTTTTTAGCCGACCACATTTGCATTTCGACGCTCACCGGCACCAGTCCACGACTTTTGGATTTCATTTGAAATCCAATGAACTCATTTTATATTCAGTACCAGAGCTGTGTCAAAAATACTGTCTTTATAAATCCATTTTTGATTAACATCCTCATTAAAATACATTTCAAATTACGGTTGTAGTTTTCAGGGGTACAAAACGTTGCGTCATACCGAGAAGTGTGCGTGTGCTGAAAGAAACAAACGGATGATGGCATGTTGAGGACAAGAGAGTGTACGTATTGTTCTTGCCCCCCCCCCCCCCCCCCCCCCCGAGACATACGCGCTCCCCCCCCTAGTATGAAATATACAATATGTTTATAATTGTGATTGGTTGCAGGGGTGCAGAGCTGCACCGCATCATCCTGGGAGATGTCTCTGTGTGTGTGGTGAAATTTGGGGATGGAAACAAGTCTGGAAAGCTATTTGCGCATGTATTCAAAATGCTTGATATCAAGCTTTGTGTCCATGTGCTTTCTTTGTCCTTGATGTTAAGGAAATCGAGCTCACTGGCAGAACTGTGTCTTACTAAACTTATTTTTTTTTTTTTGGGTTACTAGTGCCAACTTGTATGGAATCTATATGCAGAGGCAGGTTAGACCCGATGTTGGTAATTTGGCATCAAAACATAAAAATGAACTTTTCACTTTGATTCAAATAAATTGACTTGCTTAGTTTAGGTCTGCATTTTATATGGTTAATATTATTATCGTCAACGCCATTACGACCTTTATTATTGTTATTATGTGACGTTGATGCATTTTAAAGAGTTGCTAATGACACTGGCAAACGTAGTTGTTTGCAAAAACGGGGATCCGCTGTTTGTTACTTGGCTGTGCTTAATCAAGATGAGGGAGTGGGAGGGGTCAGTCGGTCAATTCCTTTGTGCCGACGGCTCTGATGATGAGACACGGACCGAGTCTTTGAACCTTTGCATTCGTGATGAGCGTGCTCCTCGCTTTATCTCTCATCACCATATTTTTAAAAATTGGACAAGTTCAGCCTCCCCGCCCTGGTCTCATCCGCCCACACCGGTCCCTCGTTTACCGGTCCGTCACTTTTTGCCCAGCGATACATTCCGAGCAGATGTGAACAGATGAAATGTTGGCTTAATAACTATATTAAATTCTTCATTTTGGGCAGGCCGGTGGGGTCCAGTGGTTAGCACGTCGACTTCGCAGTGCAGAGGTACCGGGTTCAATTCCAGCTCCGGCCTCCCTGTGTGGAGTTTGCATGTTCTCCCCGGGCCTGCGTGGGTTTTCTACGGGTACTCCGGTTTCCTCCCACATTCCAAAAACATGCATGACAGGCTGATTGAACACTCTAAATTGTCCCTAAGTGTAAACGTGAGCGTAGATGGTTGTTCGTCTCTGTGTGCCATGTGATTGGCTGGCAACCGATTCAGGGTATCCCCCGCCTACTGCCCAAAGACAGCTGGGATAAGCTCCAGCACCCCCCGCGACCCTAGTGAGGATCAAGAGGTTCGGAAGATGAATGAAATTCTTTATTTTTAATACTAAAATGTCGAGATGGGTCACGTTTGTCCTTGTTCTTTTAAAGAACTTTTAAAGCACAAAAATAGTTACTGCGATAAAATAAAATAATCATAAAAATGTGACTTTTAGATATCCGAGCAATCAGCATGGTGGCGGGTACTGAGAGACACATACAACACTGGCAGCTTTCTTAATCGGCGGTGAAATGGGTGTCCATAGGCACTTTGTTATGTTCTCTGACTCTATTAGGTGGCAGTGTTGCTATAAAAATGGTCATGTTTCGGTTTGTGACCAACAGGTGGCACTGTGGGGCTTTTCCCTGCAGCTGCACACCTGTGGGTCGTTAGGCAATTATGGCTTTCAAAGGACTCCCAGCCCAACCACTCATTGACGGGTCATTGCTTGCTTGTTAGCTGCTGTCAGGTTTGTTTGTCATGTTTCGTTTCGTCGTGGTTTTGTTTGATACTTTGGACTTGTTTTGGTTGTTAGCATTTTGTTTGTTTTGGATTCATGTGTGTTTTTAAATACAATTCGTCAAGTTCACCCTGCTCCTCCCTCCTGCCTGCTTTTTGGGGTCCACCAGCACTTCGCTTCGTGACAAAAATATTGTTGAGATAAAATATCCTGTTAACAAAATATTTGTTATTTCTGACTCCCCACACGAGATACTTAACCCGGAAAGGGACGGAAGAAAACCCACTTCTGTTTTTGCTTAATCCGTTTGTGTGTGTAAAATGTCTATAGCGAACTCTTCTTTTAAAGAATACGAACAAGCAACTTCCATCGGAATAACGGATCGAGAAGGCTACCGTAGTCATGGCAAATCACACGAATCCACTCGGATTGTACCTTTGGCCACAATGCGACGCGGGTGTGCGGTGAACTGATATTTCGTGTTCCATGTCCTCATGTGCTCAGATCGCTACTCCGCTCACATTAATTTCCAAAGGCAGTTGTTCACTGTCCTTGAACAGTACTGCTCGCAACTGACTCTCTTTTTTGCTGCACTCACAATAACTGAGTGGCACATTTGATCAACTTTTCAAGTTTCCAAAAGGCCTGAGTGAAACAGTGCGCTCCCAGATGCATTTTCTAACACACCACGAAGAGGCAACGGGGATTTTTGTGGGGGACGAGTCGGCTAATGTTCCGGTCTCGGTTTTTATAAAACACACACACACACACACACACACAGCTCAACACACGCAGGCGGCTGTGCAAATGGGCCTATTTGGTGATTAGGTAATGTCATGACATCACAAGTGAAAGGAGCTTGACGGTCCAGTGCTTGTGTCCAAACAAGCAGGTGTTTGCTGCACTCACTTTTATGCAAGCAGCTGCTCGCATCACCACACCCAGACACAAGAGGCACTCACCGCAAGACTGGTGAGATAACGTCTCAGATGGTGCCGGATAAATTGACCATAAATAGAGACGTGAATGAAAAGCACTCTGGGTGTAAATCAGCAAAGAGGCTAAACGTGGCGTCTTTACAATATTATGACCACTTGCACAATGGAATGAGATCGAATGCAAGAGTTGTATTAATTGGACAAAAAATAAAAATGGTCCTGAAAGTTGCGCACCTTCATTGTCGTACCACGTTATGATGTAACATGCGGTGATATTGTTAGTGTATATGTGTTGCTCCTCCGTGAAATTTAAAGAGACTACGTTTAGTTTCTTGTCGTCTCTGTTGAACAAAACTGTGCTTTTTTTTTTTGGTGGTCTTTTTTTTTTCTTTTTTGAAAATGTAAGGAACTTTCTAAGTGACAACTTTTGAATGGTCGATGTTAATAATTTGGCTAACTACGACTACGTGTCTGTTTTGGTCACGCTTAAAATAATTCTTACTGAAAAAAATGGCTTGGATAATCAATCATGATGAAAGCAGTGTCGATGGCCGATGTAATATTTCAGGAAATGAAAAGGGTAATGTGGAGATGTCTGTGTTGTAATTGTTTGGGATTTTTCATTAGTTAGCTTTTATTTCATTTTGGTTTTTGCTTTTTTTTTTTATAATGCAGTCTGTTTAAATGAGTTTTTATAATTGCCTTGTTAGTTAAGTAGGGGTTATTAATTTTTTGAAAATGTTTCAGTTTTTAAGAGTGTTTTAGATTTTTGAAATTATATATATTGAGTTGTTAAGCACAATTTGAAAAATAAATAGGCCACTAAGTGGTGTGTAATAAAGTAAACTACAAATTCTCAAAGGACTGTTTTATCCTCCGTCTTCTTGACGGATGTACGGCAAAATCCAAATCAATAAATTTGAAATGAAGACATAACTCCTCATGTATGATGTTAACTGACAGAGGCAAAAACAAAAGCCCTTTTCACGATAATTGTAGTTCGTTTTAGTTTAAGTTTGGTGTGTACGTTGACTAATTGTCTCCGTATTCTTCACCTGAGACGTTTAACCAATCAAGTTTGTCCTCTGTCACGTTGTCGGCTTTTTCCATCTTCTGATTGGTTAGTCAGAGCAAAACGGATTCAGCCAACGTTGCCTCGCAATGCATGTCCGTCGTGATTTGCACACATGAATATATTTATTCATCGACAAATCTGGTGGGTGTCTTATTTAAATCTTTTCGTGTTTTTGTCGCCTTACTAAACAAATAAATCGTGATTCTGGCACAGTTGTGTATTGTCATCTTGCCTTTCTGTATTGCATCTATAATTGCCCCCCCCCCAGCCCCCCCAAACTGAAACTCTCAATACCTGCCGCTTTATGGACGATGGCGAAGCTATGCTTCATCATTTGAGTGGCCAGAGCAAATCAAACTCATGATCTCCACTGTCAGAGATAAATTCCAGCATTGGGTCCAGAGCCCTGCCTCCCCGACGATTGCGGCCGGCAGCCCCTATCTCCCAGATGCACCTTCTCCAAGCCTGCCCTTGGTATCATTTCACACCGGCTGCATCCAGCGCCGTAACGCAGCAGCCCGGTTTGAGTCACGACTTGTCTCCTATCGCTCCGATCGCAGGTTGTTCATCACGTCGGACGATCTGCGTTAACGCGAGCGTAGCGTCTCTCTTTCTCTCTCTCTCTCTCTCTCTCTCTCTCTCTCTCTCTTTCTCGAACAGAGTATATCACTTTGTTGCACAACGGTCGAAAAACATTGAACGGAGGACTGCCGCTGCCTCCTGCAGAACCCCCCCCCTGATGCCTTATCCTTGGGCATGATGTGAGTTTGCCAAATACACTGTGGCATGCTCGGAATTGACAAAGACACAAGATGGCTGTCCTCAAAGGCATGACAACAAATCAAAGAAACAGGGGGTCACACTTTGCGATTTTAGTAGGTTTTGTAGGTAGGTATTTTTAATCGCAGATATTTCTGACAACATTCACTTTTACTCCACTTCCAATCCTTGGTAAAATGTATACTTTTACGCTATAAATTTCAATTGTGGAGAACCAAATAGAAGAATAAGGTATTTATGTCTGTCCAGAGCAAAGCATTACATTTTAATTGATCATAATCCAGTGAAGTCAAAACGGCAGAGTTTTATTGGCCACCGTGAGCTTGTTTCGGCATACGGCTAACATCATGGCCTAGCTTAACTTTGCTCATTAGCCAACGCACAGATTGTTAATCAACCTTCTGAAGTAAACTAAAGAGTTTTGTTTTTTTCAGGTTAAATTAGTTGTACTTTACGCCAAAGGTCGCTTTCAGGTTGAGTGAAATTTGCTAACGAGCATTAGCAAAGACACGTTAGCTTGTGCAACACCGATGAGATGGTGCGATTGGTACATTAAAACTGAGGGTAACGCAATATCTAGCTGGCAAAAGCTTTTTCATGTCGTCCTATACGTGACAATGTTAATCGTCATCCCGACCATTAAAAGGATTAAAAAAATAAATAAATAAAAATTCTGCTCATCTTTGCCGACACTGAGACCCTCGGGGCACTTGGATCACTGCAGCAGGACATTATATTACTTACATTACCCTGCGCGCTCGGGTGGGATAAAACTCATCTTAAGCAAACAAATGTTGAACTGCGGTTCACTACTGGAGGGACACGGACGTTAATCTGGATGAAATTATGACACTTTGACGATCTGGTGGTTTGAGAGAATATCATAAAAGAGACACCGCGACCAGTTTCATATCTCCAAACAGTGTCAACGAGTTTGGGCAAGACACCAAGCTCTGAGATGTAACACCAGTTAAATCACCCATTTAATGCTGGCAAGGTAAAATGAGGGGTGGTGTTTAAAGGACATCTGGCAAACACATTGCACAAATTACTGTAAGATGGCCCAAAGCATAAAAAGGCAACTAGAGCGTTGATTGCGGGGGATACACTCAAGCCCCACGTGCTGTAGGTAAAATTCCAAACAGCAAGAAACATTTTTTTTTGTTGCAAATACAGTCAAACCTCGGTTTTCGTCCATAATCCGTTCCAGAAGGCTGTTTGAAAACCGAAATTGTTCGAAAACCGAAAGCACGCTCTTTTTAAAATAAAAATGTTTATTGAACACGTCTGCTCACAATGGAAAGCAACACGAGGAAGCGTCACTTCCTCGTGTAAGGAAGGCGAGAGGAGTCAAATGGTGCATTCAAGTGCGCTCAGTTTGTTCGAGAACCGAAATTTGTTCCTCATCAGAGGCATAAAAAACTCAAAATATTTGGTCGAAAACCGAATCGGCCGAGAACCGAGACGTTCGAAAACCGAGGTTTGACTGTAATCCCCCGCCCCCCCTTCCCCAAAAATATTATCATTCCAAATGCATTTCAAAACAAAACGCCACTACACAAATATCATGAGGAATAGAGATGCTAATAACAGGGAGGTTTCTTATCTCCATGATTTTGTGCTATGATAAGAAAAAAAATCCCTCCTAACTCCGCATGATTATTTCTGCTTTACCTCCCAATTTATAACACTCTGCCTCTCTTTTCTAGCAAACGCTTCAGATCCGTGCTTTGCAATCACGGCCTCTCTTTTCAGAGATCTGTGCAGCCTGCGTGCACACTTTTGGTGTCTTTCTCTCTTTATGGGCATCCACAAAAAAAACCACACCCACACACACTAACTTGTACATGTCACTGGTCCATCCTGGTCGGTTCTCAGTTGATCATGATGGGTTTCTCATCTGCTTCGACCATGTTGACCTCCCTCGTCTTTCCTCGTCGACTATTTTGATGTCACATTGCTCTTCCTGCAAAAAACAAACAGGAACAAACACATTTTACGAGTTGTTGTTGTTTCTTTCTTTTTTTTTTTTTTTAACGAGGCATTTAAAGTCACAGTGGCCAAGAAACTAATACACTGAAAGCAGGCAATCGAATTTAGGGTAGTGAGGGGGGAAAAAAAAAAAGTGGAATAAGCAAGACAGAGGAGATGCGGGCTTTGGCTAGTCAGTGAAAGAGTGTTTATTTGAGTGTCCAAGAGTTGTAAAGTTAGATTTAATTATTCATGCGGAAACAGTAACATTGCTGCCCAAACTAACAAATGAAACTCCATCTTGCCAAGAAACTCACACAGGGTCACGGCAGCCAATTACTTAATGAAAATGATCAGGTTTCCAATGCGTCCCTGGCTCGCGGCTCTGGATCCCTGCAGCCATAAAACAGAGTGGACCTCCGCGTGAAGGCTAAGTGTGCCGCCGTTGCAGTCTCCGGAGCCCTCGCTGCCCCATATGGCTGAGCTTTAGGAAATTACTCATGCCAGTGTGTGATATATGATGCGACCGTGTCGTTACAATCATTTCTGCAAGTATACATGGTAATGAGGTAAACGGAAAGAAAATATATGAACGGCGCTGTAAAATGCTCGTGTTTTGCCCGCCGTGGACAGATCGATAGTGATCAGTGAAATTATTCATGATAGAAGAAAAACCAGTTGAGCAGTTTTTCGATATCCAGCTGAACATGAACGCACCATGACGATCTTTGTCCTCACGAGTAGAATCTTTTTTAACCCCCATGCAGTAATTATCCCAAAATTGGACATTTCGGACACTTTGGACGATTTTGGACTGTTGGACAAATGGACACCACAGACAAGACAGTGACAAATAATAAAATTAATTAAAAGTGAAAAAAGTTGTTGCACATTGGAAGAGGGACATTTTTGGGACGTAATACCCTTCATGCAGCCGCTTAAAAATACTGCATGAGGGTTAAGTTTGTGCTGCTAAAATAGTAAAATTAGCTTCCATCGTTTTCCCAAAGACCCCGTCGTCCGTGCGCAGTGGATAAAAAAATGACAGAGCGGGATTGTTGTTGCTCGGGACACAAAAGTGCATTTCGGCAACAATAATGTCACATATGCCGTTCAGTCTCTGTTTCTGGGTCTTTAGGGAAAACGGTCAAAGCTAATTTTGCTCTTATAATGACTTCATCAGCTGCAAAGAAGCACAAAGCAATGCTCATTTGAGCCACACGCCGTTTTATGAAACATGAAAGTGTAAGTTGAGGGGTTCGTGGTTCTTCAGAGAGAGATGGAATCCTTTAAATGCAGTTTTATTAAAAGGACAAAAAAAAAGACGTCTGCACAGCAGCACGTTCGAGAACACAACTCTCGTAGCTAAAATCACTTCCTGCTTCTCTTACTTTAACAGCCAATCAGAACTTACCAATATAAAAACATGTCTAAGCAATTATTAAACAACAGAATATAATTTAGGCATGCTTAACATGAAATAATATGATGCTCAACCATAAAATGATCATTAATAATATAACATAAACTTACAAAAGTATCCCTCAAATTATATTGATGAATTTTTCTGGTAGTTAGCGCTCGAGTTTTTCTGTATGTTCATTTTTGAACAGGAAGCGAATTTTTGGTCAATGTACTCTTCTTTTAAATGTATTTAAATTTCTGGCTCACGTGCTATATAAATAAAAGCTGCCTGCATGGCCTTAAGTGAACCGACAAGCGATATAAAAAGGCTTTATCGAGAGTTGTTTGGGTGTTAAGATTCGACAGGCCTGTGGTGACGTGGCCGTAAAAGTGATTTCTGACAATGCAGCGTGTTTATGGCAACATCGACAAAGTGGATCTTGAGCTGATCGATCCCATTCCAACACCTTCCTTCATCTGGAGATCCTCGTTCCAGCAAATGCGATCGCTCCGCTGCAACCTGTGCGCAGCAAGGGGGCACGGACCCATCGTCTCCAGTCGGAAGGCGGTGTTTTGGCACAAGTGTGACGTTTTAAGGCAGGTCCCGGCCAGAGCTACCAATGAGACAAGTCGCTCCTATTCCGCCGGGCTGGTCGCAATGAACGGGCGTCGGAGCAGTGCACGGCAACGGAGCACCCGGAGCGAGACTCGGCCATCAAGGGGATGCGGCATCGGTACGCGGGAGCTGTCGATCAGCACCAGATCCCCCAGCAAAAGCGAGCCAGCAGCAGCACCAGCAGCAGCAAGCCGAGCGGGGAGCCGGACGCGCCTGTTTTCAGCCTGCCGCCCCCGCCCTCTTCCTCCCACCACCGAGACCGCGCTTCGACTACCGACGCTCACCGCCGGAGCCTCCAGGAGCTCCCGTGCGTGAGTCAGCCCGCACCAAGAGCGCCGCACGGCGGGGACGCGCCACCTCCGGCGGGGTCCCGCGACAGCGCCCACCACCGAGAGCGGGGCGGCACCGGAGGCAGCGCCGGGGAGCCGGCCACTTTGCAGCAGGATCCCTGGGCCCCGGCCCCGGTTTTTCCGAGCTGCCACTGCAGTTTTTCCACGCAGGAGGCGAACCATTCACAAAACCAGCACCATCGCGTCGCACCACCGCAGCCCTCCCCACCTTTCCCCCCGCCTATACCGCCACCGCCGACTACCGCCTCCTCCTCCTCACTGCTGTTTTCCCGGGAATCCAAACGCGAGGATCGTCTGGGAAGGAGTGCCAATAATTACCAACAGGCAAGCATCGTGGAACGCTGCAGGGGAGGAGGAGGAGGAGCAGGAGGGCAACGAGACCACAAGCAGTTGCAGTTGCAGTTGCAGTTGCAGCAGCAGCAGCAGCAGCAGCACTGTCATACAAGACTCCCACTGAGGGACTCCTCCCCTGAAGGAATCCGTGCAAACTCACAGAAAAGGTGCACTGACAGAAGAGCATTCGAGTCTCAGACGCAGGAGCAACAGATCCCACAATTAAGAGCGCGGCAGCAGCTACTGGTGGGCAGCAGCTTGCCTATCAACCACTGCGCCAGCGGCTCTGGTGAGCTATGTAGGACTCACCAGGCTCCACTGCTGCAACAACAGCAGCAGCAGCAGCAGCAGCAGCAGCAGCAGCGGCAGCAGCGGCAGCAGCAGCAACAGCGGCAGCAACAGCAGCAGCAGCAGCACAGCACACCGGGGCAGCACTGTGAAGCCCGAGACCGCAATAAGTGCGCCAGGACCCCCGCGCCAGGCGACCCGCACAGCGCAACGCTCCCGGCGGCGGCACAGCAGGCAGACGCGGCCAAGTCGAGCGCAACTGGCGGTAGCAGCCGCAGCAACAGCAGCAGAGAGAGCCCCAACTACGGCTCCAGCTATCACCTGTGGCCCGAGAGCCCGCATAAAGGAGAGGAGAGGATACGCATCGAGCTCCACAAGGTAAACCGCGCACGTATGTGTCATGCAATAGTCAATGACATGCACAAATTTTCTACTCGTGGCCACGCCTGGCAAATAATTTGCAGCTTTTCACCTCCCCCCCCCCCCTATATGCGTGCTTTGTGAAGCTATAATATGACCACATGTTGCCAAGGAGAAAAAAAAAAGACGTCATTTGTCTTATCTATAATCTAACGGTCTCCTCACATTTATGTTTCAATTGGCCCCAGACGCGGGCGCGCGCGCGCACACGCACACACACCTGTTCTGTGTTGCGGTGTTGTTTTTGCTATATGACACAACACAGCCCACTGAAATATTCAAATGAGGCTGCCATGGCAGGTGATTCCGCAAACAAAAGCGGCTGTTGTTCCCCGGGCCCAGACAGGGAAGCATTTTCATTTTGGGGGCTTCTGGTCAGTGTCAGCTTTAATGTGGCGGCGGCCGGCTGAAACTGCACCTGTCACTGCATGGCGAGGCCTCCACATTCCTCGCAACTCACTTCGCAGAGTGCGTACAGCTTGTGTTGCGCTTGCAAGGTGCAGCGTAAAGCACTGCGAGAAGAAAGAGTACAGTAGAGGCCGTTTCTGTCCATATTCGGCCTCCTCGCTAGGGGTTGTTCCACAACTGGAGGACAATTTGGGGCACAGATCATTCATTTTATTTGATTTTTTGTTCAGTTTTAAGTCATAGCAGGCTCTTTCACAAATCATAGCTACAATCATAATTGTCGTGCAACACAGAGGATAAAGAATATATGCCTGTGAGCACTGATGTATTGTCTGCCTACATCAGGGGTGTCAAACTCAAATACACAGTGGGCCAAAATTTAAAACTTGGACAAACTCGCGGGCCAACATTGATATTTATTTAAATTTTTCCTTCGGATATAACAATGAACCTGTGCATTTGGACACAACACGTTTTGCTTAAACACTGAATATGGAACAAGCAAAGTTGAATACTACAATATATAGCTTAATACTGCACAATCGAATTTCAAATTTTAAAAAAAACACATCAATGGCATTTATTTCTTAAATAAAATTGAAATGAAAATTGTATGCCTTTTTATTTGCAGACTTCTGATTTAAATTTCAACAGTAACCTTTTTCCACAGGCTAATAATAAATGAACTAACAATGATATCCTTCAATGAAAGTGCAACCATTCAAGCCCATGCCTTGGAGAAGAAGCAAGAAAGTGCTCAAAGGAATTATTACTCCGGTTGAAACACATGGATCTACTCTGAAGTGTTCAAGCCAGATACCTGGCATCTCTTCTTGGATGCCAGTTCATTGATGTCTGGGGTCAGGCTCTGAGCTGAGGAAATCCTTAGGATCGAGCAAAGGTGTTCATCAGTCAGACGTCTTCTGTGAGCTGTTTTGATCATCTTCATCGAGGAGAATAGTTGCTCACATAGATAAGTGCTGCCGAACATGGAGAGCATCTTAGCAGCTTGGGTGCGTAGCTGAGGCATTGTGTCAGGGATGAAATGTGGAAACTGTGCAGCACCCACAGCATCGTACTTTGACTTCAGTGTGTCACTACTAAGTTTAAAGGCAGCTTCATTTCAGTGACACAGGTGGAAACCTCTTCAAATATGTCCTTTCCTGTGGTGGTGCCATGCATTGATTTTAATCCCAAAAGTTCCTCCGTAACACACATATTTGAGTCCACTCCACGGATGAAGACTGACAGCTGGGCAGTATCACACGTGTCGCTGCTCTCGTAGAATGCAACAAAATCTTTTCCCTTCTCCATCAGCTGCTCAAATAGGTTGGTGGCAAGATCACATGTGCGAGCAGCGATTGTGTTCCTGCTCAGGCTCACATTTGAAATTGCTTTCTTTTTCTCTGGGCACACGAGATCACAAACTCTCATCATGCACTTTTTCACGAACTCTCCCTCATTGAAGGGCCGTGCTGATTTTGCGATCTCTGCCGCCACAACAAAACTAGCCGCTACAGCAGCCTCACTTTGCGATGTGGCTTTTTTAAACATAGTCTGTTGTGTCGCCAAACGTCTTTTCATCTCCTCCGCTTTCTGGCGCCTCTGAGTCGTGTCCATGTCCTTGTAGTTTCATAGTGTCGTCGTATATTGTACTCCTTGTTTATAGCCACGTTGGCTCCACATACAAGACACACACTTTTAGATTTATAAACAGATATTCTGTCTCCCACCTGTCCAGAAATCGCCAGCGCTGTGCCAGTAGTTGCGTGAGGTAGCGAGGTATACTGTCAACAACGGAGAGAGTGTTAATTGGTCCCGATGGAAGCGCCAAAACACCAGCTGAGCATTCTGGGATTTGTAGTATTAGCGTTACATGCGCTGCATAATACCGGCAGGCCAGCTCTAATAGTCATTTAGTATTGCCTCGCGGGCCAAATATAATTACACCGCGGGCCAATTTTGGCCCGCGGGCCAGAGTTTGACACCTATGGCCTACATGGTTATTTGCACGCGTTAAGACCGCCACGAAGGCACTATTTATCAACTCGTCTACGGCATTTCCCCTTATGGGTTAGCATTAGGCTAGTGGACCGTGATGTTCTGAAATACACAAAGTGAAATTGTTTTAGTTTCATGTGTAGTTTAACAGTAAACTTGGAGTGGCAATGAACAACATGAAGCATTGTGTGAACACACCATGTGCTAAAGAGATGCTTGTTGTCAAGTGAGTTGAGCTATCGCAAATGTTGGCTCACAATTTACAGCAAAAAATGCTAGTACCTCAAAATACTTGAAAGTTAGATTATTCTTATCTCAAGGCACCGCTATACTACTGTAATTGCAGTTGATTGAAAGTAACAGGGTTAAAAATCAATATTATATCAGAGCTTTTTCTTCGATAGTACATGCTAGCATGAGGGCCGGCAGATAGGCTAGCAAAAACAAACTTGTCTATATGATGAAAACAGAAAAAAAAATAATAACGTCTGTTTCTTAAAACACGTGTAATAGCTTTAGTGTGAGTAACACACTAAAAAAAGGACTTATTCATGGTCAGGGTGCTCAATAGCTTGTTGATATTTGAAATAATAGTTGGGAATCATTTTTACAACAGCCACGAGTTCTATCAGGACAACGATAGTATACGCAACATGTGGATGTTTCTATCTTTTGTGCAGGGATTGTTCCACAAATCTGCAATGACTCTTTTGCCTTTTCCAAAACCTGTGTGTATGTGAGGTACAATGGTGCTTTTTGTTTTTTTTGCAGCGAGTCTAGGTATGCTAATGTACAGTAGGATGGAAGACATTAAACATAAAAGAGAGGATGAAGCCCAGAGGGCTTATTTGTAACATTTTTAAACGCACGACAATGAATATATCAAGAAGGCCGCCACGTTGCTTGCCCAGAGAGATTCTAAATAACAACATGACTATAGACATCCGGAGTAAATTATGTCAGACAGGGCTCATAAAATAAACTCTTGCAGGACATTCAATCACAGGTCGAGGCAAAGTGGGATAGTTGTGCTGCCAAGACCTTTGTTATCGGACACTTTGGATATACTGGAAAGTACTCTGTTGAGATCGGACGCTTGGTTTTGTGTGTTCAGCTCTTGAAGAAAAAGACACAAAAAAAAAAAAGCAACCTTATTTCTAAGAAAACGTCACTCCAGTCTCTAATTTGATGCGACAGTTATCAAAGTTAAATACAACTGAACTGTACATGGCAAATGTACTGTACTGGGTTCAAGTCTGCAGTATGCACTCAAGTTTATAGCGAAAACGTCGCTTGACTGCGGGAGGGTCGCCAAATATAAGCATTCCATTTATGACAAAAGGACATTATAAAGATTGAGTTTTGACCATTACAACATCCATCTATCCATTTTCCGATCCGCTTTCTCCTCACAAGGGCCACGGGGGGGTTCTGGAGCCTATCCCAGCTGCCTTCGGGCAGTAGGCGGGGGACACCCTGAACCGGTTGCCAGCCAATCGCAGAGCACACAGATGAACATTCCCTACTTATATATGATAATTTGATTGTATTTAAAAAATATTTATCTTCAGTGAAGTCTAGAAAACTATCTTTAACCCTTTTATGCCCCAATAATGATAACCTACCACCTGATAACATCATAAGCTGTCCACCGTAGTGACCAATGTCCCAGAAAGGGTTTAAAAAAAAAAAGGTATGTAATCTATTTATGTTCAGTGAAATCCAGAAAAGACTCATTTTTTTTTTTTCAACTATAAATAATTATGCTCCGTATTTTGAAAAGGTTGTGTATTTTTAATGAAAACACATTTATTCTTAAAATATCATTCTTAAAAATGCACTTCTAATTCAGTGGAAAAAAAACGGATGACATTTTTACGTGAAGCGGGGTTGTCGATATCTGCTGACGGTAACTGTTAACGTAACTTGGAATATAACTCACTTACTTTTAAAATCACAATATCAGTAATGTAACTAGGCGGCCCGGTAGCCCAGTGGTTAGCACGTCGGTTTCACAGTGCAGAGGTACCGGGTTCGATCCCAGCTCCGGCCTCCCTGTGTGGAGTTTGCATGTTCTCCCCGGGCTTGCGTGGGTTTTCTCCGGGTGCTCCGGTTTCCTCCCACATTCCAAAAACATGCATGGCAGGCTCGTTGGGCACTCTAAATTGTCCCTAGGTGTGAGTGTGAGCGTGGATGGTTGTTCGTCTCTGTGTGCCCTGCGATTGGCTGGCAACCAATTCAGGGTGTCCCCCGCCTACTGCCCGAAGACAGCTGGGATAGGCTCCAGCACCCCCCGCGACCCGAGTGAGGATGAAGCGGTTCGGAAAATGAATGAATGAATGAGTAATGTAACTAAATCACTTTGAAGGTAATCAGTAAAGTAACAAAGTTAATTTTTCGAGGTCAATCTGGCAACACCGCCCGAGACAACCGCTGTTGTGAATTCGCACTATGAAATAACATGAAATGATAACGCGGCGGTACACTGGACTAGCGGTTGAGCACATCTGGCCTCACTATTTCCAGATTCGGGATTCAAATCTTCGCTGTGAGCTTCCTGCGGAGAGTCGGCGCGTTCTCGCTGCTCTGATTTCCCCTCACATTCCCCAAAACGCATGTTTGGGTCGCCGAAGACTCCAAATTGTCCATAGATGCATAGATGAGAATGTGAGTTGAATGTTTTTTTGGGGTTTTTTTTTGTCGTCTGTGTGACTGGCGTCCAGTTCAGGGCGTAACCCGTCTATTGGCCAAGGTCAGCTGGGATAAACTCCAACTGACCGGCGGCCATAATGAGAGCAAATCCGGAAGAAAATGAATGGATGGATATCATAACACTTGAGATCTCAGCAAAGTCTAACAATAGCACTGTTTGTCCCAAATTGGTTTTGACATATTTCCATTTTTGTCGAAGGGCTGATGAAACAATTATCTCCCAACTTCCACACTTATTATAGTGGCTTCATGAATTGCGCTTTCACATCCATTTGTATCGTTTAGCGCATGAGAACATTCCTAAGATGTCTGCCGGGACGCATATTAAAATGATAAGGGTTCATTTCCCTTTTGAGCAAAACTGCCGTCCCTCAGCGTTTGTTCAAGGTGCCGGCGAGGTCAAATTTTTACATGACAAGAGAGTTGAGACCAGAACAGAAGGCAGCATCCAAATAAATGCACCGAGCTCCTTTTTAAGATTCCGCAGCTGGCGCCAGTAACAAAAGGTGGGACATCAAGCCACCTTCAACAACTCTTCTGCACTTGGCTCAGATTCGGAGACTCAGCAGAACCCTGTCACGACCGAAGTGAAAGTAGCCTTTGTTATTAGTTGTCATCATTCTGTTTGACTTGTGTCCTATTATTACCTCCTTCGGGGAGGCTCGGTTGTCACTATTGTTTTTTCTTTTTTGCTAGCCGAGCATTTCTCAACTTCAACTGGACCAAAGCACGTCACATATTACTTTACAATAATATGTTCAATGAGCCCCCACTACTCTTAAGTCTTCTGATTGATACAGTGAAACTCCTCTACAACGAAATCATGTTTGCAGCATGAGATTTTTCACAACAAGGGGTTTTTCACTGTAGCAAATGTGATCTCAGATGTAAACACACACACACACAAACGTATGTGTACTCTTTATTTTTATTCCATTTGACACTTCATATAGTGGGTGTAGAAAGAAAAAAAGGGAAATAAATTGCGACATTTACGATCAGCATTCACTTTCACTTACATCAATTTCTTGGATAATGTCTTTTATTTACTTCCTGGACTACTGCGCATGTGTAAACCAGTGTGGTGGTTGCTGTTGCCGTTTCCGAACGAAGCAGTAGAGGTCGCTGTTGGATTAGACTTCGTTGCAGTGAATCTCGTCGCGAGGCAAGAGCAGAGAAAAAGATTTCGTATAACGCAACAGGGTTTTTTTTCGTTGTATGGGGGGCAGGAAAGTGGGAATGGTGTTAATGCATGAAGATTTTTTCACACTAGGGGGTATTTTTGCCCATGTAGGTTTTGTTGTAGAGGAGTTTCACTGTACTGGGTCTGTGGAATATGGATTATCTGTTTTTATACGCCTCACGGGGCGGCCATTTTGCCACTCGTTGTCATCTAAAAATGACATCGCAGTGCCGAAGGGCCCAGCTTGCCACCATGACATGACCAAACCCAGAAAAACCGGTCAGCCTCGCTCTTACGTCTTTCCCCGTGTGAAATTGCCCAACAACTGCAGAACCCGGCAATGGAAACCTCCCATTACAAGCTCCGCCTCAGTATCGAAATCCTCTCCGCCGCCTCCGATCAGCCAAGCGTTCCGATACGACTTTGCTTATGCACTCGAAGATATTTGGGGGATCGCGGTTCCATCTAATGACGCCGCCCGTATCTCCCCAGCCCCCTGTTTGAAATCCCATAAGCAAAACACTTGTGACAGAACAAGCCTGATAAAGTGTATACGATTACAGTATCCCGCAGCACACCCTGAAACCTAATAGCGAGCCCACTGAACCGGCGGGGGGTAGCGCGATATTGTGTCCTGCCTCAATAACATTGCGCTTTGAAAGATGCATTACTGCGTCCATTGTGATAGGCTGTGTAAGTACTCTAATGCCTGCCACTTACTGCTATGGTGATATACCCCGCAGGGATATTGTCGTCTACCAATACTGGTGGAGGATTTGTTCATATCTTCGAAAGGCTTATTTTCAACAATGGATATAAGTCTTGTTTTCAGGAAGAAAATCGTCATCGACCGCCGCACTCATGTTTTTGGATCTGTGGAATTGTTATCCGCGAAAACTAAAAACACCAAAAATGATCGTGCAAGAATTGTTATTCATCATTTTTTGCTCCCATATGCCTTGAGATACGAGTTTCACCTTTTCATGCGCCTTGTAACCTGATAACATGATAGGATGTCCACTGTGGGTTAATTTTGTCCCATCTATTCCGGCCGCGCGCAATATTGTACTTGATAAAAACATAGTTTTTGTCAAAATGTGTCATTAGAAAGGCCATTGTGCTTTCTGGTGGGTGAAACTTGGCTATCTGTGCGCAATCCAAAAACAGATCGATAATCCCCATGGTGCATATGCCCACATTGGAATTTGAAGACTAAATAAATACAAGTCCTGCAGAAATGAAGCAAAACTAGTTGCAGAATTTTTTTTTTTAAATCCTGAATCAGCACCTTAAACTGGATCTGCACCAAAGTGTGATGAGTGCGTCTCCACCAAGTCGCATGCAAGTAAGTGAATGAGTATTCGTGTAAGCCCGCAAACAAACGAAACATTTTGGAATGTCTCCAAAATGTAATGGATTGTTCTTTGGGTGATTGTTTAGCAGTCCACTAATGTTAATCAAAATCAGTTTTTTTTTCATGCACAGTCAAACCTCGGTTTTGGTCCATAATCCGTTCCAGAAGGCTGTTCGAAAACCGAAATTGGAGTAAAATGGTGCATTCAAGTGCGCTCAGTTTGTACGAGAACCGAAATTTGTTCGTCATCCGAGGCATAAAATAATTGACATTTTTGGTCGAAAACCGAATTGGTTGAGGTTTGACTGTATATGAATGAAGTTGTCGGGAAATGTAATATGTTGCAAGATATTTCGCTCCAATAAGATAGTTGGTTACATATCTCGATATACAGTCAAACCTCGGTTTTCAAACGTCTCTGTTCTCGACCAAATCGGTTTTCGACCAAAAAATTCGAGTTTTTTATGCGTCGGATGACGACCGAAAATCAGTTCTCAAAAAAACGAGCGCACTTGAATGCGCCACTTGACTCCTCTCGCCTTCCTTACACGAGGAAGTGACGCTTTCGTTGTAGTCGTTGTAGCGTTCCATTGTGAGCAGACATGTTCAATAAAGATTTTTTTTTAAAGAGTGTGGTTTTCGTTTTTCGAACAGTCTTCTTGAACGGATTATGGTCGAAAACCGAGGTATGACTGTATTCTAAAGTGGAACGATTCAATTACGGGTTTTTTTTATACACCCCTAGTCAAGTATATTTACACAACGTAGTGCACATGTGATACTCATGTGATACGACACGGCAGTTCTGTTCCCATCCAGCACGGGAAAAAACCTCGCAGGTTATCTGTAAAACGTAATGTGTTTGCCTTGGCATTGACCTAACACCTAATGTGGGCACATACCACTGTTGCCTGGAAAACACCTTGTTCAACCTCACGTCGATGAGAACTTTATCTTCTGTGTTGTTACAGGGCCTTCCTTTTGTTTTTTTTGGGGTTGTTTTTTTTTTTTAGCTTCCATTAGGTGACCACGTTTCCACCAGCCGTTCGCGTTCGTGCCTGCAAGGACAGCCAACACCTTGAAAGTAAACACACGGCGCCGAACAATTAAATGTCAGGCGAGGGGTAGATCCGAGTTCACATCCTCTGTATGCGACGAGGCCCGCTCGAGATGACTGATAACAATTGAATGAAAAGAGCGAGCCGTGTCGTGTGTGTGTGTGGCTCTTGAGTTTTTCGGCGGCAGCTGGCACCACACACACACACACATATATACACGCGCTCACACAGTAAGTATGAACGTGAAGCCGTTTTAATAATTGATGGGTGCTTTTTTAAAGTTATATATTTATTTGATTTTATTTTTTTCTGCCTGTGTTGAAGTGCTACGCCGGGCTCCTGCTCTGAAATAGATGTGTTACCATGTGTGTTGCTATGGCGAGAGCAGCCGAGTGTTGTGTAGCAGCCGCTCTCTTGGGGCTAGAAAGTCTGGTCAAGCGTTTGTGTTTTGGGTTTTTACAAGTCATTTCTCTCGCACATGCTTGCACACGTGTACGCGTCCCTCACGAGCACACACGGTCGACTCACCCACACGTAAAAAGAACGACGTGACGGCCGGTGTTCTAATGGTGCTCCACTTGATAGAGTTCATTCGCTTTGCGTTTCATTTGAGTGAGCGGGCACAAAGAGAGGCGGATTGAATTACATGCAGTCCAGTTGAATACAAAGAGTGGAAAGAAAGCGTGTTCGGGGTTTCCTCAGTTGCCAGAAGCCTGGCTGCTTACTCACAGACCGAGTCACCGCACGACACGTTTTTCTTTTGTGCTAACATTTTTGCAGGTCATTTACAACTGGTTTGAACGTACATATTTATTTACATGATGGGGGTTTTTTCACTCATGCAAAGAGGCCCCTCTTTGCATAAAGTCACTGTTAAGGAAAAATAAATTGTAAATTTGCTACACTGTAGAGAAAAGGGTTGTTAACCACCCTGGCACATTTGAATGCTTAAAAAAATTGATAAGTATTATAAAATGAGGCTTTAAAAGTTTAAAAATGAAGCCAACACGTCATGTGCTAAAATCCCGCTCCGCTCATCTGTCATCTGCCAATCAAACACCAGTACCAGTTCAACAACTGGATGCTACTACATTATGCCACACATAACTACGCGTTTGAGCTGCGAAAACCGATCCGTTTAAAGGATGAAGTCAACACAAAAGATTTTCTTTTCAACATCTTCTATGCGCCCCCAATTATCTAAACATGATCTTGTGGTTATTATCGCATTTGTGGAATATGAATAAAGCAGCAAAAGCCACCCATTTTTATCGGTCTCACCCGACGGCCATTTTGTCACTTGCTAGCGACTGAAAATGACATCACAGTGCTTCAGGGTTCCGCTTCTGAATAGACGTGACGTCGCGATCATCTTTCAGAAAGCTCAGAGCGCCACATGACCAAACTGAGAAAACAGCTGAGCTGTTACCTGAGCCCTTAGGCACCGTGTTGTCATTTTCAGTCTACAGGAAGTGACAAAATGGCCACCCCCGAGATGTATAAAAACTGGTTTTTCTGCCTAATTCATATTTCATATTAATAATATTGCCTTGTTTTGACTACTGGAACATGAAGAATAAGTTATTGTAAACAGAAATCTACTCGACTTCCTCTCGAAAGCCTCAGGTGGCTGGAATATATGCGTATCTCACTGGGTCCTCGAGGGGGATTTTCCCATGCCGCAAAAACAAAGTGCTCTAAAGCTGCCAAGTGAGCAAAGAAGCCCCTGTCCATACTTGTCCCTAAAAAATGTAAAATAAAAAAAAATCCCCTTATGTCATTCTCTGTGTGAAATCCGTGCACTCGCCGTCACCAATGAGGCACTCTCAAGCGACCAAGACAGCAGAGTATCTGAAGGGATGATGTATTTTTGGGGGTGTACTGTTGGCATAGCTGGCTAGCTAAACGCACATTGAATTTGCGCCAGATAACCGCTGATGTGAATGAAGTTCTTATATCTGTAAGTTGAGGGGTTCGTTGTTCTTCAGTAGATAGCACTACTTTACGAACGGCAAAAAGAGAGATGGAATCCTTTAAATGCAGTTTTATTAAAAGGACAAAAAAAAGATGTCTGCACGGCAGCACGTTCGAGAACCCAACTACCGTAACTAAAACCACTTCCTGCTTCTCTTACTTTAACAGCCAATCAAAACATATCAACATAAAACCATGTCTAAGGAATTATTAAACAATAGAATATAATTTGGGAATGCTTAATATGAAATAATATGATGCTCAAACATAAAATGATAATTAATAATATAACATAAGCTTACATATCGTACGAGAGCGACGACTCAAGCCTGAGTCGAGATGCGTCACAGGTCACCGTTTTAGCCACGCCCACAAAATCAGGGAAACACTTTCCTGATATATCTTCCTTAACGAGTGCCCCGCAGCTGTTTTCCGGATTATCTTCACACGTGTTTAAAGCATTTCGAAACACATTTCTGATTTCACTTTTTATGTTGTTTTTTTTTTTTTTTTAATAAATAGTTGTGGCTCATTTCCATGGTGATTCCCGAGAAATGCTGGTCAAGGGAAGCCAGGCATATAATGTATCACGAAAGCGCATGTGCGTTATGGCTAATTAGCTCATTGATCCGAGGTTGTTCCAACATTAAGGCATGATCACAACACAAAAGACTGCGCGAGTGCGAGTTCTGCAGCTGTAAGCAGATATTTGTCACTCGCCGTGAGGCAGGAGGACCTGGAGAGATTCAGCTGTACGTTGATTGCTTTGTGTGCGCGTGTGGCAAAGTGCAGGTGCGTGTGTGTTGATTTCCTGATTTTTGCCGCTGTGCGAGCTCATTGAATCATTTCCATATTGTCTGCCGGTTATTTGTCAATGTTTTGCGAGATGCAGCAATCTGTGGGAGTGCGCGGCGCATGCAAGCAATGTGTTTTGTTGCATTCTATTTTGCTCGCTTTTTTTTGCTTGCCAGGCCAGGAAGACGCACGATTCGGAAAAGCTTCTCCTGCGTTTGTGGGAGTGTGTTTGCTTTGGGAGTTGACATCACACACTCCCTTTTCTACCAGGGCGCTTATTGGAGATGTTTCGTCATCAGTTTCTTTTTTACACCCTGAGGTCAAAGTTTGACTGCACATTCCCTGAGCTGCTGCACGACTTCTTTTAGAGCAGCGGTCCCCAACTTTTTTTTTTTTTTTTCAGACAATATTTTCAGGGATAAATACAAAACAATAATATGGTATGACCGGCATGAAAACTGTGGTATTTTCGAAACATAATAAGAAACAGAATCATGACACGAGGGACGTCCTATCTGGCCGCAACACACTCTGGTCGCTATGGTAACGTTTTAACGTGCCTTCAAAATAAGATACACCGCACATACAAAATGCATGAAAAATACAGTCAAACCTCGGTTTTGGTCCATAATTCGTTCCAGAAGGCTGTTTGAAAACCGAAATTGTTCGAAAACCGAAATCACGCTCTTTTTAAAATAAAAATGTTTACTGAACATGTCTGCTCACAATGGAAAGCAACACGAGGAAGCGTCACTTCCTCGTCTACCCAAGGAAGCGTCACTTCCTTGTGTAAGGAAGGCGAGCGGAGTCAAATGGTGCATTCAAGTGCGCTCGGTTTGTTCGAGAACCGAAATTTGTTCGTCATCCGAGGCATAAAAAAAAACTCGAAATTTTTGGTCGAAAACCGAATTGGACGAGAACCGAGACGTTCGAAAACTGAGGTTTGACTGTACATGAAAAATACTGTACGACTCACCATCCCCACATATTATGCAGAGTGGACTTGGTGCGTGGGAATCTCCCGTTGAGATAAATCCGTATTTTAAGTACTGTCGATTAAGTGTAGCCTCCTTTTTCTTGGAAGTCGTACGCTCCTCTTCTGTCTCCTGGCTGTGCCTTTTCCGTTTCTCAAAGAAACTCTCCAAAGACCTTTGTTATTTATTCATGTTGCTAGCTCCTGGGTTTCATTTTCGCGGTAACCTAGCACGTGACCGAGAAGCGCGCCTTCACCTGCGTCAAGAGTGACATCTTGTTGACGGATGTAACCGGTCATTTTTCAAAATAAAACATCTTTTCGATTCCGAAATGAATAAAACGGAAGTAATGTAAGTTATTTATTCTTTCTCTGCGGCCCGGTACCAAATGATCCACGGACCGGGACCAGTCCGCGGCCCGTGGGTTGGGGACCGCTGATTTAGAGAACATGATACTGAACTATTGTCCTGGAAAACTCAATCACATCCTCCTCCGGCCATCGTTAAATATTCACGGCGAACAAGGTTGATCCACATTCAGTCTGCGCCTTGCGAGAAAACGGCAAGTTGGATTTGTTGCATTTGTTACGTTTGTACTAACAAGAATGATTCAATGGGAAGAAGGTAGAAACAAACCACCCCGCAGTCACTGATCAGAGACTTGTGCACTATACGTGTGTTTCAATGTGCAAAACAGTGTGTGTCAATGAGTGCGCTTGTCTCTTGCCAGCCACAGTGGCTCCTTTCCAACACACCGGCTTCACAAACAGAGGACGCGCTGAATGAAATTGTTCTAATTCATTACTCAAAAAGAGAGAGAGAGAGAAAAAAAGAATTATTACCGAGCTGAACCAATGTGGATAAAGCAGCACAAGCACATTTCATAGTGTGGAAGATTCTATTTTTGGGAAATGTTTATGTGCTTCTTAATGTGTGTTTTTTTTTTTTGGCATGTGCATATTTGTGTGCTTTTGGCATATGATTATGAATCCTGAATGAGAAATAGTTGGTTTCAATTTTGGTCGTAGAGGGGAAAAAAAGAAAATGAATGAATTCTTTCATGATTTTTTTTTTTTTTAATCGAACAAAATGAAATGTGACCGATTTTTTTTCTTTTCTTTTACAATTCAGTTTTAGGCACAGATAAAACAATGTACCGAGTTTAATTTCGTGACTTGGAAATTTGGTCATGTGGCATTAATCAAGATATGTTAGCTTGTCACTTGTCACATACCATCGCCCCTTCTTGTAGTTTGCATTTTTTATTTGAGACTAAAATTTAAGTTAAAAAAAAACTTTCTTTAATAAAAAAAAAAGTAGATTTAGTGTTACATTAAAACAAAATAAAATTAGTACTTTTTACAAATTAAAATAATGGTTCATTTGCCTTTAATCTAAAACCAAATCATTTATCTACCGTATAATAAATCAGATTATTCACTCTATTGCAGATTAATTTTGTTGCTTGTATTTGTTAAAACAAAATACTCGGGAAGAGGACCATGAAAAAAATAACTGCTTATTAAATCACAATCACAATATGGGGAGAGGGGGCATTGCAATGTTGGACTCACCAAGCTTTTTTGAATCTGATTCAGTTGCCGGATTGGTCTCTCTTTTTTTTTTTTTCAAAATAAAAGCACATTTTATTTTGACTGAACACAAGTCTCAATGACGACAGAAATCATAGAATAATGACTGCATAGAAGCTGAGTTTCGGTATATTCCTCCAAATGGTGACTGGTTTATTCAAACAATATTCAGTGTCATGCATGTTTGATCGAGTTTTCTTCCATATTGCGATTCTTTTTTGCCTTCCATTCTGTTTGTCTCGCCGTGCCTCATTGGTTTCTATGGCGTTTGTCTCTCTGCGTGCTGCGGTTCCCATACAGCTGCTCGAGCTTCCATTATCAGCCTCCCACCGACTGTTAACCCCTTAAGAGGCCTCTGCTCTGGGCACTTCCCTCTTTGTCACTGCCATTTCCTCCTTAACCTTTTCACAAACCAAAGCGACCACCCATCCGTGCCTACTTTTTTTTTTTTTTCTTTAAGCGACGGTCCATTTTCAGCCTCTTTTCCTTTACATAAAATCAATTTACACTCAAGAACCCTGGGGGCATTAGGCAAATGCGGCTCTCCATCACAACAACAGCAACAAAAATTCCGACTGGGAAACTGTAGCTTGGGGGCCACGAGTTCAATTTTCCAAACTTTTATCATGTAAAGATGTAATAGATCAGTGTTTTTCAAACTTTTTTGAGCCAAGGCACACTTCTTTCATTGAAAAAAATCTCGCGGCACACCACTAGCTGAAAATGTTAAAAAAAACGCGCTTATTTTAACAATTAACCTGTTATATTGTTACTATAACCGTTTTTAACATTGAAGAATGACGCTAGAACAGCTTGAATTGGAATAAAATGAGCACAAAGAAAAAAGTATTTTATAATCTTTCATATTTATTGTTTCACTCTCGTCCTGCATTCATGCGGCACAAATTCGCTTGTCTCTAGTGGTCCAAACTCAAGGCAATTGGCTAGCTGTTGCTGCTCCCTAGCGGTATGGGAGGGTACTACATGATTACTTTCTGGGCCATAGACCGCACAGGCATACAAATTGGATATTTTACCGCTGCACAGGGGTTGAAAAACACTGTAATAGATGACCACGAAAGAAAGCTTGTGGCCAACTGTTGTAAAAGTGTGCGGTGTCTGATTTGGCCTTCGATGAGCTCCGGGATTACTTCCGGGGGGGCTGTAGAGTACAAAACGGCCATGCGCGAGTATTGCTAGTCTGCGGTTAACTTTAGCCAAAGAAAAGCGGATGGCTCAGAGAAGATAAAAAAAAAACCCGTTCAATTAGCTCGACTGTACGCACGATGACCGCAGCAGACGTTATGCTGGCGATATATGGGGAGAGTTGTCGCTTTGAGGTGAGGCGAACGAAAACTGATATCGGCTCGTTTCATCTTGCCGCTCGTTCGCTAATTTCCCCTTTGGAATGTTAAATGTGTAACAGCTCATCTTTTCTCCACTTGGGTTCGATAGCAAATGCTTGATAACTTGAATACGGGCTATACAGTGAAACACCTCTACAACGAAACCTACATGGGCGAAAATACCCCCGAGTGTGAAAAAATCTTCATGCATTAACACCATTCCCACTTTCCTGCCCCCCGTACAACGAAAAAAACCCTTTTGCGTTATACAAAATCTTTTTCTCTGCTCTTGCCTCGTGACGAGATTCATTACAACAAAGTCTAATCCAACAGCGACCTCTACTGCTTTGTTCGGAAACGGCAACAGCAACCACCACACTGGTTTACACATGCGCAGTAGTCCAGGAAGTATTTGTTGTTGTTCGTTTGTGTGTGTGTGTGTGTGTTTGCATCTGAGATCAAATTTGCTACAATGAAAAACCCCCTGTTGTGAAAAATGTCTTGCTGCAAACATGATTTCGTTGTAGAGGAGTTTCACTGTGTTAACACTTTCATGCACCCTGTAACCTGACAACATGATAAACTGCCCACTGTAGTAACCGCTGTCCTTGAAAGGGTTTAAAAAAAAAAAAAAGAATGATATTTGAGACTGAAAGTCATTGAAACTCATTTGTGAGCATTGCCGATATTCCAAGGCTGCGTTTTAAGTACATTTGTTTTGCTCCCTGACGTCTCTCACAGGTGCGGAGTGCAATCAATTTTAGGTGACTGTGAAAAATATAGCGGTAAACACATTTGGTCAACAGAGGTCAAATCGGTTGTATTACCTCCAGCAAGCACAAAAAAAAAAAAATGTGGAAGGTATTTTTGTTTGGATCACTTTTGCTTGGCTTATGAGTTCACTGATTTCCACGACTCTTTGTGAACAGATGTCGTATGTCGCAAGCAGGAAATCTGAATAAAACATGCCAATGGAGGAAGTGATTTTGATTCCCCCCCCGCGGAATCGATCCACAGCTTCAGAGTGGGATGTTGTTTTTCATGAATCAAAAATTAGCCTCAAAATTGAATGTATGTGTAGATGTTTTTTTTTTTGTCCAACGCTTGAGTCACCGTAGCAACAAAGGTCTCGCCGCTTCTGTTAGCTTGGCTCGTGTTTTCATGACAGCGACAATGATAATACATACAATTTCAGTGTTAGAGCAAAGAAAGATTCACTCTGTCAGAATACACAGAAGCCATTTCCTTTGACTTTCTCTTCCTGGCTCACCCCGGTTTAGCTTGCGGTGTCCTCATCGGAAGTCTCAAGCATGGACGTATCCAGGCAACTCTGGAGTCAATCTTCTACTGAGTTTGTTTTGCTAACGATCCGATCTGTGCTGTAGGTTGTTGTGGCTTCTCTCTACGCTTTTGGCGTTTATGTCGTCAACGAACGCGACTTTCTCAATTGATAATTTGGGTTCGTTTATTTTCACCAATTTCATGACACCCGGTCCCAAATGCTCTTTTTACAGCTCGATACAGCGATTTTGTGGGACTTTTGCGCGTAAGGACATGACTGTGTCACAATAAGCAGCTTTCATTTGCCCATCATTTTATCAAGCGCACTTCACCTTTTACGGCCCCAATTTCCAAATGAAGTTTCTAACGACCCTCCCCTGTAATTTGCAGGAAATTGAAATTGTTCCTAATGAGGTGATGGGTGTCCCACAGGAAAAGTGCTTGTGCCCTCCCCCCCAATTATTTGAAGCCCCATTCTTCACGGGACCTACTTTTTGAGACACGCTCTCACATGAGGACGTGTGCAATAACCTTTTGGGAACCTAATTATCATCGCATCGAGTCTCTGTTGAGCACAAAGTGTTATTAGTCCTGACAAGAAGACATTCCCAACGGCACGTGCCTTTGTCCTTTTTTTTTTCTTTTTTCTTCGTGGAGGATTTGACTTGTGTCGAGCAACTTTTTAAATCTCGAATTGAAATGAATTTTAGACTCGCAACATGGGCAAGGAGAGCCACAGGCGGCCGTCCCATTTTCAGGCGTTTCTTGAACGGGATTTGTATTTGTTTGACTTCGCTACTGATTTAAAAGACAAAAAAATGACTCGATATAAATTGAAAAACAAGTCTCTAATTTTCCTTAGGGGGAGTCTTAACCCTGTCACGCACCCTGTAACCCGATAATATGATAAGCTGTCCAATGTAGTAACCGCTAAAATGAAAAAAAATCTGTTTTCATTGGACATCAGCAACTGAAACAGATATTTCCTCGTGTTTGTTGTTTCTCCTCGCCACAGCGCTCAGGGAGATTTCCGTAATGAATGTGCCGCTTCACACACCGCAGTCGTCCCTCTGTTCTCACCAGCGAGGAGTAATGATCCACATGCTGGTCGGGGATGGACATATCGGCCCCGGTGCCCGCTGGCCTGTCACAGAAATATGGCGGCATCCAGTGCGCGGGGACAATTTGGACAGCGTTTGCCCCCGCCTCTTCATCGCAGCGGGGCCCTGGCAAAGACATCCGCAGAGAGCCGTGTTCCTGCTTTGTTATTGAGCCCCTTTTTCTTTCGTCTCATTTTACTATCCCCTTTCGCTGCTTGATCTCAAGCGAAGTGAGACGTTCCTTCTCTTTCCCGGATGATCCTTTCATGTCAACCATATCTCGCGCTAATGGATTATAAGTAGATTCACGCGGGCACGTGAATCTTCTCAAAGAATTCTTATCGCTTTCTGCATCAATATTTTACCCTTTCATGCACCCTGTAACCTGATAAGCTGTCCACTGTAGTAACCGCCGTCCCTGAAAGGGTAAAATATAAATCAAAGCGTGGGTCGGGCTCTACTATCGCACGTATTTTCGGTGCCAGGAGCCCAATGTCGAGTTATGTTCTTTAATAAGGTGTTGCGCTGGGTCTAATGTGGGTTTTGATGTGCAGGTATTTTAAATTGCAAGCGGTTTGAGGAGTGTTAATTAGCCAAACCGTCAGAAGAAGCGGTGCGCCGTTTTAGATTGAAAATGGCCCGTTTGCCAACTGTTTCCAGTTGCGACGGAGGAGAGGGGCACTTCACTATCATGGCTTTGCAATACTGTGAAAAGATTTTTATTCGGACAGTCCGCAGCATAGGTGTCAACGGGGGAACATGTGTACAGTCATACCTCGGTTTTCGTCCATAATCCGGTCCAGAAGGCTGTTCGAAAACCGATTTGTTCGAAAACCGAAACCACGCTCTTTAAAAAAAAAACACGTCTGCTCACAACGGAACACTACACGAGGAAGCGTGACTTCCTTGTGTCAGGAAGGCGATAGGAGTCAAGTGGTGCATTCAAGTACGCTCAGTTTGTTCGAGAACCGATTTTCGGTTGTCATCCAAGGCATAAAAAAAAGAAAACTTTTTGGTCAAAAACCGATTTGGTCGAGAACAGAGACGTTCAAAAACCGAGGTTTGATTGTACTACGATAGCTAGCAGAGGTATGTGTGTGTCATGAATGAAAAAAAGTACGAGAACAATCTTGGAAATATGACAAAGTCGTCACGTGAGCAGCCACTAATTGCTGACGGAGCCGTCCGAGTGAGTCCGGCGTCGCTACTTGTGTTTCAAGTTCAAGTTCAAGTCAACTTTATTGTCAAATGTGCGACATGTGCAACATACAGCACAGATAAAATTACTTTCCTCTCAGCCACAGGAGCGAGAGGAGCCGCTGCGGGTGCCCGCGCCGCCATCAACAGATCAGTTAACATAAAATAATAATGGAATCATTAGCATAACTCATTGACTATTTTGCAATCAAAAGCCATTCCTGAAATGTTGAATTTGCTGATTTGATAGAATGAAACAACTCTTCAAATATTAGCGCTATTCGCTAAAGCAAAGATAGCTTGTTCACACAAAAAGCTTTTTTTTGGTTACAGTTTACAGTTTCATCGCCGTCTTTGTCCACCCCCACTCTATCTGAACCCCCCGTTATGGTTTACAATTCGTTCTAACTTGTGGTGGTCGGCTCTATTTAAATGAACTTTGATGTTTACTTGACCGTGGAGTTGTGCAACTTAGAGGAGGCCAGTTGGGCTTTGCAAGCTTTTTTCCTGAAGTGTGAAATGAACCCAAACCCCAAAATCTTTTAATCCACCTTTTCCTCCTGGCTTGCGCTTATGCTAAATACCCTTGAAAAAAAATGAATTGGAGAGGCAGTGAACCCTCAAAATGTTAACCGCAGAATAGCCGTTAACAGTGAGGCGAGCGTGCCTTTCAGCGCATTCAGCAGTTTGAGAGCAAAAAGAATCGCTCCATTTTTCACGACTGGGAAGCCTCACTTTGCATACTTGCCGATTGCTTTCATAATTCAAATTTGGCGGGGTTGTTAACCAGACTTGTCTGTGGCGTGTCACATTTACAAGACGTGTCTTTTGGCTTTATAGGGTCTTGCATGGACTAGCGTACTGATTTTTAATACCCTGGCCAGATCAAGTTGACACGACAGCACGCGGTGGCTGAAATCTGATTGGTTTCGTACAGCATTTAAGGCTTGCCGGCCCTGACCGTCCGCCGCTGGTATGCGCACAAGCACCCAGCCACATACAAATGCCATTTTGGGAGCGTAAGCCTCCAAAATCGCAGCACAGTAACCCCATAAATCACTAAACAACGAGGATTTTTTTTTTTTTTTCTATTCGATTTAAGCCGGCAGGAGAGAGGCTGAGAGAGAAGAGCGAGGCGGAGAGTTGCCTTCGTTTTTTTAAACTGTTCTGCACAGAGCCTTTTCAATTTGATTACGAGGCTCCGTTTCATAGAGGCTCGGATGCCGCCGCGTGCCATTCAGAATGAAATTGAGCCATCGCTCGGCCGGGCAGGCAACCTTCGTCTGTCTCCGCTGTGGCAGCGGCGGAGGCGACGCTTGCCCCTCGGTGCCCTTCTGCCGCTGCCCCATTTAGTCAGCTTGCAGGGGGGAATGTGAAAGAGTGAGCGAAGCGGTTCAGCGGTTTGGAATGTGATCGCAGGGCTTGTGGAGCAATGTCTGCCGAGGACTCTTGCTCGTTTCTACCGACTGTCGGTACACTGGGACCTTAAGACACGAGCCGTTGCAAGACGGTATTTGGTGGCAGTGAGCTCAACTCGGCTTACTTTGCAACAAGCAGCAGTTTGGCATCGTGTATGAATCTTCAAAATGTTTCAAGGCCCTGTTCATTTTCTCTTTCCCTTTCTGGATCATTCTCTTTTTTTTTTTACATGGCCGCCTCCCATTTTGGCCCACGCCTGTCACAACATGGTCTCATCGCGCCGATGTGTTGTCATGCAAACGGTCATTGGGAAACCGCATTAGGGCTACAATCTTGTTTTCCTCTTACTGCACGGCCAATAATGGCAACTAACAATTGACATTATAAAAGAAGTGAGCAATTTGCATCTCAAAATGCCGCATCGTTAACCCTTTGCCCACACGCCGACGACAACAACATGTTTTGCGCTCCTTTAAGCATCTCAAGGAAAAAAAAAAAAGTGCTCAATTCGAATATAAATACTTGAACACAACCAGTTTTTCCTCCATTTTCCATTTACAACGAAAAATCACCAAACGTAGCCCAGACCACAGGATAATTGCTCAACATAATCTTTCAGAGACATCAGACAATCGGCCTTTGCTGCCTTTGCTTGCATGGAAGTGAAAATGCTCAAATTTCGCCTAAAAATATTCGGTATGCGTATAACCCGCTTTAGATGTTTCGACCTCGGAATGGGAGTATGGAGCATAAGTCCGGGATCTAACACACCGGCGGCAATCTATTTTACATGCTCAATCGGCAAACGTCGATCCGCAATCGACACGAAACGCTGATAAGGAACATTGATTTCGGTGTGGGCCGTTTGGCTTGAAGCTGCCTTGTTCATATTTACATTCCCTTTCAGGTGAGCGCCACGGAACTCGTTTTACACCGAGTTGTACGAGGAATGAAAAGCGGTCTTGATGTGATTGCGCCGTTTTAACGAATGCATGAAAAAAGTACACAAAATGCAAGAGATGGTGATGCAATCCAGTTGATATTCTAAACGGTAATGAAAGAGTCTTGTCTGGGTAAAGTTAAAAAAAATAACTTTCTTAGAAATCGGAGTGCGGTTATGTCAAATGTGGTCCTGTGAAGTCTTCGGGGACCGCATCTAAACTAGAACGCAACAACAATACTGCAAAAATGTTAGCGGTGTTTCACTCTGTCTAAATTTCTCCGATGGTTGGAACGGTCTTCGGTCAAAAGCAGTTCTGTGTGCTTCAAAGCTGTCAAAATCGGAAACGATATTAGCCACATTTGCATATCTAGCGCGAGATAAGAGAAAGTTTGACTGTGGTTAAAAATACTTCAGGCGCACTGACAGACATATTCACACTTTAGCCCTGAGCAAAACACGTCTTGGGAGGCATACAACAAAAGAGGAGAAAGTGATACGTGCACATTCAGAAGACTGACGGGCTGAGCTAATGTACATCAAGGAATCACTTGAAGCACTCGCAAAGACATTTTAAATATTTATGCCAAAAGTGATTTACGGGGGGGGGGGGGGGGGCTTTTCCCAATGAAATGGTAAAGCAGTTTAATTTTCCCAATCAATACTCCTATTTGTCAAGCAGGCCAAGCTTTGGTTATGATGTTTGTGTTCTCTGCATTTAAAAACAAAACGAGATTCAAATTTTTTTTCGTTCAAATTTGTCACTTTTGTTCATATGCTTCTTTGTGGTGTTTCAAATTGAGAGGACTTTTTTTTTTTTCACTGTACAGCGACTTTAACCCTTTCATGTAGCCTGTATACCAGGGGTGTCAAACATACGGCCCGCGGGCCTGACCGAACCTCCTTGGGGGCCGGTTATAATAAATGCATACAAGAAGCGGAATTCATATTTTTAATAAGATGCAATTCGTGGATTATCCGCTAGGGGGCACCCTGTTTTGATCAGAGAAGAAGACGACACTGAGACAGACCCAACACAGCAGTAAAAGGTAGCTACAGTCAAACCTCGGTTTTCGTACGTCTCGGTTCTCGTCCAATTCGGTTTTCGACCAAAAATTCGAGTTTTTTATGCCTCGGATGACGAACAAATTTCAGTTCTCGAACAAACCGAGCGCACTTGAATGCACCATTTGACTCCTCTCGCCTTCCTTATACGAGGAAGTGATGCTTCCTCGGGTAGACGAGGAAGTGACGCTTCCTCGTGTTGCTTTCCATTGTGAGCAGACGTGTTCAGTCAACATTTTTATTTTAAAAAGAGCTTGGTTTCGGTTTTCGAACAATTTCGGTTTTCGAACAGCCTTCTGGAACGGATTATGGACGAAAACTGAGGTTTGACTGTACCTAATTGCTAGCGAGATAGCATTAGCATCGAAGCCATATTCTGACTTTGTTGAACAATTCATGATGAAGGCGGCTGAACTTGTTCATCCCGAGAAGCGACAATCTTTTGCCAATATTAGCCTTACGAGGAAAACTATACCAGAGAGGATTTCGGACCTATCAGCAGATTTAGACAGCCAATTGAAACAGAGAGTCAAGTCATTTTGTCAAATGTTTTGTTAAATTTCAACATTTTCCCAATATTCTTATGCTTCTTGATACCAAAATAAAGGAAATACATGACATTTTGGTTATTTATAGCAGAGTATGGTGTCATTTTAATGGTCCGGCCCACTTGACATCTACCGAGTCCGTATGTGGCCCACAATGTGAAATGAGTTTGACACCCCTGCTGTAACCTAATAACATGATAAACTGTCCACTGGAGTGACCGCTGTCCCTGAAAGGGTTAAGCAAATATTTAGCTTGGTGAAAATCCTGAGACTGATGATACCTAAATTTGCCAGAAAATTCTACCCATTTTCAATCATGCGTTTCCCTCTTTAGGGAAGCAGGCGTCATCGTATCATAACTGACTTTGGGCAAGAGGTGTGCGAGGTACACCCTTGACTGGTCACCAATCAATCACAGGGCTTCCCCCCGCCGTGCCAAAAATAAAAATACAAATGATATTACCATTGCCATCCACCACATCTATTGCTCTATTTCCCCTTCTTAAAACCCAGAGTTCACTTACTGCACAGTCTTGACTGTGTACAAAGGGTCCTAATGGCACAGATTAAAAGGCAATTTAATACGGAAAAGGGGATTAGAAACACTATGGCCCACGCTAATCCTTAACCTTCAACCCTGTTCTCATAGAGCCCCCCCCTCGAACCCTTCCCCCAATTTGCACAGGACGATAGCATCACAGAATTGGAGTTAGTACATTGCCATTAGGGTCTTCCCATCTTTATTCCCACCGGCGCACTTAAAAAGCATTAAGGATGCTCTGTCGGGACTAATAAAGTGGGCCAGTGGTGCCATCGCACACACCAATTTGTTTCAGAAAAGCCACTGCGCCATGTGAAGTTTTCCTAACCCACTTAGATAATCTGCCTTCGTCTCTGCAGAATAGAAAGGCGGATAGATACCGCCCTGACCTTTGTACGGAGACATTTGGTTTTCGTCGATGGAACTGGAGGGATACTTTCCCAAACATGAAACGTGACGCTTAATCTGAATTTTGTTATCTGTATTGGGGATCATTTTTTTTTTTTAACTGGGGTTTACAGTGCCAAATGAACAAATATTCCCAAATCAGATGTTATTGACGTAGGAAGCTCAGATATCCTCTGATTTATTTTGTATATATGAAATTGGCGGAATCCCCCACAGAGTCCCTGCATCATGCCTGATTTGAGAAGGTCCCTTCCTCGGGATGGGGCAGCCCGCTGCTCCGCTCAGCAGGGAAAGGCAGGAAACGGGGTCATGCGGAGCATCAATCTTTCATATCTAAATTTGTGCCGCGCAAAGATTCAATTTTCTGCACTTTGGTCTCCACTATTGGTTATATACAGTGGTTTTATTTATACATTAAGGTACAATTCATTATTGATTTCTTTTAGAACAACTTTGACGCAGTTTTGCTTGCAGCACGCAAGCCGGACTGTTGTTGTTTCACGGCTAGCGCACTTTCAACAACAGCTTACGTGTCGAAATGTTACGGAAGCATGGAGCTGCACAATATGGCGTGAAAGTATTTTGCTTGCATATTTGCTTGCAAGTATGTTCAAACTTATTTCAATATGCATCATGGACTAGCTCAATTCCCCCCCCCAAAAAAAGCTATTTTAGACCAATATGTTCCAAAATCAATTAACTAAGCATTGTTTTACTCATAATTTTATAGTTTTATTATGCCTGCCCTGCATGATATACAGTCTGCATTTTTTTTCTATGAACCCACACGGCATGCGCGGGCGGAAGTCAATACAACAACAAAATTCAACCAAAAACCTTGTTTTGGTTGAATTACCTCAATTCTATTTCGACAAATGGTTGCACCAAATAAAATCGTCCGGCTCCAGATACATTGATGTATAGTCTACTTGAAAAATGTGTCTAGATCCAGGTGATTTGATTTTGCGCAACCACTTGACGCAATAAAATGCAATAAATTTAACAAATTCATTTTGTTCGAAAGAAAGGAGCCAAACCCTACCGCAAATAGCAAAAATCCACAAGAAAATGATGCACCAGGTATCACAAGATGACAACAAAGCACTACTTTTTTGGACACGAAACTCCTAAGAGTCACTTCAACATAGTTCGTTGGCAGCGAGATCTCAGAAGATGGTGCCAAACTGATACTTTTTCAGCATTGGAGAATACGTTTGAAAAGAAATCTGCAAATAGTAGAACTTGTGAATTCCAAACCACAAATATGCCGGGGTTTTGCTACAGTACTTGAGTGACTCCACCTTCTGAGGACAAATTCTTCTTTCATCACATACAGTATGTGGCCCGTAAAGACGCAGTTCATGTCCTCGGATTTTGTCGATCAATACTTTCTATGTCAAGTTTAAATTCGTCTCTCTCTTCAAACAGACAGTCAGATTTACCTCTCGGTCCTCTTTCCAGGCCACAACTGAGAAGAAGAAGCTGAGCCATGCTGGATCCAAGCCCTCCCTCTCCGAGAGCAGCGGCCGACTCCCTCAGATAGCCATGAACACCTGCAAGTACAATGGCGGCGTGGTGAGACCACTCGTGGGCAGTCTGGCGTCCTCGTCGCGCCGCAACCTTGCGGAGCTTGACTCGGAAACGCAGCCCCTGCAGACGCTGCACAGCTCTGGCCTGGAGGTGGTGGTGTCCAAGGGGAGTGGCGGCGAAGACCCCAGCAAGGCGTCCAACGAGAGCTTGGTCAGGGAGGGCAGCGGGCGCAGCAGAGGCAGGGCGCCCCAAAAGAAAAACCGGGACATCGGCTACAAGCTCGGCCACCGGAGGGCACTGTTTGAGAAGCGGAAGCGGCTGAGCGACTACGCGCTCATCTTTGGAATGTTTGGGATCGTCGTCATGGTGACGGAGACGGAACTATCATGGGGGGTTTACACTAAGGTATGTTGGGCACGTGCGACGCGTGAATCTGAGCATCATCACTTCTTGACAGTTACATTGCGAGCTGGTATGCCGACAAGAACATATGAACATCGGCATATTCCTAATTGATTAAGATGATCACAAAAGCCGCACAAGCAAATCAAATGCACTGGGACGAATGAAAACAGTTTTCAAAATTTGGATCGCTCTTAAGGTCTTTTAGCTATTTCTCCATAATTTGTTTTAGTACATGTGCCATTGATGCTTCGTTCTCAAGCCAACATTCTCTCAGGGCTGGGGAATGGATGGGAAGAAGAGGGAAGACACAATAAGCAGTGAGCTGGCACATTGATAAACTATGCTTGACACTTCGGATGGGTAAAGCCAAGTCAAGGGTAGTATTAGCGTCAGAGTAACCCTAATCCAGGTTATCCCCAAAATAAATTCATTCATGGTAGACAAGAAAAAAAAGTCGGGTCTGTTCTACCCATACATACCCATTTTCGCAACCGTGACAACCGGTTTCTAAAGACGGCTGACGACCCTGCCCAAGGATTGGACAACATTACGCAACCTTTCATTTGGAATTGCCATCTTTCATCTCATCAACTATCAGGAGTTTTGCGGCATTAACATTCTCCATCGCAAAATGTATTGCCGTCAAGTCTGCAGAAAACATGCAGAGAATCCAGTGCTAATTGTCTTTCATGACATGTCATGTTTTCCCGTATCAGTTTATGACAAATTTAGAGTTAATCCTTACATGCGCCCTGTAACCTGATAACAAGATAAACTGTCCACTGTACTAACCGCTGTCCCCGAAAGGGTTACCGCAATTTCTGGACGATAAGACCGCACCTGATTATAAGCCGCACCACTACATTTTAAAGGAAAAAAAAAACATTTTGTACACACATAAGCCGCACCTGCCTATAAGCCGCAGGTGCCCATATTGTTACATGAGATATTTACAAAGAAAGACGGTACACAGGCGGCCGTTAAAAAAGTCTTTATATAGGCCGCTTCATTAAATAAGCCGCAGACAGTTGAAAGTGTGACAAAAGTCCCGGCTTATAGTCCGGAAATTATCCGGTAATTATACGTCTGCCATTATTTCAGGTGATTTGCGGCTGAAACAAGCAAACAAACAAAAAAATATGTACATATGAGAAATAGGCAGTCAAAGAGTGAGTAAAAGCTGTAGTTCAGATGTGGACAGATTAAAAAAAAGGTTTCTCTGCTAACTTCAGATATAAAAGGATGCACAAATGTAACCTAATAAATATGATAAGTTGACTTCTTCTCTGTTCAAAATATCCTTGGTTTGGACCAATCACAGAATGGCAGACAGTAATAAATACTTTGTCTCAATTAGACTGATTAAATATGGCAGCGTGTCTGAGCATCATTTATGCTAATCAGGAGTGCGATTTAAATTACCGTAAAATAAAATTCTGTGAATAACACGCCTCCCCAAAATCACCCATAAGAAAAAAAAAAAAAAAAAGCTGTTTTTCTTTTCCCCCTATATTATACGTTCCCTCGATTTGCTGGTATCATCAGAGTGGATTTTATAAATGAATAAAGATGAAAAAAATACCACTGAAGTGTAAATGTTTTTCAAAAAATCTTGTACTGGACGCTCTTTCACGAACCTGCTTTATTATTTTCTTTTCTTTGAAATCTCTTTAACTCTGTTTGCAACTGCTCTGAAATGTACTTTTAAGTACAGTATGTGAAGCAGATTAAGTCAGTGAGTCAATTGGTTATTTTGCTGACTTTTTTTTTTTTTACAACACATATAAAAGTGCAATGTGAAATAATTTTTTCCGATTAAAACCCCTGTATAATCCCCGCCCGCCCTCGATTTGGGATTTTTTTTGGTTTAAAAAAAAAAAAAAAAAGGGGGCGGGGTTATTTCAACATTTCACAGTAGCCAGTCAGTGAATTGAAAATGGAAACATCCCGCACCAATCCCACACCAGGCAGTTACTGTAGCATATGTTGCGGACGGTCTATTTTCCATCCGCATCAGGTAACGCTTAAGACCCAGACAAGGTTTGCTCCAAACCTGACAGGGAGAAAGACATTAAGAGGTAAGCGAGCACTGGGAACGAAAACTCCTTGAACCTCTGGCAGGTGGACTAATTGCTTTACTCAATGTTATTTCACCAGGGACTTCTTAAAACAATTTGAGACGTTTGAACGTCTTGAGAACATGTTGGCGACCTGAAGGGCAAAGCAATAGAGTTGATAGCTAGAAATACATTTTGTAATCAAGACCACAGAAGGACAGAGCGGGGATAACGAGCGGCGCACGCTCGCCGTCGTTGGCGCTGAACAATTCCGGACGACATTTTTCCACTTGTTGTTTTTGTCATTCCTCGTCTGTCGGTGTCCTCATTGTAATAACAACCGCGCGATCGCTGTCCCGTCGTAGCTGGGCAGCTGGTTAGCGATTTATCAAATGGTGTGGACTGCACTCTCTCATTTGCTAGATCTATGGCCCTAATATGCCCACTCTCTCACACACACACACACACACACACACACACACACACACACACACACACACGCACACACACACGGGCACTGCAGCTCTGGCATCCAGCTGGTCTATTTATCACCAGTGACGCTCTCCGTGGAGGGGCTTTGCTAATGCTAGCCTTGCCTTTTCTGCACCTGCTATTAAATGGAAAGTTCCCCCGCCCCCCCCACCCCAGTTAGTGCTGTGCTTTGATTAATTGCTAGTTCTGATGTTGGCTAACAGCGCCCATGCATAATATCGCCTGCACCTCCACCTGCAGCTTCATTGTTTGGCGACATCCTGTCGGCGACGTTTGTGTGTAAACCTCCATTATTTGGCGTCGCTTAGACTTTTAAGCTAATCAGCAGTGTGTGTAGTGCATGCGTGTAGGCTTGTCGCTGTGTATTGTCCACTCCGTGTGTTCTATAAGGACATTTATTCCCCTTGTCTAATCCAGTAATGGAGCCATTTATCTCCATTTCCCACTTTAAAAAAAAAAATCTTATAGGGGATCGAGATTCAACACGAAATATGCTCGGCTTTTGAATTTGTCATTTGGTCAACCAAGCAGCAACATGCAACAGAATAACTAGAAATCTATTTCGAAGCCTCAGATTATCTTTATGCAAAGTGATGCATGACGCTTAGTGTGGAGTACAACAAAACGTTGTACGGAAGCGTTTTATTCATTTGGTGCGCCGTGTCTGTGAGTAATTGTGTTCTTTCTCTTTCTCTCATTGTAGGAATCTTCATATTCATTTGCACTGAAATGCCTTATCAGCCTTTCCACTGTTATACTGCTTGGTCTTATAATAATGTACCATGCACGGGAAATCCAGGTGAGTCCGAATTATCATGATGATTAAAAACACCTGATTTCCTTGTGATGTCATACGTACGATGATAATATGGCAATATTATTTGAAGTTGCGCTAACTGGAATTTCCCAAACAGATACGCAGCCACGGGAGAATGATTTAGAAAGCGGGGTATCCAAATCCGGACCTCGGGGGCCGGTATCCTGCATGTTTTAGATGTTTCCCTCAGCTCATCAACAACCTCTGCCTCAACCTCTGAGAAAAATCCTGATCATTTGAATCAAGTGTCTTCGAGGAGGGAAATTATCTACAACATGCGGGAAAGCAACCCTCGAGGATGGGATTTGGACTGACCTGATTTAGGATGTGATTTTGACAGGGTCCCTAGTTTGAGTCCTGCGACTGGCACGGTGATATCGTGTCCTTTGCATTCAGTCATAAACAAATGGCAAATTTAGATTTTTTTTTTTGGGTCGCTAATCGCTAAAAATGGAGCAAACAGCATCGGATTGACAAAGCATATATAGAAGGTGAAATGCTTCACTAACTGCGCTGCTAAGCAGAGTGTGTCTCAGTTCTCTGGTGTTCTTCGGACATATTTAAATGAGGTAAAGGGCATAGATTTGGTGAAAGAAATTGCCCGCCTCTATGCAAATGAGCTACAGTCAAACCTCGGTTTTCATCCATAATGCGTTCCAGAAGGCTGTTCGAAAACCGAAATTGTTCGAAAACCGAAACCACGCTCTTTTTAAAATAAAAATGTTTACTGAACACGTCTGCTCACAATGGAAAGCAACACGAAGAAGCGTCACTTCCTCGTCTACCCGAAGAAGTGTCACTTCCTTGTGTAAGGAAGGCGAGAGGAGTCAAATGGTGCATTCAAGTGCGCTCAGTTTGTTCGAGAACCGAAATTTGTTCGTCATCCGATGCATAAAAAAAAACGCGAAATTTTTGGCCGAAAAACGAATTGGTCGAGAACCGAGACGTTCGAAAACCGAGGTTTGACTGTACATTGATCAACAACATCTAATTCACTAACACAAGTGCTAATAGCCACAGGCGGCGAGCAAAGCAGTTGACGTCTTTGGAAAGCTGGCGTAAAGCTTACGCTCCTGTGGTGAACTTCGCCGAATGACAAAAACGCTTATCTCCATAAACTCCAAAATATCGAGGCAGCGTCGTTTTGATATTTTCTGAGATTTATAAGGGCACGAGTAGAGACTTGCATATGAATTTTGGTGACCATTGTTAACAACTTCGCCTCAGCCAGGCAGTGTTCTCGGCGCAAAGCCTCAAACGGTTCTCGTGCTCTGATTATTCTCAGCTGTTTATGGTCGACAACGGTGCAGATGACTGGAGGATAGCCATGACCTACGAGCGGATCTTCTTCATCGTGCTGGAGCTGCTGGTGTGTGCCATCCATCCCATCCCCGGCCAGTACGTCTTCACCTGGAAGGCCCGGCTGGCTTTTACGTACACGCCATCCGTGGCGGATGCCGACGTGGACATCATCCTCTCCATCCCCATGTTCCTGAGACTCTACCTGATTGGCAGGGTCATGCTACTTCACAGCAAGCTGTTCACCGACGCGTCGTCTCGCAGTATCGGCGCCCTCAACAAGATCAACTTCAACACACGCTTTGTCATGAAAACGCTCATGACCATCTGCCCGGGAACTGTTCTGCTGGTGTTCAGTATATCGTCCTGGATCATTGCTGCATGGACCGTGCGCGTCTGCGAGAGGTAAACACATGCTTATGATGTTCGGATCATGCCAGGGGGGGTGGGGGGGTCAAGTTGAAACACGTTCTGGATGACCAAACACCTTCCTTCCTTCCTTCACTAGCCCTGCAGTGTGTCCTGCACCTTTCAGCGTTACCTGTTTTTTTTTTCCCGTCACTAATTTGCACTTGGATCCACGGAAAGTGCGGGATTGTTTACGTTTAGCACGTGGATAGGAAGGCGCAGGCACAAGCAGTTCGCTCACAACACTGCACACACACGTGATTCATGAGCTGAGCACAAGTCCCCACGCCTTGTGTTTCTCGCTATATAGCTTGTCCATAATTCATGAGTGTCTAATTGTTTGTTTGCTGACTGATTTGTTTTGGTAATGCAGAGCAGCCCCGCCCCCCCTTGGATCCCCGAACACGTTTTCTGCCCCAAACTGCGTGGAGGTGAGGGAGGTGGGGGGGCGCGGTGCAGCTACGTTCCTGAAATGAAAAAGGCAGGGAGAAAGGAAAAGCTTTTCTTTCCTTCCTCGTTTGGCATTTACGTCGGGGGGGGGATGAGCCGTTAATGCCAGCTTTGATGTTTTGAAGTCATCTTTGCAGAGTTGGAGGGACCGGGAGTCGGTAGGGTAGGAGGGGTTGAGAGCTCCATCGCAGCAGGTCTTGTCAGAACTGTGCCATACTGCGCCGCACTGAAAAAGTTCAAGATCACTTAAGACCAAGGCTTGCTATCACTTTCTTCAGCCATGCCCCAGTTATTGATGCTTGGTGAACTCCCGCAGCCCACCTTGCCTGCTTCCGCCCCCCCCCCGACCCCCGCGTCCCTTGCCCTGCCTCTCCTTTCAACTATCACACTGCGTTCACACCGCTCACTAACCACCTCCCGCGCACGCCGAACCCTAGATCCTCAAAACCTGTGAATGCTTGATAGTGGGTTTAAAATCTCAATTGGGAACCTCTCAAATGGAAAGATCGCAATATGTTTGAGGAGGTTACTGACGCCGCAGTTCAGCTCGAGTTTGAGACGGGGTATTGTCAAAGAAAAACCCTGAGCAGTCCAAGGCGCGGCCGAATAAAACAAATGAGCGGTTTCCACAAGAGCCCGATTATAATCAGGAAATAGGTCCAAACAGTGTTCTTTGGCTATTTGTTTACATGACAACGGTGTTAAGGAGTCTGAAAACGCCACCATTTGAAAACTGGTCTCAAAGTGCAGTAGAGGTGCTAAAATTAAATCGAGTAGCCATTTAGAGCAGTGGTTCTTAACCTGGGTTCGGTGAATCGGTCTCAGGGGTTCGACGCAGGGTAAGACGCACCCGACTCAACATGTCAATTAGTTATGACACGCCCGCTTGGCCCTCACTGGCTGCGGATGATCACATGACATTGCTTGTCCAATCAGTGCTGTGGGAAATTTAGTTTGCTTCGTCGTCAACGTGTGGCTGTTGTGATTTTTTTTTTTTACAAGTATACTAATCCCTTGAAATTGTATTAATTTTTTTCTGTTTTTAATAAATGTGTTTTTTTTAAATATCTTGAATTTGTAAAAAATATATTAATTTTTCATAGATGAAGGGCTCGGTGACTAAGCATATGAACCGATTGGGTTCGGTGCCTCTAAGAAGGTTAAGAACCACTGATTTAGAGCCACTGTTCACCTTGAAGTGGTCCAAATCATCTTGATTTCAGCCTATAAACAATCATTATTTTTGGATTGCTGTTTTTTTTTTCATGAAAAATCATCCTTTAATTTGGAAAACAATGACGAACCAGGAACCGTATCAGTTTCGAAAAAGGTTGGAAGATCAAACCAAAAAGTGAGCTATTTTGGGACATTTTTCGGGTGACCCAGCTTGGTAGATCGACAGAGTCAAATGCTTTCAATAAAATATTACATTTACAAGAGTGCCAGCCATCTCACTTTGACAAATTCACGGTAACGTTAACATATGACTCACGCTGTCTTGAAATGAACATTCGAAACCAACTATGAGAGCAAGCGCATCTTCAACTGGTGAAATAAATGCTATAAACGTGCTAGCGAGCTATAACTAGCATGGCTACCATCAGCTCATTTTCCGCTCTGACATTTCTTCACAAACAGAGAAGAACAGAGAAGTGGTTACTCGTTTTTCAAGATATACTTTTACTGTTCTACTACGTTTTGTTTTCATTTAGAAAAATTAAATTACTTTCTTTTAATGTTTACTAATGTACCTACGGAGCGGATACTATGGGAAAAACAAGTTGCTATTCCTCCAAATATTCTAAATAATAAAATCAGAGTTGTAATTGCCAAATGGTCAGAATCTGATACCTTTCATAAATTGCAATACACTATAACGGTATTGCAGTTTTGTCTGGCAGGACGAGCAGTTGGTGTGTTTGGGTCTTAACAAAAACGTCATCGCCAACTACTGGCCTGGCATGCACATTACAACATTTGTGCCAGTCGGTGTGATTGGGCAACGTGAAAACCTTTTCTGATGAAAAACCTAATTTCGTTTTTACTAGGCCGTTGTCATGTAAACGTTGTATGCCCGGGTCAGGATGGGATTTCAATATATGACTACGAAAGAAGGCCAGATTCTCAAACAAAAGCAGTGACTGGTTTGCTCCCACACACAAAAACACCCGGACACCTCCCATGAAGCAGTGCATGTCATTTGGTTTCAGTATTGGGATAACACGAGTGTCCGGATGCTGGTATGTTTCGATGAATGGGTGCCAGCATGCACAAGTGTGTGTGAGTTGGTGTGTGTATGGGTGTGTTTGTATAATATTTTGTTGTACTTTCTATTCCCCACTATGCTGCTCCATAGGGATACCATGTGAGTCCTCGCTCTCTAGCTGTGGGAAAAAAAAAAAAACCAAACATTTTTGCACCGAGCTGGCGCCACTGCTACCCTGAGCGGGATTTTGGGTGGGCAGGGTTTTAGCGGTGACAAGGGGCAAGCCCCTTCTAAAAATAATAATTGAATGGTCCTTCTCAAATTTAGTGTGCCGCCTGCAGGGAAGGATTAGGGAGGACCTCTGGAGTTGGCATGAAGGTGACAGCATCCTTCAAGAGAATGCCTGTTAGGTTTGAGGGGCTAGGAGCATAGCAGAGCAGCACTTGGAAGCAAGCGTCTCTTCGCTCACTATTTTGTCTTGTGCGAGGCCGGTCCGGAAGGACGAGGAGGAGGAGGAGGAGGTGGAGAAGATTCGTCCTTCAAGTCATCCTCCCAATTTGGCCCGAGAGCCTTTTGTCGCTTCCGTTTTTTTTTCCCCCTCTCTTTCTTGATGCAATTGTTATAGATCCATCTTGCACAAAAGTCGTTTTCGCACCAACTCCAAGATTTGCTTGAGGAGCAAAAACCTTTCTGTTCTTCCATTACCATCTCATTATGTGTCCCTTCACAATTTAATTCGACCGCGCTAGAATGGTTTGCACAGACTTCTGTCTGTTGCCTCTTAGCATGTTTTTTTTTTTTTTTTTTTTGCTAGAAAGCAAGTAGTCTGTTGCCAGGCGGTCTGAGCATCCCAGAAGAGGACAGATGTCAAGCCGTTTAATGCAATTCCGTGTAACTACCGGCCAGGGGTGCGCGTTTACGATGCAGCGCGGCGATGATGAATAGAAAATATAGCACAGGAGAATAAAAGGAAGTGAATTTGCTTCCAAACAGACATTGATCAAGGGGAATTTGAGGGCTGACTGCAGTGTCTCCAGTTTTTGTTCAAATTCACATCCATAATTTACATCTCCCTCAGCCCACCACGACCACCACCTCTCGTAAACATCAAAACAGCATGCGGGTTTTCATGTTTACTTCTTAAACCCATCATTTCAAGTAAGAAACAAAAAAGAAAAAAAACATCAAGGGGCGGGGGATAAGAGGCGCTTGTTTCCCAAAGTGCTGTTTGGAGTATCTTCTGTCAACTGCGCCTTTGCACTTTGACCGCGCTCCCGAGCCCATCAGAGGGCAATACGGTGTGAGATTGGACAAGCATGGAGTCTGTCTGGAAAATGCCTAGATGGGGGGGGGGGGAATGAAAGACACCAAAGCGGAGAGATTCTGAGGGATGGAGCAATGAAAGGGAGGGTGGAGATGGAAAATGAATGTTGCAGTCGATGGATTTGACTCTGGGCCCCTTTTTTGCCTTGTGTCTTGATGCGGCCCATCTGCAGAGCTAACCTACCTCGACTAAGCTCCTTAACTAAGCTCTCTGGGTTGTCCCTCACTACCCTGCAGCTCCTTCCCTCGCTCTCCTACTCCCGATTGATCCCCTTGCAGATCTCTTAACCGTACCCATCTAACGTGGCATGCTTTGCCTCATCTCTCCCCCACGACCGAGTCCCCCGTCCCCCTTTGCCTTTCCCGTATCCATCCTGAGCCAAGCGGGCCTAATCCACCCCAAAGTCAGTTACACACTCTCATGCATGCGTTGCTTGCCTCCCTGGTTTCTCCTTTTTTTTAAATTTTTTTTTTTAACCCCTCTAAAATCTGTTATCTAATTCTCTTGGTCTCCTGTTTTACTCTAACGCCGTTAACCGAAGCAAAGTGCTCTATTTCCAGGTGATACGAGACCCATAGGCTACCTGAAAGACAAGCTTGCAGGGAAGTTTAGCAAACTGTCTCTCCCCGTTTAGATGATCAGGCTTGAGTTTCAAGTCGGCAACGGCTGCATGCCGATTGCGGTAGCGCTCGGTGAGAAAAAAAAAAAAAAAAGTCCACACTGTAGGAATGTCAGACCGAAGAAACAGCGAGCCGTAAAACAAAAGAATATCAATTAAAAATGTCCATAGTTTACTTTTTTTTTTTTTTTTTTGCCAACCATGACTTGCTTGTGAATGCTTGACTCAGCATTTAGACAATAACAAGAGCTAAAAATGGAGAAATTACACTTGCAAAAATAAATAAATAAATAAATAAAAAATAGATTGCATTTGTATTGCAACACCTTGTCAGTATGAACCGTTTCTGTAGCTCCTTGCCTGTTTGAGACGACCGATGCGGCTAACGTGAATGATCGCAACCTCGTGGGCAAGCAGTCACTGATATGGTCTGGGTGTCCTTTTCTGAAAGTGACACATTACCGGTGTCACTTTGCACACGTGCTGCTCAAACCCAAACAGCCAACCCCCACTTAGTCCACAGCTGCTACATCACACGTTCGCACTTCATTTACAGCTTCATGTGTCTCAGTGCCAAGGAACCTGGCCACTGATAACGTACTGCAAATGGGTGTTAATTTCCACACAACATATCAAGAGACATTTACTTTTATGATGTGTGTGTGTGTGTGTGTGTGTGTGTGTGTGTTTGTAACCTGAAAACATGATAAACTGTCCACGGCTGTCCCTGAAAGGGTTAAAATACCAATTGCAATATACAGGATTATGTCTTTATTAACTTCCTCATCATTTCAAATTCCGCATTTATGAATGACGCACAAACCCCACTCTGAATATTTAATACATTTGCAGTTGGGGGCGGCATGGCTCAGTGATCAGGCGGCCGTTTCCCCCAACCCAGAGGTTGTTGGTTTGATTCCCGGCCATTGCAGCCAATGTCGAGGACGCTGAACCCCCAGTTGCTCCTGATGCTACGTAGGTGAATGAGTGTAAAGTGCTTTGAGTACCCGAGCTAGAAAAGCACAATAGAAGTAGCAGCCCATTTACCAAGAGTTGACAAGAACTTACGAAAGTTACTCTGTAACCAACTGACTCGCGTGTGCGCGCGATTCTCTTATTTCTATCTAGTCGAGGGTAACATCTTGTATCCCTCGCTAGAATACGTGCGAGTTTAAAAGGCCACAGCGGCGGCACATTTTTTAAATGTCCATTTAAAGCTGGAAGGTGATTCTCGCTTGAACCCGCGCGTATTATATTTCCGCTCTGAGAGCAACGTTTATATCCCAAAGGCCAAATAAGACGGTCGTTGAAAGTATGTTTAAAAGATATATCAAGTATAATTATAGAGTGGAACCAAACGCGCTGGCCGATTTTAACTGAGCAATACATTTATTAGAAATGTCACCATTACAAATGTAGATTCACTATATTAGAAATGTTCAATGAATGTCAAAATGTCAGTTTTGTTTTTGTTTTTAAGTAGAATAGACAAATCCTTGCTTCATAACATCCGTTGAAAATAAATGTGCCTTTTGGGTATAGGACTTTTGATAGTGTTTCTGCATATAGTACAATGTGAAAGATTTCCCACAAGCTCAACATAATGTTACACACCAACAACCAAAAGGAATAATGGGATCCTCCCAACACAAACAAACAAAGCTTCAGTCAATGACCTACGAATATAATCGCAACAGGAATTGATGCAAACATTTGCTTTGGGTTCGATTGAGATTTGAATCTTATTACTGAAAGGCGCTTATAAATAAAATGTATTATTATTATTATTCTCAGCTTCACATAAAACTTACCTCAGTACACTGACGGCTGCTGGTCATTTACATCATACGCAAAGGATGAATGGAGCTGTATTCGTCCCCCTAGGAGTGAAAAGTAAGACTGAATGAGAATTGAATGGAATAATGATCATTTATAATGAAAGGGTTTTGAATTCACGACATTTGGGACTAGATTCTGGTTTTGGGTTTTTTTTAGCGTTGATTGAACAACAAGGCGGCCCGGTGGGCCAGTGGTTAGCACGTCGACCTCACAGTACAGAGGCCATGGGTTCAATCCCGGCTCTGGCCTTCCTGTGTGAAGTTTGCATGTTCTCCCCGTGCCGGTGTGGGTTTTCTCCGGGTATTCCGATTTCCTCCCACATTCCAAAAAACATGCATGACAGGCTGATTGAACACTCGAAATTGTCCCTAGATGTGAGCGTGAGCGCGGATGGTTCTTTGTCTCTGTGCGCCCTGCGATTGGCTGGCCACCAGTTGAGGGTGTCCCCCGCCTAATACCCGAAGATGGCTGGGATGGGCTCCAGCACCCCCCGCAAGCCTTGTGAGGATAAAGCAGATCGGAAAATGGATGGATGGATTGAACAACATCAGCGTAAGAGGCCAAGCTGTGGCCAGTCCCAGTCTGGGAGTGGATCCACATTCTGTGAATATTCACCAAAAATATTTACCTGTGTAAGTGGAGCAGTTGTTGCGCTAGTGTTGTAGATTCAACTTCAGTGTTTTGCATGTGTGAAAGTTTGCAAGGTTAATACGAGTTGGTCTTTGTTCTGATTGAGTGATGTTGTGATTTTAGGACATCAGATGTGTTTTATTCATTTTTTTAGGTCACGCACTGTGCATTTGTATGTCTAGCAATGCACACTTAAATGCTTAAGTGTACCGGGCTTGTATTTCAAAGCGTGCCCGCGTCCCCCTCAAAGCTGCACGCTCGCTTTACAAAAAACAAATTAAACACAAAGCGACCTGTGGAATCCATTTTTTTTTTAAAACAGACACTCGGTTGGTTTTGCCAGCTTTGTTCACAGTTTCCTTTCAGGCAAGATCGGCCCCGCGGAGACGGACGGGCACACGATGACACACGAGCAATCAGCAGAACTGTTCAGAGAAACACAGTAATAGGGTGCTTGATATCGGATAACCCCAGAGACTTAACTTGGCGCTGAAATATTAAAATGAAGGGCTTCGTGAACACTACTTTGTGTTGGATGCAGCAGGAAAAGCGGATCCATGTGTGGACAACACTTACTGCAGCGTTTTAAAAACACAGCGATGAACACATTTTATAGCCCGTTCTCCAATGTAAGGTCAAATAAATTAACAGCACTGGTTATTAATTATCCAAAGACATTTTCTTGCAGCGATTTTCAAAGTGCGGAAAAAAAATACCACTAGAAAGTCAGAATTACTGCCTAGTACTGTAGGCAAGGCAGGGTAGGTGTATTTATATAGCACGTTTCATACACAAGCCAACTCAATGTGCTTCACACAACCAAAAGCACAACGCCTAAAGGCATTGACAAACAAACAATACATTCAAATTCAAAGCATATGCTCATATATAATTTCACAGCGGCTCACAATAAACATCCCGCCTTAGGTTATTTGAAGACTGAAATTATATATTTTTTTCTATCCTAAATATTATAAAAGTATGGAGAGGCTCTCGAAAAAAAATTTCAGGCTGGTACTGTAAAGACAGTAAAGCATTTTTTTTCCCTGGTTAGGATGTCGAATGATATATTTCTGAATAGAGAAAAACATTTGAATCATGCTTGATTCATTCCTGAATTCTGCAGGAAGCGTAGTAATAAAATGGGGTATCAGGAGGTGAAACCAGTTTGAAATTCCTCATGTCTCTTTTAAAATGGCCCAACGGCGAGAGTTCACCGAAAGGTCGACACGGGCGTTGAGACGAATGGGGACGGAAACAAATTTGGCGAGCGCCGTGCTCAACTTCGGATGAATGAATGCACGCGGAGTGCCGATTCATATCCCAATTTCTTTAAGTTAACCAAGAACGGCATCAATCCATCAAGCAAACAAAGTCTGTACTTTCAGTGTAATTATTCCGTTGATCGATCGCGATAGATGACGCATAATCAGTCACTCCGTTGCTGTCGGTATCATTTTCCTCAAAATGAAATGTAGATGTGTGTAAGACATACGGCAAGAGTCTGCATCACAAAACATAATGTCTCGACATACCGGTAGTTGCCAGTGTCACTTGGCTGGTGCTTAATTCTAACAATCCTGGAGAGACAAACTCCCCCCCCCCGGGTTTTTCAAATAAGGGTCGACATGAGATTAAGGCCCCTTGACGGCTAAAAGAGCCACAAATATATGACCCGGCCGAGACGGACGTTTCTGAGTTACGGTAAAGCCACACTCATTTTTGAAAAAGAAATTGCATTGTATTTACGGCCATCGCTGGAGACTAGAGCTGTTGAATACTTTTCAGACTCAATTGACTATGGCATCCATCAAGTCATCGAATAGTCATCGATTTTGCGTTATTAAGCAGCAACACAAACAACAAAAGGTGCAAGTGTTATTTGTGTGTGTGTGTGTGTGTGCGTGTGAGAAATGACCCAAAATTTGGGACATTCTCCATCTTTTAAACACATTTTCAACCTGACTCAGTCCACATTGTGACGTATGTGCTGCCACAACACGCAGCGGTAATATTTGCATCTTGGAAATTAGGTTTCATCACTTATGAGCTTTGTCTGCTCATATTTACTACGATCAGCGAAGAGGACATTGATGATGTCAGTCAGTTGCTCAGATATATGTGACCCCTTTTTCCCCCCCCCCCCCCCAATGTGTTTTTGTTGATGTGAATCCAGTGTGCGGGCAAATTTTGGAAAGTGGCAGGAGTTGCTGCGGAATGTGAAAGAAGATGCGCATGAATGTGACTGAAGTCAACCGCTTGGGAAAAAAAACCGAAGGATGCTTGGAATCCAAGTCTCAAGTACCGCTCTAGCGGCTCTGTTTTGGAAATAGGCTAACGATTCGGAATTGCCGCGTCAAAGGGGGTTAACAGATTCAATGAATTAGCCCAATAAAAGGCAACCGTTTAAAAGTAAGCCTTCGTTTTGAATCAACGAAAAATAATTTCATTATAGCATAAAAAACCATTTGGAACAATGTCTATGTAAAATTTGGAGAATACTGAAGACTACTTTTGCAAATTGGATCTCTGCTGCTGGTTTTTGTGAATGTATGTACAGAGTGTCTGGGTCCTCATACGCTACATCTTGAATGTGTTTATTTCAACCTTAAGTCTATCTAACACACAGACACACACACACACACATCCACACGCAGAGGAAATTAGCACTTTTTATGAAACAGGGACAAGTGATATGAGAAATGATACTTTTGTGGCAGGCATAGATGACTAGTTTGACTGAATGAGGGGCAGTTTAGTGATATTTTTTTTCCCCAAATATATTCTGTTGTATAACTGTTGACTATTGGAATGGACAGATAATGTGTTATGATACCGGTAGCCCTTACCCACAGTTGAAACAGACGTCAAATGATGAAACTGAGATGAGGGCATGCGTCATTGTGCTTCCAAAGTATGAAGAAGATTTTTTGAAATGGGGGGTGAAACTATCGCAACTCTTGTCCTTGAATAGGTCTAAAGTGGTGCCAGCTCTTCTCCGTGCTATTCCAAACGTTAACACAGTATATTGAGAGCCTTAAAATACTTGTGAACCGCCTCTGTCTTTGTTCCCAAATGACTGTCTTTTTCTTATTTCTCTGTGTAGATGCTGCTCCGTTTAGACGTTGGAAATTCTAAAAAAAAAAAGATGCCATCTCATTTTACTTTCTGTTAGAGAGTGGAACCTTTCAGGTCGAACACAATCCGTTCCAGTATACTGGTGGGACTTTGATTTTACTGGCTTTGGAAACACTTTTCTCGATCGGAAGGTCAAACTGACGTGTTCGATAAATAAATAAATAACTGTAAAGGCAACGTCTTGTAATATCTTGTCTTGAAAAAAAAAAATCACTTTTCAAAATGAGATTGTAAAAAAAAAAACTATAAATAACATGAAAACAATCAATGGTGAAACGACAAAACAGTCAAGTCTCAACTTTAATCCTTTCATGCATCCTGTAAACTGATAACATGATAAGCTGTCCAATGTAGTCAAATATTTGAAATAGTTTGATTACCACCATAGGTCAAAGCAGAATCTCTGCATCCCAGCTCCGAAGGGATCAATTTTCCACAACATCCTAATGTTGCTGCTGTCGCACGCGCCACTCAGTGTAAAAATTAAGCTGCCGTGAAAGTGCTAAACCTGGACTAAAGCATCCTTCAAATTCATAAATCTTTGGGGATCGTTGCACACTTAACAAGGAAGATAAATTACAATGTGTACAACGACAGCACACCTACAATCTACAACACAAGGTATCTTGTTAGCTAATCTAATATAGCCTACCATCGCTAGCTAGAACGTGTTGGCCCTAAAGTTGTCTATGATAGACAAAGCTTCCGGTGCTGTTTCAATGATTTTAATGAATAAAGAGTAAAAAAAACTAACAAACAAACAAAAGTTATAACATGCATCCAAAAGCTGTAGAAGGCCACAACTAACACCAAGTCACTCGACATGCAGACTGGCTAACAGTTAGCCAGCTAATAGCCGACCAACTCTACGCTTTAAAAAAACAAACAACTTTTTTTTAGGAATTATTCTTCTCAGAACGGCCTTTGTTTAGGGTAAGCGTTAAAAAAAAAATAAATCAGTACATTCAGGTGAATCCTGACAAATGCTGACTTGATGCCATCCATGACAGCGTTTGCACTCAATTGGCATATTCTTCGCCTAAATGATTACATTGTGACCTTTTATTCGACTTTAGAGGTTCCACTCTCGATGGTCTTCGCTGCTGTATTTGAGGAAGTCTGCCTTTGACTCCTTCTCAGCACGCCTTGATGGCAAGATGACTGAAATGAACAGAATAGTGATCCATTTAAGCCCGCTGGCAACTACCAAAGGGCGGCTGGTGAAACGTTGAGATGCGGGTTTAAAGAGACGGCAGTATGAAACTTAATGAGCGCATCCAATACTGTGCCGCGAGTTACAAACGATCCACGTGAGAAGACGTACTACGCGCTTCCATGTGGTGATACTGCAGTGTTTGCCAGAGGTGCTCTTTCGAAATGCTTTCCCCCCCACCTGCTCTCAATATACTGTATCTGAAGCATGCAGGATGCAAGCATCTTTTTTTTTTTTTTTTTTAACACTCCTGCATGGTATTGTGCAGACTGCTTCTCTGCATGTAATCAGTGAAGCTTGAATTCCATGGACTGCACTTTTTTTTGAAAATTTTTGGTCATTCCTAGGAGAACAAAATTGCTCATCTTTCCTTTTGGAGCATGAAAAGGAAACAGAACGAGTGGAAATGTTAAAGAACTGGTGAAGAAATAGGTTGACTTGTTACCTGGTAGCAATGCGCTGCCTGGGAGGAGCGGACAAAGCGCTCATTTCTGCATCTCCGCACTCAAGAGTTTCATATAGGTTGGCCCCTACATATTCCAGTTTGCACTTCTGTTCTGCGCTAATTAAGTGCGCGCGGGGGTTGGGAGGGGTGGTAATTATTTGGGCAATTTGGAGTGAACGTGCTGGGTCACTGCTGGAGTTTGAATTTGTAATTCATCATAGGGCCTGAGACTGAATTCCCTTTAGAACGTCTTCAGGCAAATCCCCAGAAATTAGATTGACATACATTGTCTTGTCAGGAGGATGTTAGCTAACCGTTGTCCTAAAGTGTTTAATGAATATTTGATTTTCCACGCCAAATTAAATCATATCTGATCTCCTCCTAGACAGCCCATTGGGAATAATCAGTTGAATGGGGGTGGGTGGATAAGGCGGATTTGTCTCCGTTAAAAAAAAAAAAAAAGGTATGGGAACGTCATCATCAATGCAGCTTTGTGCGGCGTGTCTTTTTCCTCAAATGTCTTTGCATCTTCACAGTGGGCCTTTGGACTGTCAATTCAAGCATGGCTGTCATCTATTTTCAGCAGGCAACATAATTAGAAGCGATCATTTCCATTTTCAGACCTTGCTGGGGGCAGTCTAAACCCCAATGGTGGTCGCTTTACAAGAAAATGTGACGCTGGCAGCTGTTTAATTGAATGCAGAAGCACATATATTTGGGCATAAACTGCCATTACAGTATGTCCGTTTGTCATGTTCAAATCCCGTTTGACCTGCGGTGTTCCTCATCTCACAGCAATATTCTATCTCTCTATCTCGCATCTCATTGATTCTTATACATTTCCGCAGCAATGATTGGTCTACTGGCCCGTTTCTGAATGCTCCTTAGTTTCATTCATCAACAGTCACTGAACCCGAAATATGTTTGGTGCTTTTGTTTTCGCCCATTTCATCACATCATATGATTGAGTACATATCAGGTTAAGTTTTAAGTGGGGATGCACCGATACCACTCAGAAGAAGTATTTTCATTGGAGTACTCGGAGATAGAGTATTGCAAAAATTGAAATTTTTATTTTGTCTTGCAATTCTGATGTAAATGTTTTATTTTAATCAAAATATTCTCCTAAAACAGTAACTTTCCCTGAACCGGACATATGTGGGATTCAAACATATACTGTATGTTCATATAGTCATTACAACACTAGCAGAATACAGTAACTCCCATATTACAATTTTTTTTATTTTAAACTGATGGCAGAGTGTGCATTTTCAAAAGCATTCCAATGTGAAATGTATTTCCCCAAGTAAATAATTTTCGAAAACTGTAGATAAAATAACAAACAAGCACTTTCATTTACAACGTGTACCTGAATGCAGCTCACCTGCCACCATTAAGTACATGACAAGTACATGACAAATGATTAATAATAATAATAAAGCGCTGTTAGCATCTACTAGGCAACTGAGCATAGCATCGATTATACAGTCAAACCTCGGTTTTCATTCATAATCCGTTCCAGAAGGCTGTTCAAAAACCGAAATTGTTCGAAAACCGAAACCACGCTCTTTTTAAAATAAAAATGTTTACTGAACACGTCTGCTCACAATGGAGAGCAACACCAGGAATCGTCACTTCCTCGTCTACCCGAGGAAGCGTCACTTCCTCGTGTAAGGAAGGCGAGAGGAGTCAAATGGTGCATTCAAGTGCGCTCAGTGTGTTCGAGAACCGAAATTTGTTCGTCATCCGAGGCATATAAAAAAATCGACTGTACTTGTATGTAGTATACAACAGTCATGGACATGCAATCAGCAAACGCTTATATTTGTCTTAATCATCATAGATGATCACAAAGCTGGCTATCTGGCCACATCCACGATGGCTTTTCTGGTAGTACACAATTGTGCCGGAGTTCACCGCTCAACAGTTTGTGCAAAACTTCCTTGTGTCCAAGGAGTCATTCTTCGACATCTGCGATCGTTATGATAACCCCGGCCACTGTCCCCTTGCCCCCGCCCTCTGATGTAGTTGGTGCCTGGATGGAGTCTGGCCCAACAAATAATTGGGGCCAGCTTAAGCACCAGTTTCAAGCACCAGCGCTAAAGCTAGAGCCAATTTCGGTGGTGGAAAAAGAATGAACTGGTGCCAACACGGAACTAGCACTAGCACAAGCGCGGTGGAAAAGGGCAGTGAGAGCTCCTGACAAATAAAAGCTGATCCGAGCACATTACGAAGGCACAAAAACCACAAACAGAATATGAACATCTAATGACCAAGTTCTCCGAATGATCATAGAAAGGCGACTCATGCGGATCGGGCGACGGGGTTTGCGCAACTCGTGCTTGCCGAGTGGCGGTCGGAGTTCATCTTCCGCATCTGCATTTTGCCCTCCCCGAAACATGTTGTGTCCTTAGTGTCAATCCTCATACATACCGCTGACATGCCTCGTAAACGAAAGGTCTGTCAAGCGACTGACGTGGTATCGGTGTGTAGAGTATCGGAGGATGTTCATGACCACCTGATCCTGGTATCGGTATCAGTGCATCCCGACTTTTCAAACATGGTTCTCCATCAACCTGACTTGCTTTGACCCTCATCTCGGTTACCTTTTCCTGCATCTCCACGTTGTGTACAGCTTCACAAAATACCATGACACCTCCGATCCTTCGCCACCGAGCACCAGCTCCACACTTTTAGTGAGCATGTTCCCCCTTCCCTAAACTGTCTTTACTCACTGCACGTCTCCCACCTCTGCTCGTCTTTCTTACTTCAGGTATCATGACAAACAGGAAGTGACCAGTAACTTTCTGGGAGCCATGTGGCTCATCTCAATTACCTTCCTCTCCATTGGCTACGGGGACATGGTACCGCACACGTACTGTGGGAAAGGCGTGTGTCTGCTTACAGGGATTATGGTAGGTTCCCTTTTTTTCAAAAGCCGCGTATGCATTCATTATTTTCTCATTCCTCAAGAGTCACAATGTATACAAGGTCACAAAAAGAGAGAAAAATTACAAGAAAAAAGTCATAGTGTCAAAAAGTATGATGCTAATAGCATTGACAAAATACAACTTTTTTTTTTTAAGTTTTGAGGTGTAGAAATATTGTCAGAAAATTAAGTTGCGTGTCTTAAAGAAACGCAATTACATTACAAGTCATAGTTATGAAAAAATTATGGTGTCTTTTGTTATTAGAAAAACATTTTATGAGTAATGTTATTTTAACAAGACGATGACAGTATTGCGCGAACTAAACAGTCTAAAAGCAGAAATGTATTTTTCTGAAAGCCCGCCATATGTTATTTGTAACAATACATATTGGCAAAGAATACTGTTGTTGGAACACAATCCATTGAAACTTTTATGTGACAAATCAACTATTGAATTTTTTTTCTGAAACTTCTACTCAATAATTGCCGTGATCTTAATGCAGGTATACAGTAAATAAAAATAACCCATACAATATGATCTTCTGTTTTATTTTCATGTGATTGTCTGGATCACACGCCTTATTTACCGTGTCAAAATGTTTGTCTATTATTGCTTATTTGCGTTGTAAGTTTAGAAAAAAAAAAATCCTGTGAGTTGTGGTGAGTCTGAGCATGTCTTTGTGCGAACAGGGAGCTGGCTGCACTGCACTTGTGGTCGCAGTGGTGGCCAGGAAACTGGAGCTGACCAAGGCAGAGAAGCATGTTCACAACTTCATGATGGACACGCAACTCTGTAAACGAGTGAGTGACCAACTAACGGCCATTATAGAAACAGTAAATGTAAAAATGTAAGTGCTTCGGAAAGCTATAATGGACTGTGACATTGGTTCTTCCGGTTTATTCAAATTCCAAAAGATGTTTCCACATAGGAAATTCCATCGACATTGGGCAACACGTTACTCTGTTTTTTTTTTTTTAACTGGAATTTTTTTCTGAAACGCCATGGCTATAATAAATTACAACGCATGGTGAAATCCCTACTGCGCAAGCTTTTATACTGCAGATAAAACATACAAACAAAACATTAAACTACAGTCAAACCTCGGTTTTCGAACGTCTTAGTTCTCGACCAATTCGGTTTTCAAGTTTTTTATGCCTCGGATGACGAATAAATTTCGGTTCTCGAACAAACTGAGCGCACTTGAATGCACCATTTGACTCCTCTCGCCTTCCTTACACGAGGAAGTGACGCTTCCTCGGGTTGCTTTCCATTGTGAGCAGACGTGTTCAGTAAACATTTTTATTTTAACAAGAGCGCGGTTTCGGTTTTCGAACAGCCTTCTGGAACGGATTATGGACGAAAACCGAGGTTTGACTGTATATCAAAAGCACGATGTATTTGACAAGATCAGGGTCAAAAATATATGTTTAGGGACACATCAAGCCATCTTGGATTAAAAATTGCGGATTAAAATCGGAAAATGTTGCTATTATAATTACTAATTTATTAAGGTACAGTAAAGGATGCACCGATATGGGTATTGGTGCTAATATTGTAACTCTGTAACTGCACTTGGACTCATCAAGATGCTCGATATGACAACACCGATGTCACGTCATCAACCCTAACCCCTCCCCCCCCCACTCACATTTCATTAACCACGAGTGAGCATCATAGTTTATTCCTTTGTCTCACAGGTAAAGAACACAGCTGCCAATGTACTCAGGGAAACATGGCTCATCTACAAACACACCAAGTTGGTCAAGAAGATTGATCACGCCAAGGTGCGGAAACACCAACGCAAGTTTCTCCAAGCCATTCACCAGTAAGTCCCGCGTTCATATCACGAAATAATGGACAGCACCAGCACCCAGCAATTGAGAATCACAGTGTACCACCACTACCCCCCACCCCAAAAAATAAAAATCATGCATGTAGAAATCAATATAATGCACAATGTAAGATGATTTTAGTTGTAGAAACCATATAAGATGTATTATAAATAGTTCTCGGTCCATTATTTAATTCTTGTGTTCGTCAGGAGCAAACACACACACTACAATGTAGTGTAACGGCCACATACCCCCCCAGCCCCAAACCCTCGACCCCCTTCCCGCTTCCTTTGTTCCCTCTTCCCGCCAACCCCCCTTTGACCTTGTGGTTACAGTGAGAATTGTGACGGTATCAGTCGTTTGGTGAATGTCGTGGGGTTTAAACTGTACTGTGTTCTGTCTTTGTTTTGCTCTATCACCGCAGAGCTCAGAAGTAAGTTGAGTCTTCAATGTATCCTCCTTCTGTCTCCTCGACATCCTCCTCTCTCCTCCATGTCTGCCTTTGACATGCATGAACAGAGTGTGTGTTGCCAAAATAAGATGGGGAAAACCAATCCAAAAATAAGACGCCGGAATTGTTTTTGGTTTCATTTGAAGTTGGTTGTTTCATTGACTTCACTCTCGCTTTTGCCATTGCTCTCTTGAATGGAGTGAACCAAAAAAGGAGCGTCCACGTTATTGCCACCGGTATCAAGAGCGAAGGCTTGCCCGGGGGGGGCGTGTGTGTGAAAGAAACAACTGGAAAAAAAAAGACCCCCCCCCCACCAAAAAAAAAATAAATAAACACCTTGCGAGAATGAGCTTGAGCTTTGTTGACTAGCGGTTCATTTTCATCTCCAACGTCCTGCACTATGTTTGCCCATGATTAATATAGCTGCTCCGGAGGCTATATTAACCTGCATCAACAGAACTCATTGTGCACGCCCACTTATTTATGTGAACACACGTCCACACGCGCACACATATCGTTCGAATCAGGTCGAAATGGTTGCTGTTGTTTTAAGGCTAATCTTTTGTTATTTTCAAAGTCATTAATAATTATATGGTGACACACAGTTGCCAGGATTAACTTTAGTTGTCAGGTTTTTTTTTTCTTTCTGTGCTCCAAATCCCAAATTTCCCCCTCCCACCAAATAGAAATGGTCAAATCTTCATTTGACCACACTTTAAAGCACAGGTGTCAAACTCAAGGCCCGGGGGCCAGATCTGGCCCGCCACATCATTTTATGTGGCCCGCGAAAGCAACTCAAACATGTCAACTTCCATGAGCCTTTCTAAAATGTCTACCAAACATTTTAGATTCTCAGCTATATAATAAATAAGAGATATATTCTCAGCATTTTCTTGTTCTCAAATTCCTCATGATAGTAACTTAGACAACAATTAAATCAACAGTTATTCTTGACTTCTTTAAATGGTTTCAGTCATAACGGCCCTCCAAATGAAACGCTAACTAAAATGTAGCCTATTCCAAAAATGAGTTTGACACCCCTGCTTTAAAGGGTCAAATGTTGTCCCGGGAATCACCAAACTATTTTTTTTTAAACTGTGAGCTACACTAACTGGTTAATGCAAAAGGCTAAGTTTAGCACACAGTTCCGAATAATCACATTTGCTGACATTTGCTCTAGGTATATATTATTATTAATAATAATCAACAGGGTGGCACAGTATAAAAGTATTTTCAAAATGATTGCGATACATCGCTGTCAAAAATGAAACCACATATTTTTAGTCGTGGTAGCTCTGCACAGTTTGGCAGATAGCGAACTTGTATATAGACGCTAGTATACTACAGTATAAGGAGGCATGTAACTAAATAATATACAGACAGCACAAATATTCCATTTAATATATTCCCCTTTTCAATGTTAATGTATTTTTAACCCTTGCACGCACCCTGTAACATGATAACATGGTAAGCTGTGCACTGTAGTGACCGCTGTCCCTGACAGGGTTCATGACTAGAAAAAAATCTTGAGGTACTTTATGGCGGTACACTACCGGTAATGATTTTAGTATCTTGACAACACGAATAACACTTGCCAGGAGAAAATATGAACCAGAGATGGCTTTATGCGTCCCAAAGCATATTTTTGACACTGATTAAAAAACAAAAGTCTTTACTTTTCTTGTAGCACATCAGGTTTATGAATTGGTTTTCATTTTTTGTTTTTGACTTATAAAACCTGATGCAATCTGGATTTTACCACGCATTGCATTTGATCACTATGGCGTTTCAGAAAAAAAACTTTCCACCTGAGCTGAGCTCGTTGGTACTGTGATGTCATTTTTCAGTGAACAGCAAATGGCAAAATGGCAGCCCCTCATATTTCACAAATGCAATCACAATCACTATATATGGTTTTTTATACTAGTGGGGATGCGTAGAACATATTGAAAAGAGAATTTTCGACATGACTTCTTTAAGCTGAATGGACTTTCCTAAGGCGAAGCTAGGTGTACTTCTCTTTGTTTGATGTTTACTTTGACAGTAAACATGAACTGGGAATGATAAGCAGCTTCAGGCTCTTTTATGAATAAATGTTCATTGCCACACTGCTGCTTGTCGTGAGGTTAGTTGAACTCACTGCCACCTTGCAACGCTCGCACCACAAATATCTGTTCACAAGTGAGGAAAAAAAATAAATAAATTCTGAATACCGGCTTATTTTTCCAAAAATCCAAAAGTCGGGTCCCTTCGTATCTCAAGGCACCGCTGTACGTTTGTCCTCACAGCGTAAGAGCAGAAACCCATTCAAGCAGTAAGGAGTCTCCCGCGAAGCGATTTGCACATGAACAAAAGCCACTGAATGCCATCTTGTCTAATATTTTGCTGAACAGAAAGAAAAATCCTCCCTCCACACATGCAGGTGACGGCTAAATGGCACCGGTGCCAACAATGACACATTCAAGTCAGCCATAACAGTGTGGTCGGGTACTTCAGCAAAGACAACACCTTGGCGCCTGTACAGGATGTAAAGCAAAGTAACGGCATTTGACATCTCATTTCAGGCCCCATCTGTGGCATCTACATAAAACACATCATGTACGAAGACGCACACATTTCATTGTGTACACACCACTCACAATCACTGCACGCTCGCAGAAAAACAATGGTTTGATTTCTTTTCTTTTTTTTTTGTTTGATTCCTGGCACTGGATTGGGTGTAGCAGTGATACTGGGCATGCCATCGTTTTCTTTAATGTCTTACTTTTGGGTGCTAATCAATGAGAATGTTTTGATTTCAAAACAGATTCAAAGGGTGCTCTAAGAATGGAAGCATATTGCATTCTCGCTGACGAATACGTCCGACTATAATAACGCAGAGGAGAGCTTTCACGATTGACCGACTGTACATTTGGGTTGAGCGTTAATATCCTAGCATGTCCCGTGTAAAACGTTGCGTTGATTTGTGTGTCCATATTAAGCTGAAATGTGATTTTCATTTCGCAATCGCATTATTTTCTCATTTGCCACTGCGCAAAGTAAGTCGCACTTTATTGAATTCATGACATTAGCCGCCGCGGCAGCCGCGTGAGTTATCTGATGCTGAGTTGGCAAGCTTAGCTAACGCTTCCTGCAGCTATTAGAATGGAACAACAATGCTAGTAATGGACTCAACCTTACGGTTTGTCCGTCTCTCTCTTTTCACTGACATAAGTAAAAGCTCCATCATCTTGTTTGAACTACAAAAAGAGGCCGTAAACACGAGACACAAAATGTAATATGCTTCCGTCATTTTGCATGCATTGGTTTGCTAGTGAATTGACAAAAGACCAGGAAATGCTTGAAATGTCTTTACATATATATATGTATTAAGAATACATATATATATATATATGATTATTAAGTTGAAAGCCTGAAAATTATGATGCATGCGCAGTGACATTTTGAATTTTGAGTCCATGTCACGAGTAAGAGAACGCTCCTTGATAACAAAATGTGTTGTTCCTCCTCCTCTTTTCTTTTCTATTGGCCCTTTCATGATCCCAAACTACCTGCTCCCTTCCACTCTTTTTGGAATCTTCCCATCTCTTTTTGTCACCCCCTTTCTTCAACCCCCCACCCCCACCTCCCCAACTCCAACTCCCTGTGTCTCCACCCAGACTGCGCAGTGTCAAGATGGAGCAGAGAAAACTAAATGATCAGGCCAACACCTTGGTGGACCTGGCGAAGGCAAGTTTCATTGACTTTATTTCAGGCTTACTTTATGTATTTTTGTTTACACCCAATACCAGAGATAGGCACTTTACCCTATTTTGTCTGACCTCTGCCGAAACACACATGCACATACACCCCCCCCCCCGCCCAAAAAAACAAAACAAAAAATCTTACATTCTCAGTCTTTGCACATTTTCAGAAATTATCTTCCAACGTCCATCCATTCATTTTCTGATCCGCTTATCCTCACATGGGTCGCGGGGTGTGCTTGAGCCTATCCCAGCTGTCCTCAGGCAGTAGGTGGGGGACACCCTGAACTGGTTGCCAGCCAATCGCAGGGCACACATAGACGAACAACCATCTGCACCGACACTCACACCTAGGGACAATTTGGAGTGTTCAATCAGCCTGCTATGCATGTTTTTGGAATGTGGGAGGAAACCAGAGTACCCGGAGAAAACCCACGCAGGCCCGGGAAGAACATGCAAACTCCACACAGGAAGGCCGGAGCTGGAATTGAACCCGATACCTCTGCACTGTGAGGTTGACGAGCAACCAATCAGTCGTGCTATAGATTGCTCAACAATTGCTTTGAGTGTACATGTCAATAAGTCAAATCAGATATTAGGTGGGCATTAAATAGGATTGAAGCACTTGGATCGAGCCTAACCAACAATGGTGACGGTATCCAAACTGACAGAGTACGATCCGAGCTGCAAGGCAGAGACCATGTCCTCCGCGTTCAAGAGCACAGAGAAGACGTCTTGATGCCGGAAGGCGTACAGAAGGGTTATTGGTTGTGGGATGAGGGAGAGGGGGTGGGGGTGGGGGTCACATCATGACTCGTCAGCCTCTGTCGTGGCGCAGACGTGAGGCGAGGCAGCAGAGCAGAGTGGAGACGCGCTTCAAAAGGGAGGTGGCATCCTGCAGTCTCATTTCATGTGGCTGGCATTTCCACTCCAGTGTGTGTTTTAAAAGGTCACGGGGCCACCTCCTTTAATGTGTGTTTACTCGCCCCTCCATCGCATTCCATCTGTGGGCACTGTGCCGTAAATTCTGCATCTCCTTTTGGAAAGCTGTCATAGAATAATGCTGCGATGCAAACTGGGGGGTCCGTGAGACAGAATTTACGGGTTCTCCAAAATAATTTGCGCTAAATTACTCGGGTGTATCTTTTTTTTTTTTTTTTTTAAGTGCACTTCCACGTCCAAAAGCTCCTTTAAAAAAAATTTTTTTTTTTATGACCATCACCCCTGCTGTGATGGTCAAAAGTCGACCCTCGTTTCTGGTTTTCAAATGGACGTGTATCCTACCACCAGATGTAAAAGCGCTGGCATTGGCAGATCCCGCATTGACTGTGAAAAGCTTCTCATTACATGAATAAGGAACATGAAGCTAATACTTGAGACATTAAAGAGCAACTCGGGCTATAAATGGAGAAGGCGGCTGTGAAATTGGCAGTAAGATAAAATCTTTGCTGACTTGCCCTAAAACTGCACCGCTCTTCTCTCTCTCTGTCACGCTCCCTGCTAACATTTCCTTCTCCTCTCACAGTGTCACTTTTCGAATGAAAATCTTTCATAATTTATGGATGATTATTACTTAAGAGGCGGCCCGGTGGTCGACTGGTTAGCAGGTCGGCCTCACAGTGCAGAGGTGCAGGGTTCGATTCCGGCTCCGGCCTTCCTCTGTGGAGTTTGCAAGTTCACCCCGTCCCTGCGTGGGTTTTCTTCCGGGTACTCCGGTTTCCTCCCACGTTCCAAAAACATGCGTGGTAGGTTAACGGAACACTCTAAATTGTCTCTAAGTGTGAGTATGAGCGCGAATTTAAAGCGCAGCGAGGCTGCGGAAATGAATGAGAAGGGAGTCGCGTCGTAACCAGTAAGAAGAAGCTGATTCGGAACAAAAGTTGAGCACGTTGTAGCGCATATTTAGTCATTGACATGTACACACAATGAAATTTACATTCATATATTTGATCGCTTATTTTTTGACATTTTAGGGGAAGCCGAGCTCCCTTGCAGTCCGAGAGCAATCGCCACTGATGTATTCTTGCCTAAATGGTGCTTGACTGCATTTCCTTTAGAAATCTTCAATCTCCCAACCTTGTTTTTCTGTCTGTCTCCGCTTAGACCCAGAATGTGATGTACGACCTGGTTTCGGAACTCCAGGAGCGCAGCGAGGAGCTGGACAAGCGAATCGGCACATTGGAAGACAAGCTGGACTCGGTGACGGGCAGCCTGCAGGCGCTGCCCTGCCTCATCTCCCAAGCCATAACCCAGCAGCAACAGGACTTCCTGGACGGCTTTGTTCACCGCTTCCGGCCCGCATCGCTAGCCTCAGAGCGCTCCGAACGCTCTGAGCGGTCGTGGACGTCCACCACGCGCAGGCGGCGCTCGCCGTCCACCGCGCCACACACCTCCTCCGATAGTGGATAACCTCCAAGAAGCACCTTTCTCTATCATCCCATCACTTCATTTGTCTCCCTCTCAAATAGTCCGTCGCTGGACTGATGTTGAGCTCATATCCTGACATGCCGCTCCCCTTACCACCAAATCCCAAAACCAATTTCCCTCCCAGAGTCATTCAGTGCAGGACTGGATCAGAGCAACTCCAACAGAGGGGGTTAAAAAAAAACAACAACAACAAAAAAAAAACAAACAAACACAACAAAAAAAAGAAATCCAGAAAAAAATACAAATGCATCTGAAAAACAAAAAAGAAACAAAAGAAAAAGACTGATAAACCGAGATAAAGTAGAGATATGGTTTATGTTTTAGCCATTGTATGGCTGTTCAAGTTAGCTTTTTTGTAAAAGCCCTTAAAAATGGACTGAGGTCAGGGTCACTGGGGTGAGAGCTGGCTATCACACCGGAGAGTCCTTAACCAGCGTAGGGAATCAGCGCCGGCTCCCTGTTGGAGGGCGTCCGCTGGTATTCGGTGAGGAGGGTGAGACAAAACTTCGGTTTTTTCCCTTTTGAAGGACTGGTGTCATGGATTCTTTGCCGTAGGTTAGGGCAAACGCTGTCGGGAGGGGAACCTAACGCGCTGAGACAGCGTATGAGACTGCACTAAAGTGAAGAGGAGCAAAGGGGGGGGGGGGGGGGATGCTATGGCATTACTACTGGGTAGGAAAAAAAAATTTACACAATTGCCAACTTCAAGGTTTCAGCTTCCTTGTTCTTACCAAGGGAAAAATGAGAGTGACTATCTTTTTTAGTTACATACTGACATGTGATTTTTCAGTGCCTGAATGTATAAATAGTAGAGGGTTATTTAATTACTAATTTCAGAGCTTTTTTACAATGTCAACAGTCCGACGACAGCATCGCATTCCCTTTTCAGATACATTCCTCTCCGAAACATCAAAAAGAAAACGTCTTCAAATGATGCATAACATGGCCTCCATTGAGCAACCTCGCTTTGAGAACCTTTTTTGGTTTCCTTTTTTGTTTGTACTAACACCATAGGGGGGGGGGGAGAAAGGAGAATGTTCCAAGAGCGAGCGAAAGTGTGTTTTATGTGTGCTTGTATGAAAATGAGTTCACTTTTAGCTCAATGCTGCATACCCATACATAACAGCGGAAACGTGTCGTGTACGCTCCTCAGCACCACTAATTAGAGCTCCCTGTGCTCTCCAGATAATGGCATGTCTTGAGGGCTGCTGGTGTAAACGGTCTAAATTGAAAAAGGGAGAGACAAAAAAAAAAAAAACGCCCAAAAATCCACCCCCTTGCATGGTTCTGTGCAAAAATGACAGTTGAACGCAAATATTCCTTGGATGGCTTGCTTACTCAAGATAATTTGGATTTTTAAAAATTATTGCCACTACTTGATTGTTTTGTTTTTTTTCACCTTTCTTTTATTTTCACAGAGATTTCCTTTTTATAGCACCTAGAGAGTTGCACTAAATGTGATTCTGTCATGCATTCCCTTGTTGAAAAACACAAGGCAAAGGGAAACCGTGATTCCAAAAAAAACAGTTCTACAAGGACGCAAATAAAAATGCTCATTTTTGGTGGGTACTAAACATCTGAAATTTCAAAGCAAAAAACAAACAAACAAGAAACACATACGCTGCTTGGCCGGGAATTGAAATGAGTATACAGTGAAACTCCTCTACAACGAAATCTACATGGGTGAAAATACCCCCTAGTGTGAAAAAATCTTCATGCATTAAGACCATTCCCACTTTCCTGTTTCAAATTTGCTACAGTGAAAAACCCCCTGTTGTGAAAGATTTCTTGCTGCAAACATGATTTCGTTGTAGAGGAGTTTCACTGTATCGATACCAACTAAGAAATGACGCAATTCAGTTTTAAGATGAGAGCTTTACAACATTTACCTTGCATGAATTCAGAGAATCATGAAAAACAATATTTTAAATGGGTAACAACATCCCATTTTAAGAGTTAAGCATGTGTCCGTCCGCCTTGACTAAGCACAGTCAAGTGGTACGAATCCCGCCGGTTGCAACGGCGCAACCATGTAAAAGTTCGAGCAAGAAAATTAGTCAAGTAACACACGAAAAATCGGCGTTGTTATTGATCAAATCAAGCAGGCCTTTATCCCGCATTTATTTAGTCACACAGCAATCCCTTTAAAATCCTTCAAAAATGTTTCATGCAAACGAAGTCATTTCTATTGGTGCATGCACACGCGCACACAAATAATTTAATTGGGTTTCTTTTTCCTCCTCAATGTTGCGATTATGGTTTAATATGTGATTTGTTTTCCAAGGTCCTCTTCCAATGCATTTTTTCACAAATACAAGCAATAAATTAATATGTATTATTAAAAACAACACCGGTTTTATTATACAGAATTATTTTATTTTTATTTATTTATGCTAAACTGACAAATGACGGCTTCACGATATTCTACCAAGCAAGAGTGGTGTAAATATAAATCAGTCAACTGTAAGTCAGACTACAACAATAATGCAAACAAGTCCGTGGCTTGACCCCTTTTTCATGTTTCACGAAACAGTGATATGAAAACACCTCTGCTGCATTTCTGGAGCACAGAATCTGAAACGCCATATAAACTACCGGCCGACCAAATCGCAACAGTGTTTACATTTTTTTTTTCTCAAACTTCAGCCTTTGCAATTGAAACTTGCATTCTACTAATTCCAATTTTGATTTCATTGCAATGAATTGTTCAGCCCTATTCTGGGCCCACATATTTCACTCCTCTATGTGTAGAAACGGAATCAAGCACGAACAGGAGCATTTTTTTCCCCCTCCTTCCTTTCAACTTGCATTGTTAAAACATGACTCCTGCTGTGCCCATCTCGAGCCCCATCTTGTACAATGCGACACTTTTCTGCGTATGAAAAAATCCGTCCCGTCGTTATGGCCTTCCTTTCAATCAATGTCATGCAATTACTTAGGACGGCTAATGGCAAGCGGCTTGATGCCTCTTCATGTCTCGTGGTTCAATCTCCTTTACTACGTGTTTGTCATCTGTCATCATTAAGAATATGAGTCACGCAAAGCGGCTTCCAAAATGACCTGCAGCAAAGACCTAAAAAAGATTCTTTCGGGAGTGTGGAATATTTGGGTACACAGGGTAGGACGGTCTGATGGTGTCATCGCACCGAAGACGGAAAACAGAGATATGAGACGAGATTCATGTCATCTGTGTGGTAGAAGAGGAAAGATTTTAAATGACTATGACAAAAGACTAACTAAAGGGAAAAAAAAAAACACCTAAATGAAATCATTACTATCGAGCATTTGAACAGGGGTGTGTAGACTTTTTAAATCATCTGTTTGACATCCAAAGCTCTGCCATAACACTATTCCAGAATTACATACCTGGCCAATTTTCAGCAAACATTTTTATATTAAAAGTCAGGGGCTTGTGGTGTTGTGATGGTATTAGATAAGAGATGGCAGTCTTTTATCACCCCGAGAGGAAATGAACACACCTTTATTGAACAATCACACTTGGCTAAAATGAAATGTAACCCACCTATTGTTCTGTGCGCATTGCCTCATGATGCATAATGTACGTGGTAGCGCAGGAACACATCGACATTCAGTGGATGGTAAATGAGTGGAACATGTTCTCTGTATGCACTTTGCTGATTTTTAATTTTGCAGGTCAGCTATTGTCCAAGGGCAGACACCAAGGTCACAACATTAAAGACTTTCCCCATTGATACATGCTTACAAATTTCCTCTCTCCCTCTCTCTTTTTTTTTTTTAACGTGTGTATTTTACGCTTAGTCATAGTATGTTGAACTGAGGGATGAAGATTTTTTTCTGTCAGACAAGATTTTGTAAATGAAGCCTCTCTGCTCACTTCAGCATAGTTCCATTTTTCAGCAAATAATTGAGGATAGGTATTAACATTAGCCAGTGCAGAGTAAACTTAAATAAAATGTTCACAAATACAGCACCGTAAAAAAGAAAAAAAAATGTTGTCTAACAAACATTGTGGCCCTGAATGTGAATAATTTATATTTTAAAGTTCAGTTGTTCCAACTTGAATTACAGTTTGAGCACCCCAAAAGTTGTGTTTTTTTACACCGAGTGGTATCTCAAGAGAAAGCAGTCATTCCGCTGATTTTTTGCCGTGACTTGTGCAAATTTGAGATAGAAGCACCATTTGGTGGTGGTGAATTCAACTCGCCTCATAAAAAGCAGCACTTCGGCAAATGAAGAGCAATTCTTCAAAAAAAAGGCTTCAAGAAGTTCAGTGCCACACTCAGTTGACATTTACTGTCAAACTAAACATAAAACTATTGCACATTGTGTATTTAAAACAACCCCATGGCTTCACTTTTAGTCTGCTAGCTTAACGCTAATGCTAATACATAAAATGTAAACAACTGACATTTGAACACAAGCGGTGCAGCCCCATTTAATATAACAATAATCAGTCGGACATTCTCTAACATCTGTACTGTAGAGGTGTCCCTGTACAATATATCTGTCTGTCAGTTCGACAAAATATAAGTTAAATACAACTGAATAGTACTTACCCAGTGTACCGTACCATTTTTTTTTCTACAGTATGCAGTTTGAACATTTACTTCAGCGATTCTGTGTTGCTCGAGCATATATGCTAGCAAGCCAATGCGCTTCCGTTGTTAAACAAGATGGCAGGGAGCTTGTGTTGATATAACCACGACGGTCGTATCAGACAACAGACACCTGCTGAGACCCTGTTACCAGGTGAACCACATAGCGCACACACACACACACACACACATTCAAATATAAAGCCTCTATTCATGTCAACATGTACAAACAGGGCTCAGTGTGGTTAATTACAGCCAAATCAGGAGGGAGCTGGCACCAGTCCGATATCCCAGCAGAGTGGCTGAGTCAGTCACCCTGTCCATGTTGTTCCACAAACCCAAAGGTCTGCAATTCTGATGAGAGTATAATTGTATGATTTACTATTTCTATCATGTTAAGCGGTGGCAGATGGTGAGTTTAGGACCTTAAGTGACCTAATCCACCTCTTTATAACACCATCACTTAAAAAAAATATGGCGAAAAAAAAGCGATGTACGTACAGTCATACCTCGGTTTTCGACCATAATCCGTTCCAGAAGGCTGTTCGAAAACCGATTTGTTCGAAAACCGAAACCACGCTTTAAAAAAAAAAAAACTTTATTGAACAATGGAATGCTACACGAGGAAGCGGCACTTCCTCGTCTACCCACGGAAGCGTCACTTCCTCGTGTAAGGAAGCCGAGCGGAGTCAAGTGACGCATTCAAGTGCACTCAATTTGTTCGAAAACCGAAATCCAGTCCGAGGCATAAAAAAACTTGAAATTTTTGGTTAAAAACCGATTTGGTCGAGAACAGAGATGTTCGAAAACCGAGGTTTGACTGTAACTATTTTAGGCATTAAAGAAGAGTTATATTGTCTGTCTCCATGTTGCTGCACCATTGATGTTCAAATATCCACTACTTAAAGGGATATAACTATTATGTTACTTTGGTTAGCCCATTTATGGCATTTTCCATTGCGCGTTAACATTAAGCTAGCAGACTTTCATCGGGCAAAGTTAGACTTTGCTTCAAAATACAATGTGCATTTTTAGTGGCTCCATTGCCTGATTTTATTCTTTTTATTGATTTTTTTTCTGTAAGGTCTGAAATTTGGTCTGCTTAATTCTTGTGCAAAAGTCTCATATTGTAGATGCGGAGGGAAGAAAAAAAATACTGCATCGAATACTGCATTTGACCCTCACACTGGGGTGAGAACGGGGGTGGAACCGTTTTGCAGTGAGAAGATCATCCCAGGTTTCCAAAGGTCCTTTGGGGATATATCTTGCGGCAGGCTGGGCAAGTCATTTATTAAATCCATGCCAGTGTCTTTCTTTTCCCCGTATGTCCACGGACGGACAAACAGCACGGAGCTGAATAATGCTTCACGCCCTGCCTATCACCAGCAGCTAACGGGCTTTGCTGCACACTTGAGAAATCCGAGAAAATACAAGTATTGATCTCGCTTGCCAGCCATTTTTTTTTTCTTTCCTCAAATGCACACTGAGCTAGAGGTGCAGAGTGGGTGTGGAGGGCCTATTCATTCCACTCAATGTTTTTTTGAGTGTCATTTATTTCATTTCTCTCTCTGCCGCTCCATTTCTGCGTGTCTGATTTCTCTTCGGTCAAGAAAGCAAGCAGAGTAAATGGAGACAAACGAGGTGGCCACTGTACAGTAACTTAATTTTGCTGGGGAAGGAAGAAAGTCCTTGTCTTGGCGTGAAGCCTCAAACGATGTGTCAGGACGCAATGTGAGTGTGCACATGTTGCTATCACATGCGGAAATGCAAAAAGGGCCTTTTACAATTTTTTTGCTCGCTTGTGGTTCAAATAAACATTAAGTGATTCAAATTAAAAGTATACAGTTTAATAGTGGTTTCAAAACACTTTGTGGGGATAATTTAACAGCCACACACAACAAACGGGCCAAAACATTTTGAGAGCACCTGCTAAATAAGCCACCATAAGGCCAACTAAGTGTGGGAAAGCTGTTAATATACTGGGGTGCTTTTATTTTGAAGGTCTGATTTATAACTGAATGTTACGCCAATTTTGCCAACCAGACCAGGAGGCTTATTATTGATTGTAGAATACAGTGGGGAGCATCTCTCCAATAAAAGATTATTCAATCTATATATGCAATACATTTCACGGACGGTTTATTTGAAACTGTAACAATTCGGTTCGATTAGATTCAGCAGGCTTATAATTTGATTCGATACAGCTCAGTTGAAGATGGTAGGGAGTTGTTGGTCGTGTGTGTATTTTATATGAAACAATTTTGTTTTTTGGGGGAAGACAGGAATGGAATAATGGTGTTTCCATTCATTTCAATGGGAAAAGAGGATTTGAGAGACAAATGATGTAAGTTCATGATTTAGGTCCAGTTTGGTGGTGCACTGTAAGAATTTTGTAGCACAAAATATAAACATTACATAATACTCATGCGAAAGCAGAGTATAAATATGTACTAAAATGTTTGCAATATTTTAACTACTCAGTGTGATCACATGAGAGACACATATGGGCACTTTTACTGATCTTCTATGGACTCCCCCTGCATGACTATTCCATGCGTGTGCTTATTACTTATGACTACTTGCGCTGTGGAGTGACAATGCGGCAGCAGATGCGGTAGCCCGTGGCAAGGTAGGGCCACGGGTGGGACTCAATTCACTTGAGGAAGGGGGCTGTGTTCTGTACTTCCGCTACCCTATTGGTCAACATTACTGCTGTGTGTGTGTGTGTGTGTGTGTGTGTGTGTGTGTGGAGAATGGAGATGGGGGTCACTTCAATTGTCCTTCCCCTTAGCTATGTCTCCATGAAAATCAGCACTGCATTTACAGAGTGATGTCACAGCTGGAATCATTTCCTGCATGTTTTACATCATCTAATTGCATTTTTACCCCCGTTGTGATTGTGATTTAAATTGAAAATGGGGTCTCAAAGCGATGAACTGAGGCAAGGTATAAAAAAAACGTAAGAAAGAAAAACGCTTGACCACTTACAAAGCATAAAGGGAAACAAGAGGACGAGTAGAGCAAACAGTTTGCAGGGGAGATGGAAGAAGAAATCCAGGAGTCTGTTTCCCTCTAGTGGCAAATTGTACAATTGGGGAAAGGAAAAAAAAAAAAAAGAATTAATCCAAAATATTGAAATAGGCAGACATCTTGAAGCACTGCCAGTCGTCAAACTTTGGTCATTTGATTTTTAAAATGTACCGATGAGTTGCGTCATTCTTAAACGAGGTAAAAAAAAAAAAGTCAAAATTTGCATTTGTTTATTTGAAATGTAATAGTTACATGCATATGTAAATATATCATTTTAATGATAAAATAACTATTTTTAATGTAATATAATTGGTATAATAGGTGATAGCTAAACATATTTTACAAATATGTTTTATTGTATTATTTATCAATAAACCAATTTATTGAATGACAAAGTATCAAAACTATATTTTTTAATGAATAACTATATTTACGCATATGTTAAAGGGTTTGTTTTACAACCAAATCATGCATTCAACTTTTGATGCAATTATTGATAATTAATGTGGTATAATTAACCAACCAATAGTGTGATAATGTTGAATTTATACATAAATTGGTTTATTTTATTTATGGATGAATGTTGGTGTTCTCTCAATAAATAAAGCCATTACATTTTTATTTTTATTTATTTTTTATTATTTAAAAAAATGTAAATATATATTTTAATGTGAAATAATTCTGGTAGGGAAAGACTAAAATGAAAGCCACAAATCCATTTTCTAATCTGCTTATCCTCACAATGGTGGCGGGCGTGCTGGAGCCGATCCGAGCTGCCTTCGGGTAGTAGGCCGGGTCGACTTTGGAATGCAGGATGAAAACAGAGTACCCGGAGAAAAACATGCAAACAGTAAGGCCAGAGGCGGAATCGAACACCGTTATACATTATATTCCTTCTGGTGTGTGCGTCTTACTACTACTGAAGGCACTATAATTAGACATTCACAAAAAAAGAGTTTCACAACTAAAAGGACCCATTAAACTGCAGTCATATTTTGCAGAAGATAAAGAACATATGCTTGCCGGTATTGCTATATCGTCAGTCTACATGTGTTGCAGCACCTTCATCTATTGCACCATCGATGCTAGTTTCATGTGCCTTTCAAAGGCGTTTTGCATCGTGTGTTAGTCTTGAGCTAGCGGACTTTCATAAATTCATGTGGTTATTTCAAATCCGACAGTACAGTACAGTTCTCTTTGTTTTACGTTTAGTTTGACAGTAAACTTTAACTTGGAGATGCAATAAATAGCCAAAAGCAAGTGATCGACCTCTTTTTTTTGGGAGAATCGTTCACTATCTGCCAAACTGCTGCTTTTTGCTGACAACATCGAGTGCTGCGTTCTCAAAATTTTGCTCGTCAAAGCAAAAATTCTGTGGCTCAAAATCTTTTGCTCCCTCTCTCTGTCTCTCTTTTTCACTCACTCTTTCACACAGCTGAACAGACTTAACGCCAGTCAGCACAAGCAGTTAAAGTTTAATATTTAAGCTACACCTCCCACCTACTCGCCCTCTGTGTGTGCCCCGTGCGTGTGTGTTTGAACGGATATCAAAAGCCGACAGTGAGTCACTTGAGAGAGATCGAGAACGGCTGGGCCTTGAGGGCTCGGTGAGCAGAGTAGCCATTTTGCTGTCCATATCAGTTCCAGGGCAGAAACTAAACACCTCGGCGAGTGGCGCAGTAAGTCATGGAGAAGGCCAGAAGATAAGCCTGGACCTCAGCTAGTTTCCATTGTCAGGTAAAGTGACATTTTCAGCTAAGCAATGTTGGGCTTTGTTGCTGTATTGTTTGACAGTAAGCCTGTACACTTTTATGATGGACAAAAGTTCTAAATAGTTTTGTGTTAGAACTCAATCGTGTCAAACAGTTGATTATGAAAAGCTATTTGAGCATTTATTTAATAGCTGGAGATCCAGATGAAGGTCTATGACCTCACTGGTACAGCAATTTCGTACACTAGTAGAGTGGTTGTGGCTTATGTACATTTTTTTCCCTTGGTTGCAGTGATTGTCAAAGCGTGGTATTAGTAGCAACTAGTGATATAGTAGCGCCCTCTAGTGTTATGTCAAAGAATCATCCATCCTTTTATTTTCTGAGCCGCATATCTTCAATCCTGCTGTGTTTCCTCCAGACATATTTTTTGGGAATTATGGTTTAAAGATGCAATATTGGTTTCATCAGACATAACAGAATTGCCCAAACACAAGTGAGCCCTTGGAATAAAAAGTTTGGTTTAAAATATTCTAACCACCTATTACAATTTTATTTTGTTTTTGGTAGCCTCAATTACTGAGTTTGTATACAGAGACAGTAATACCACCTGGTTTCTTTTTCACAGAGTAATTATGTCATGACTCGTTTTTTTTGTTTGTTTTGTTTTTCAGTGAATCACCGAAATTAGCCCACACTATGCAGAAGCCCACTGGAGTGCCCATGTGGGTGAGTCACACGCCCACACCAGAAAGTAGCGCAGCCAACGATGACTCCACAAGCAGCACATCCAGTGCGCCACATTATTTCGAGAAGGACAACAACGACACAAAAGGGAGTTTGAATAAACTGAAATCCCTCATCCCTAATTCATGGGGAAGCATGAAGTGGAAGTGGGGAAAAGACGGTGCCGATGACTCCGAAGCCAGCAGTGGTCCGATCAAGATCCTCCCTAATGGAAGCAGGGTGAGCCCTCCTGTGAGTCCCTTTCTGGAGCGTAGGAAATGGGACGAGACCCCTGAAAAACCTTTTTTAAAAGAAACTAATCAAAGCCCAAATGAGGATTCCCTGCTCACGAGCATCCATCCCGCCGAGTACTACGCTGAGAAGGTGGAGGTCTACAACCAAAAGTATTCTTACTTGAAGTCATGGCCGGGCCTGCTGCGGCTTCTCGCTGGCCTTGAGCTTCTGTTCGGGGCTATGGTGGTCACTTGCGTCATCAGCTACATCCACAAAGACAGCGAATGGTCCAACACGTACGGGTTGTATAACGGCGTCTACAACAACGGAATGGGCCTGTCGGGATACAGCTACAGTGGACCTTTGACTCCTTTTGTCGTGTCGGTGGCAGGAGTGTGTTGGGTCATGACAGTGATCCTCTTGGTGTTGGGAATGACCATGTATTATCGCACCATCCTCCTCGATGCGCCCTGGTGGCCTCTGACTGAAGCCTTGATCAACATAACACTGTTCTTACTCTATATGGCGGCAGCCATAGTTTACATGAACGACTTGAACCGCGGGGGGTTGTGCTACATGACCGTCGGTATTAACCCCATCTTGGCAGGTCTGTGTCGAGTCGAAGGGGGCCAGATGGCGGGAACCGCTTTCATTTTCATCAACTTGACCATGTATCTGGGGAGTTTTCTGGTCTGTCTGAAGATGTGGCGGCACGAGGCCAGACGGAGAGAGAGGGTGGACTTTGAGGACAAGGCGATGGTGAGAAACTCTTGCGACATTTTCATTAAGTGATACGTCAGGGTGAAGTGGAGCCTGTAGGGGCACGGTATCAATCCCACGACACATATAGAAAAGACTGGTTTTCATAGGTCAGAGAATATAAAAACAAGATGGTTTTTGGAGAGCATAGAACTTAACTTCAGTGACTGTGATCGCCGCCGTCTTAAAAATCCACTTTATCGGCAACAACAATAACCGCAACAGTGTCACTTTACGACAAGGCCATACGGATGCTACAATGCTACAAGATTGGGACCAGTGACAAGTTTAACCTAAAAAACAAAGACATGCACAAGTGAAAAAGAAACTGAAACAGAAAAATGGCTACATTTTTTTTCTGCCTGCGGTTTCCCATCTTAAAATACACTATCACATTAAAAAGAACCATGGTTCAGGGCTCCCACTAAGAACCCCCCCCCCCCAAAAAAAAAATCAATACACAAATACAATTCTCTGAGAGCAGTGTTTCCCAACCTATATTAAGTCAAGCAGACTTTTCCCCCCCCATTGGAAAATACAACACACCACTAAACAAAGACATCAAGCTAGTTTTAGTTATTAGGTCAGATGTAGTTTCCGTTAGTTTCTTTCTTTTTTAAGCATTTTTGTTTTAATTTTATTTCATGAACAAAAAAGATGTCCATATTTTTGTTTTAGTAATTTTTGTTGGTTTCCATTAACTGTCATAATCTAATGAGACTAGATATGAGTGCACAGTCGCAAAGGTCCTTCCAAAGAGCTAGCATGCTAGTTAGCTTTCAACAGATGTAACAACATTGTATATATTTTTTTAAATGCCCATTGCTTCTATTCACACTCAGCAAATCCAAAAGTTGTAAATGCCACTTCTGCATCACATCACCTAAACGTCTGCCAAGTTATTTGAGAGTTTTTTTTTTCAAGCAGCAGATTTATAAGAAGTGACATTAGCAATCCCACTAATGAAAGTACACAAGCCAAAATCAGTCACAGAACAAAAGGAGGGAGAGCAAATCTGATGTAATTTAATGTCAGTCAAGAGAATCTGCGGTGAGTTTGCTTTCATTTTGTTAGTGATGAATCAGCTTTTATTTGCTGGCAAACACGAACATAATGTAATTGACTGTGCACTTGCTTTAGTGTATTCGATGTGTGACACGAAATAGACAAGACGCAGTAAGTTCTGCTGTCACATGTTGAGAAGACTGTCAGTGTGAGTGATTCTGCCCTCGCAATAATTTAGTGGGATTTTTTTTTTTTTAATTAAATGCAATGCACTTCTAGGTTCGCTTTAATATGTAAAAATGAACAAAGTGCAGTTAACCTACTGGTTAAATTATCATGCATGTGAAGTGAACCTGTCATCACAGGGATAAAAGAGATTTTCATTATTTATTATAGTTCTTGTTTTAATTCAGTTTTGATTACAAAGTAGAGCGGGGTTGTTCCTTTTTACATATATTTTTTCATTAAATGTTCTGTTTTTAAAGAAGTTAAAGATGAAATTGTACTTTCAGTGTCAACCTGAAATTTCACCTGAAAACCCTATCACTTTTGGTGAGTCGTATATGTTCAGAAAAAAAAACAACGTGATACTTTTGTCCCTTCAGAATCCAGGGGAGAACCTCCTGCCCCCACCAAAAGCAAAACACATTTCATTCAAGACTGAAAGCGACACGAGAGGAAACAAAGGTCAAAACAAGCAGCAGGTGCTCACCTCTGACTTCCAGAGAAGCCCCGACTGTCAGAACAAAGCCGCGGCGCCTGGCTGCATCCCCAAAGTGCACATCATTGCAGACTATGTCATGTGAGCCAACAATTTGGAGACATCTGCATGACTGTCCATTCGAGTGTCGGTTTGACAACTTGGCTGTCTTATCTGTCGCTGCAGGAAGTACCCAGAGATCAGCTGTGTGGAAGAAAGGGAAAAGTACAAAGCTGTGTTCAATGATCAGTATCAGGAGTACGAAGAGCTTTACAAAGACATCAGTGCCACCCTGAGTAAGTTCAGTGAGCTGGATGCTGTCATGGCACGACTCATCACTGATGGAAAAAGCAGAGAGGTAAGACATGCGATGACCCATGTCAATCAACGTTTCACACGCTTGTTGCAATCAAAGTACTGTAATCCCCTCATCGCAGGGGGTTATGTTCAATTCAAGACCATCCAATAAGTGAAATCCATTCATTTTACTCTTTGGACACACTTTTACAATCATTCAAGCATATATATTGACGGTGCACAAAAGCAATGGATAACATTAAAATATTGTACGATATAATAGTGAGCCAATCCTTCTGTGTTGACAGTACACAAATTCTGTTTTTCCAAACGATCTTATCTTACAATATGCATCATACCTAGAGATGTACATAATAAAGTAAACCTACAGCTGTTGCTGTTTGTAACCCTAAAAAGCAGGATGATGGTTAATGACGTTCAATTATTTTTAAAAAATGTGCTGAATTACATTGTTTCCTGTTTCGTTCTTCTTCTTTCAAATTGACACATCTCAAACTAAATAAGTGTGCCGCTGCCTGATGGTTGAAAGTGGAACTACATGCCATTTCTTCAAGAATTAGACCAAAATAGTTAACATCAAGTGAAGTAAAGAATAAACAACTGAGCTATGTAGTCGCGGAGGTGTATAGATAGATAGATAGATAGATGTTAAATGGGACTCTGCACACACCTGCAAACATTTAAAGTGCTTCTGATTAAACCCAAATAATCTTCTGATGTTTGTCTTTCGCCTGATTTTTTTGCAATTTATTTTTTGCTTTCTAACAGAAACCTGAAGGTTTGTGCTAACGCCACATTATTATTATTTCTACTTCCCCTCTTGAAAAAAAAAACCTCCTCTAAATGAGAGAGAGAGTAGAGAGAGAGAGATTTTTCTCCCACTGTGGCAATTGAAGAGGGAATTGTGTGGACTTTTCAATATATATATTTTTTTAATTCACTGTAAGACAAATAATATAATGCGTGTGTACTTCAAGTTACTTCCAAACCATTTGCTGCTGTTTTTTTTCCCAGAACGGAGACAGGATTCAAAATATCGTAAAGCAGTATGAGCAGAAAAAAAGCGTAAGTGATGATAATGTTGCCACGAGGCTGTGGGAAATCTCATTTGCATCCCCCAGAAAAATGGATTGGGCAAGGTGGCGGTGAGCAGAAGGAAAAGTGGGGTCAACAATGATTGGAGGTTTTTACTTTCTGTTACAGGATCCTGCTTTTTTGGAAAAAAGCAACGTTGCGGCTACTTGAAAGCCAAACTGAGTCACATCAAAAACAGAATCCGTGCTTTTGACCAAGAGACATCTGGATTGAACAAATAACACGTTGTTTTATTTTATTATTGTGAATACAAAGTGATACATTCATGTGATGACTTATGACCTTTAAGCTATAATTTATGAGAATGTACAGGATTTGGCTTTATGTTTTTACAATTGTGTTGCGTATTATTTGCACTACTGTTATTGGCCTTTACAACCATATCAAGATGATCAATGTGTTACCTGTGGGTCTTCCTGGTCATTTGGGCTTTTTTATATGACAGATAAACAAAAGGAGAGTTAATACAAAACTATATTTGAATTGTCAACGCAACAACAGAATAGAATGGTTTACTTCATCATGTGTGTGGGTGTGGAGTGATGTACTGTAAATATAAAAGAAAATTGCTCAAATGAACAAAAGCACATTTTATATATTTTTATTTTATTAAATGAAAAAGTTCATTAATTCCAAGAAGGGTCTTGTAATTTGTTGCATTGGCAGTTTCTTTCTAAAATTGGTTAATTAGAAGGAATTTATTTCGTGTTGCTTTTATTGTTATTTTTGTTTTACTATTTTATTAAATAAAACATCTGAATAAGATAACTTGTTTTATTAGGCATTCAAGAAATGAGCAGGAATTGATATTTTAGAATTGATATACTGTACTGTATGGTAGATTACCTATTTTACACACAAATAACCTTTTTTTTTTTTTTTTTACCTCGTCTAGAAACAGGACGTCTAAAAGTCAAATGTGGACCTTCAGATTAAAAATGTTCTCACTCATGTTCATTATTATTATTATTATTATTATCACATTAAATGTTACCTGTATATTGTTATTTTATAAGACCTGCCCTGCAGCCATTTTCGAGACAAGCTTTCCACGTGTTGGCCAACGTGGGTTGTGCCGAGGGCTCACTTTGGGTGGACAGCGAGTATTGTTGAGACACGAGCACAAAGGCTGCGGCTCCGCTGGCCACGACAACAAGCAAACTGTGTTTCTTCTCTGCGTTTCCTACTGTCACGGGAAAGAACTGAAAGAGGTAAACGTGTGCCGCGAGGAATGAGACTAAAGTGCCAGGTCTTAACTGGAAGGGTCCAAAGTTGAAAGTTGGGGTAAGTTCTTTTATTGTTTTTTTTTTTCTTCACTAATGTCAACATAGTCCAAAAGTTGTTTTTTGTGCTATGGCAATTGCTTTTGAATAAAAGGCAGTAACAGCACACCGATACATCCACAAAACCTCAACCTGTATTGTCTTTGTAAAGTCAGAATGTTTGTCATTCCTGTATTGGATTATTGTTTGCGATATAACTGAGGCTAAACAATATTAAATACAAGCAAGGAAATTTATCTCTTAAGCGTTCTAATTTCATTTACCCAAAAAAAGAAATGCCCGTTTCAAATGTAATCTTAAAAGGGTGAGCAATAGATTATTGGCGGGAGACCAAATTCCTGCTGTGAATAGCTAAAAAAAAATGCAAGTAATTGACCTCCTAGGACATTTCTTTTGTCATTTAGTTTAGATTTAAACATGCCACAAACTATGATCACAAACACTTATATGCGTACTTTTATGTTTTCATTTATCATTTTACAAATTTGGCCTCAAAATAAATAGCTCAAAGAAGCTTTGATTTAAAAAAAGAAAACGTACCAAAATTCCCTTTTGCGAGTAGTACAGTATTAGCCACAAAGACTCTTAGTAACTTCCCAGGCTAAATTTAACCCCACCCCAACACACTAAAATGCTAATCTCTCAATCGAGATGTATCACTCCAACATACAGTGGAGGGAGGAACACATGTCTCCTTACAGTAAAGATGGCTGCACTTGCATCTTATCCGTCTTCAGTCTGAATTATTAAAAGCCTGTTGGTTTGAGTTCCACAGTGAAGTGAAGTGTGAGGGCCAGTGAAGCCTGAGAGCAGGTTGTAGTAGAAGTACAGAAATACAACATTAGAAATTGGTATTTTCAGATGACACACAGATGCACGATTGGGTGTGGAAAGCAGCCTCACACGCGGTTAACTTTACATCATCTGCTAGTACAGGTCTTCTTGCAGTTCTTTTTAAATGTACTTTGTGAACGCCGATGTTCTGCATGGACTCCAGTGAGTCCTTCTGCCATGCAGACCGCTCGCCACTATGCTGAATTTAAGCTGAATGAGGGGAGCCGACTACAGTGGCTGGCAAGGAGGACGGCATGTGTGCACTCCCACAATTCCGCAAATGACCCTTTCTAGCTGCGCCCTTCCACTAAAATAGATGTGCTAGAAAAAAAAAAAAAAACTTTTTTTTTTTAAATCTGTGTCAAAAATACATTTAAGGACACATCAAGCCATCCCTGATTAAAATTAGCTTGTGACCGTGGTTATTATTGTGAGAACTCATTAACATGTGACTTCACATAAATGAATGTCATTGTTATTAAGTACACATCATAAAGGTATTATGAGCAATTTGTTTTTTTCAGAAGTGTGTATAAAACTGGTAGCCTTTGCATTAATTGGTACACGATTTCAAAAAGGTTGGTAAACCCTGTATTGGAGAGTGCAAATATATCAGTGTTTACAGTGATCCCTCGCTATTTCGCGGTTCGTTTATTGCGGCTTTAGTGCATCGCGGATTTTTTCAAACATATTCATAAAAAATTAATAAATAAATATATATTTTTCTTCATATACATGGAGTACAGTTGGATTACAGTCCTGTATATGTTGCTCTATGTGACTCGCTGTTGTTATGCTGACTTTCGCAGCTTCTCGCGGACCATTTGCGGACTTAAAAAAATATATATATGCCGTAATTTCTGGACTATAGACCGCACCTGATTATAAGCCGCACCACTACGGACGCATTTGCAGGTGGACATGAGATATTTACAAAGAAAGACGGTACACAAAAAAAATATAGGCCGCTTCATAAATAAGCCGCAGAGTTGAAATATAGTTTACGGTTTTTAATATATGTTAATTGGTCACTACTTCACGGATTTTCGTTTATCGCGGGTGGTTTTGGTCCCCATTAACCGCAATAAACGAGGGATTACTGTACTGTTAAATCAATCTGCATTCCTAAACTGGCAAAAATACCTCGAATCAACCATTTGTTTTTCTCTCTTCCTCCAGGCGCAATTTTCGCAATCGTGGCACCAAATCATGTATGAACCTCGGCACTATGACAGCCCCCATCTGTACAGTCCGCCCTACAGCACCACCTCCCACAGCTTCCATCCCGCAAGAAGTGTGCATTCCCCCCAGAGCCAGTATGGTAGCTACACCTTCAAACCCCCTGCAGACCCCCACTACATAGAGGAGACGCCACAACACTTCTACCAATGGTTTTCGCCTCCTGGTTTTGTTAAAACCTTCCACGGAGCCACAGTGCTCATGTCTTTCCTCATTTTCGCATGCGTGGCGTCAACATTGGTGTGGGACATGAATGGATTTGGGTACAGTGTTGGTGGTGCAGGGAGTGTCGCAGGGGCAGGGCAGGGGTACTATGGTGGTAGCTATGGTTACAGTGGCTCCTACATGACCCCGCAGTCTGCCAAGGCCGTAATGATCTCCATCGCTGCTATCAACTTCCTGATTTCACTGGGGTTTCTGGTGGGAAGTTTCTCCCGTTCGAGGGCCATGAAAGGATCCAGTTTCTACCTCACGGTGTTCATTTGTGACATCATCTTAGCTGTCCTTCAGGTGAGTCACGTGCGTCCATCCATCCAGCTAGTTTCCACTCCGCTCGTCTTCTTTAGGGTCGCGGGCAGAGATGGGTAGAGTAGCCATTAATTGAAAGTACTGTTACTTTAGAATAAGATGCCTCAAGTAAAAGTAAAATGTAGCCTTCCAAATTATTACTTCAGTAAAAGTAAAAAGTACTCAGTGAAAAAAAAAACCCTACTAAAGTCGAGGTTCAAAATTGGCGGTTTCTCATCACAGTTTGCAAGGCAAAATTTGCATTTTGTGCCTCACTAACACATATTCGATAATCAAACTAAGAATCAATCGCCACAATGGGCCCAAAAAGCTTTGTTGGACTGGATGGCAGGTAGTCCGAGGTCGAGTGAAGCTCTGTGGTGCTTACCCCGTAGCAGCTAGCTAGAAATGAGCTTCAGCTGGCTACTAGTTCACCTAAACACATTATAGAATCATTCCTAAGTCAGTAATCATCATCAGGTGTTATTCAAAGCTACCGTACATTTTTGAGTACCTTTCTCACAAAGGGATGATGAGAAAAGACGGAGAACCATGCTAATTGCTAAGCTAACCTAAGATTGGTACAGCTAGCGCATTTAAGAGCAAAACACTTTTCACAGACTTGTGGTTGGAATCATCTTAATGCAGACAACATCCAACTTAATAAAGTGATAAATATATATATTTTTTTAATAGACAAATAATTACAGTTCCACTGCTCTGAGGCCAAAGCATTGACCGTGATGGACTTTCCATTAATTGCAGGGCATCATTGACATCATTTTTGTGATTGGAGTCAACCCAATGTCCCAGAGCTCACAGAGCATGCTGTACAATCCAATCCTGATGATGTGCCAGAACATTCCGGACCGGCCCAGCCTTAGTGGCAGCATAGGAGCTGGCTTTCCTGGGGGGTTTCCCATGTACAACCAGTACCTGTACCACTACTGCTTCATGGACCCAGAGGAGGTGAGTAGTCTTGAAATGAGGAGTCAAGTTGTTATGATAATAAGTAAGGTATCATTTTAATTTCATAAAATGCTTTCTCTCTCAGGCGGTAGCATTAGCATTGGGTCTGATGGTGGTGTTGGCCCTGTCACTGGCTGCTTTCTTCTCCTGGAAGACTCGTAGCAAAATCTGCCGTCATGGCAAAGCTAACATCTACTGGGACAAACCACTGGTCATGCAGTCTGAGGGGCAGACTATAGAGGACTGGGTAAGAAACTGTGTCTGTCCGTCTATCTATCTATCGATCGATCTATTTTTTCGACCTACAAAAAAAGATTGACTGGCGACCAGGCGTAGGTGAAGTTCACTCATCGCTCAAAATTTGCTTTGATCGACAGCGGCTAGAAAATGGATGGATAGATACTTTTAAAATGGCCAATTAATTTTGATGACAAGTGGGTCATCATAGACACATAATCACTACGGATTTTTGTGGAACCTGACCGTTCACATGACTAAGTTTCACCTTTTCTTACAAACCGCTGTTGACTTAGAGATAGTGCCTTTATCTGAGGCACACCCAGGTTTCACTCTGATTGATCATTAACTAGTGAGAGCTGCAACGACAGCACACATTGAAGGATCTCTCGTGACAATAAAAAAAAGGAATGGAGTTGTTGTTAAGTCATCTTGGGACTGAAAAGATTCATGCTTTATGTTGATGGAACATACTGTGCATAGTAATGAATGGCTTTGATTGATTGGAAAATAATTATTTTCATTTGAATCCTAATGATAACTCAGGGCACGGTGGTCAACTAGTTAGCACGCCCACTGGACAGTGCAGAGGCCGTGGGTTCAATTCTGGAGCCTCCCTGTGTGGTGTTTGCCGGTTCTCCACGTGCCTGTGTGCGTTTTTTTCGGGTACTCCGGTTTCCTCCCACATGACAAAAACATGCACTGTAGGTTGATTGAACGCTGATTGTTCCTAGGTGTGATTGTGAGCGCGAATGGTTGTTTGTCTACGTGTGCCCTGTGATTGGCTGGCAACCAATTCAGGGTGTACTCCACCTATTGCCCAAAGACAGCTGGGATAGGCTTCAGCATGCCCATGACCTTTGTGAGGATAATCAGATCAGATAACGGATAGATGGATGGATGAATTATAATGCCCCTGGGTGGCCAAGGTGCTCACACCAGAAAGAGCGGCACAATGTCCATTGAATTTAAGCCCCCCAAAATGTGGCACAACTGTCATTCATTACATGCTATTTTGTCAAAATTACTGTGCATTTTCTTCTTATAAAAACACATTACAGCAATATTGCGGTTTTTAAGGCATTTCACTTTTTATCAATTGGCAAATGTATATTTGAGATGCAAGTGCTGCGTGGTAATAGGAGCAAATGAAAATTGTGTCTCAAAGCACTACGGCGCTCCCTACTAAAATATACATGTTAGGTTGCCAGTGTGTTTGTTTTCTAAAAAGCTTACAGCCTCAAACCAAAATGAAAAACATTGACATGGTTTCTGGAACATTTAGCATGCTGCTCCAGATCCTTTTTGTTGCGACATTTTTTTGTAATTCGTAGCAGGAGCCTCGTGTTGCCTTCGGTACTGTAAAAGGAATGCATACTCTGGTGCAACTCATTACGAGGAGAGAGGCAACAAAATTCATTTATCCAGAAATGTCCTGACCTACATACTCCCAGTGATTGGGAGTCGGCTTCATTTGAATGCTGGGCCACTAGTGTACCACAGTGAGGGTGATTTTCCTTGCAGGGAAGGCATATTTAATGTATGGCCATGTATAATGGATAAAAGGGTTAGGTTGCCACAGTGCTACTGTGTGAATCCCCACAGAGTAGTGGCAGTAAATGATTCAGTCTTTGCACCACGGCCTAAAAGTTAGCTCCTTGTGGTACAAGAACACAGAAACAGTATAATAAAAGAGCAAATGTCATGTGTAATACTAATTGCAGCATAGAACACTAGATCAGAATTATTGTAATGTCGCAAAATTATTATTTACGTTACCATGAACTAAAAATTACCCTTTCCGCTTATTATGCAAGGAATTAATTGGATTCGAAATCCCGAAAGTTACAAATAAAGGAATTTATGTATTACACTCAACAAAAAAAAGCTTCACTAAAATATGAAAATTGTACATCATTGGCACCAATTCGCCACCAGATGGCGCCAAAGCAAATCAGGTCTAATCAAACCTTTACATACAGTACTTTAAAAGCAACACAAAGTGCTTCATAAAACAAATGATAAAAGTCTTGTTCTGTAAATTCGACATCACAGTATCACAGAGAAGACTGTTTTTACCAACCTTGCCAAATTAGAACGATAAAAAAATAAAGTACTGTATATTAAATGAGACTTCAACATTTTTTAAATCTTTTTTTATTTTATTTTTACAAAAGTATCTGTGCTTATACTTCCGAAAACATTTGTCTCTTTGGCTTGTTTCTCAATGCTGCATTAGGTAAACCATGTTGGAGAAGGAAGAAGCACCCAGGAGGCACCAACTGTTGTTATATCAGAGAAAGCAGCTTCTGACCTTCGTGGGGGAAACAGCGCAGCTTTGTATTGCCAGGACACAGACCTCATTTACAGCGATGGAAATTTGAACTGCGACAAGTGCGTATACAATAGTGTTTGCTTTGTTGTCATACAGTCGAAAAGTGTCATAATCTCTTTAGAATGTGGCAGTAGAATTGAAAATGAAAAGGGGTGGTGTGGATCATAATAAGCACCTTCTCTCATTCCGGCAGTTGTTGTCAGGCAAAGACCTTGGAGGTTCAAATCTCATCCCTTTTTTTTTTTTTTAATAGAAATTTATACTATTGTTTGGTTGCCACGTCGTCTGTTATTTTTATGCCTTGTTAATGAAATTCAGGCGTTATTGTGTTATTTAAATTTGTGGAACACTGTCGCTTCCCTCGCCCACACAGTATTATGTCAACTCAAGATTTAAAATCTGAATGATATGTACTGATTCATTTCCAACCTATTACACTGCTTAGCCAGCTTCTCGTTTTACAGATTGTACCACTCAAGACCTTTGAAAAAGAGTCTGGGAAGATTAAGTGTAGCCACAGTAGTTTGTTTATGTGAAATATGAAATAATTTTTGTCTGGTCTGGTGTATATGATTCAACATGATTTGCGGGAGGTGTAGTGTTGATTTTGGTGCGCAACAGGATATGATTAGCAAGATTAGCTAAAATCGCATCAGTAGCAGTTTGGCGTTTGCTAACTCAAGCAAGATGTTTTTTTATTTTGTTTTGGGGGGGTTTTCGTGATAAGCTAAGTTTTTGGTGATGAGAAGATTCCCCCCCAACAGCAACAATATTCACTAATTTGCTTGAGTGTGTATTTTTCTAGCTCCTGTGAGGTTAGTAGCAAACATCAAGAGGCAGAGCACCCGTACCAGAACAGCAGGCCTGTAGTGTGCAGCAGCTCCTCAGGTGACGCAGACAGCGGCAAGAAACATGCCTTAAGGATCCAGAGGAACCACAGGGATTGCGCATCTCGGGAGATGGCGGAATTCCAAAATGAAACGGCTTACACCACTGGAGGAGACACTGCTAATGAGTTGGACCAAGACCAAGACCAACATCTCTTCAGGTGACTTCTTCCACCGCTGATACTACTGCCCCCGACATCAATACGCAGAAAATGTAGTCATTTTGCTACTACATTTGTTTGTAATGACAAAAATATAAATGTATATTTTTGTGTTATGTAACCAAAAAGCCAATGTAACAGTGAGGCTGATTTGGCTCTTACACAAAATGAAATGAAAACATCTGTTCACTCCTCTGTTCAGGGAGTACCCGGAAATCATCTCGGACCGGCAGCGTCGGCAGTACAGACGAGATTTTGACTCCTCGCTGGCTCGTTATACGAATCTGTGCAAAGAAATGGATGACATCTGTGATCAGATTCACAAGCTGGGTCGAGAACTGGACTCCCTAGACAAGGACTCCATCAAGTACCAGGTAGCCAATCAGAGAAAATGTGTTTGCTAATAGACGTTCTGTACCTGTGACTTCCTTAGGAACATCAAACACCGTATGAGGGGGGCGCTCAAGTTAAGCGTTAACATTATTCTGGTTCCATTCTCAGGGTGTGGCCGATGAATATAACAGACTAAAAGATCTCAAAAGGGTAAGTGAAGCAGATGTGCACATAATATGCATTCACACATAAAGTTAGAGTACCAATAACGTTGTTATTGTTTCCCCCTCAATATTTTATGAAACTGTAAATTGTTACCAAATAAAATACAAAGAGTCATTTTTCAGCCTGTTCCCACATGTCTCTCTTTTAGGCACCAGATTATCAAGCCAAGAAAAGGGAGGGCAGAGAACTTCGGCAAAAACTCTTCCACATCAAACGGCTAGTAAAAAACTTTGACCAAGGCCTTTGTTAGCGCATGTCCGTCAGTTAAACGCTGACGAAACGAAAATGCAATCATCATTTGACTGTGCACTTTTATATTGAGAAACTGCATAAAACATGTCGGTCACTTTATTTACAACCATGTCGCACTAACGTTACCTGCACAGCTAGTGAACTTTGCTCTGAAAAAAAAAAAACATTTCAGAACTTTTTTCACTATTGTGACCTATACCTGTACAACTCTATTGAGAAAAAATATATATTTTTCAGAAGAGAAGTAAAATCCAGCAACTGCAATCATGTGGTTGCACAAGTGTGCACACCCTCTCGTAACTGGGATGTGGCTGTGTTCAAAATTAACCAGTCACGTTCACACTCACGTTAATTGCTTTCGGAAGCTCATGGTTTGGGCCGATGAAACCGAGGTCGAACCTTTTGACCGTAATTTCAACCGGTACGTTTGGCGCAAATATAACACTGCCCATGAACAAAAGAACACCATTCCTATAGTGAAGCCAGGTAGCGGCAGCGTCATGCTTTAGGGCTATTTTTCTGGAGCCTTAGAGAAGGTGAACTATTCAAAACAGTAGTCAGTATTAGCGCAAAACCTTCAGACTTCTGCTGCAAAGTCCGGAACAGCCTACTTGAACAGCTAAACTTTATTTGGGCTTAACCAGATGCACTTTAAAAGGCAGTAGGGATGTACTGACTCACATTGAACGTGTGTTTGAATGCGGTTTGGTTAATTATGTACACAGCCACATGCACAGTGATCAGAGGGTGTGCACACTTTTGCAACCACGGTTTCCCCCCCAAAATTTTACAGCTGTTGAAGAGATTTTTTTTCTATTGAGTTTTTCAGGTACCGTGTCTCATTCCACATCATAAAAACTTGACATTTGCACACAGGTGCTTACATCCAATGTACGAGGCATTAGCAATAATAAAATAAAACATTCCACGTTTGTTTATCACTTTGGTTATTTAATGGGAATTAATTGGGGACTTCTTTTGCAGCACATGCATAGAATTAGACATTTGTGGTGCTCGTCGCAGTGTTTATTTGGCATTCGTCATACAGCTGTAAATACAACACTTTTTCAACAGGTTTGGGAAAAAAACAAATATACGGAACAAAAGACACACCTGTTCTTTTGATTCTTTCAATAACCTTGCCATATACATAAAACTCAAATGTAAGAACCCAGGAACACAATAACTAAGAAACCAATAAGAGCTAACCTTCATGAATGACATGGCTGTGTGACTTGACTAAAAGAAGCACACCCAGATCAAGTTCAGGGTCAAAACAAGAAGCAAAATATTACGCTTGATTTGTGTTCTTTGTTCTAAAATATTTGATATTCATTCAAACAACAAAGCATCTCAAACTGCTAGCGTGAGGTAAGTCCTGGTGGTGAATCAGGGGGCCTTCTTTCAGCCCACTAATTGGCGGACGTGTGACATTTTGGTATTCAAAATCCTCCTTGTGCAGTTTGTAATCAGCCATTTCAAAGTCGCCTCACATCATTTACAAAGTACAACAGCACTCAAGCCTTTCGTGGAAACGTGGGTCTTTAGAGAGGTATTTTTTTTATGTAAACACAGAAACACAACGAGGAGCTAACAGAGAAAGCAACACTTTGCTATTTAAAGGAATTACTTACACAAACGATGACACAACTTAGAAGCGCTCCAAAACATTAGAACATGCAAAGGGAAATCAAAGTTGGCCTCGATATATTTACACACAAAAAGTTCCAACACGTAGTCAATGTGGGCCCTATTTTCGCGTAAGAACGGGCGAATCTTCATTTTTGTGCCAATGCAAGTCTTGTTTAGCGTGTCTGTGAATTTGGTAGACAGCGCTTACGCCTCAGTAGGTATTCCGGCATATTTTATTGCACGCTCCCGGCGCATCTGGCGATTTGGTGACCAAAAGGAGACTAGGTTTTAGACAAGCTAAAAGCTGGTCTATGTTGTGGCGCAGGTAGTGTAATGCAATTTTGGAGCATTTGATCGAGGCGCAGGCAGATATATTCTAAACTCCGCAGGTATGTGTGGTGGATGTCATCGGATGATCATTCAGAAACAGCATGGGGCCTTTGAATTATTGTCGAATCAAGTCACTGAACGGATTAACATGACGATCTTTAAAATATTTTAAATCTGACCACACAGTACAATTCTGTTACGGACACGCGATAGGGAGTGCAAGGCGATCTCCAATTGCCCATGTCACATGCACGATCGATGACATCATCCGCAAGGGGAGATCTTGCAATTTATAATCATACTTTGTGTGCTCCAAACTCATGCATGGATGCTAGCGGGTCAATTTCTGCTTCCGCAATGTCAGAGATTGTGTGTGACTCGACTGCCCTGACTTAAAAGTCATCTGCGTGCCCTCCCACAACGGCGCAAACGTCCTCTTCCACCTGCGCAAGTCTCGGAAAATACCAAAACAGTTTAAGCTAGACTTGCGCTGGGCACAAAAATAGGGCCTTTAGTGTTTGTTATAAAGTTATTAATGCCACTCATTAAAAGCTAAACGTTCAGATTTCTCGTTCCGAAAAGCTTACTCCAACTTTGAATATGTGCGATTCTGGAAAAGAAGCAACAAAGACGAATGTGTAAGATGCTTGTACGAGTCCTAAATTTATACCTAATAACAAGGCGGTTGTCAGGAAAAAAGGCGGTTTCTGGTGTGGAACGTTGACTTTTTTTTTTTTTTTTTTCAAATATCAGATGAAAGCATTCTGATGTTAAATGAGGTATTGGTCTCTTATAACTGCTGGAGAATAAAGCAATCATGAGCCCTGGGGAACAAAATCACTGACCAGCTAACGTTCAAGCAGACACAAGAGTCATCTTCTCTGTTTTTGTGCATCAATCCGAGGATGAACTTTGGTGAATTTTCCTTGGTTTTACTTCATTTTCTTTTTTTCAGTGTCAACCATCGCGCTCGCTCAAATTAATTCCAAGTCTTCCATCGAGCAGAGCCCTGCAGAGAACCGTGTGCTCTGATCATCAGTACCATTGTTATTGGTGATGCTGCATTATCAAGTTCTCGGCAACGCCAACAAAAAAGGGTCACGGAAGGAAAATTATTCCCATCACATAGGCACATAGGGCCAGCTGATGGAGCTTCCGGAGAGCTGCATGTCTCGGATGAGCGTCTCAATCGGGGTCTTCCCCACCAGGCGCATGAAAAAGAGTTGGGAGATGAGGCTGGCGGGTACGGCGCGTAGAGCGGGGAGGCGGAGGAGCAGGCGGCCAAAACGCTGAGGTTGACTCGGGTACTGCATCCTCTCGTACTCGGTCAGGGCCACCTGAGCCTTTTCCTGTAGAGACTCCACGTGGACTGCATCTGTCAGACCACAGGCATCTAGTACAGAGAGAAAGAGAGGGGGGAGGAGGGACTTATTTCATGGTGTGGGCAGGTTACATAAAGAGTCGTGTTGAACTGTAGAGGGCTCAATGTTTGAATGCTGCTGAGCGGAATACATTCAATCAATGTTGGGACTAAATTATTACAGGCGGTGGGCCGTCAGGGGCCAGCAACATGAAAACGAGGCGAAAAGAAAGAGCAGAACAGTGACTTGGATGATTAGATTTCTTCCCCTTTTGTGACACCATCAACTATAAAATACAGTCAAACCTCGTTTTCCGTCCTTAATCCGTTCCAGAAGGCTGTTCGAAAACCGAAATTGTTCGAAAACCGAAACCACGCACTTTTTAAAATAAAAATGTTTACTGAACACATCTGCTCACAATGGAAAGCAACACGAGGAAGCGTCACTTCCTCGTCTACCCGAGGAAGCGTCACTTACTCTTGTAAGGAAGGCGAGAGAAGTCAAATGGTGCTTTCAAGTGCGCTCAGTTTGTTCGAGAACCGAAATTTGTTCGTCATCCGAGGCATAAAAAACTCAAAATGTTTGTTCGAAAACCGAATTGTACGAGAACCGAGACGTTCGAAAACCGAGGTTTGACTGTACTATACTCCTCCAGTAGGTGGCAGAAGTGTTTCTTTAAGTCCCGGCATGCTACAGTCCATTTAACGCAGAAAAGCAAATGATGAAGGGTTGTCACCTGGTGAGAACAGTGCGATGGCTTTGAGACAGCTGTACTCTGCGGAGTCCACCTGCAGTCGGGTCAGCTTTTCCACCTGGTCCTGGAACACCCTCACCTGGTCCATGAAGGACACCACACGTTCGGCCGACATGGGCGACGAGTGGAAGCCCGCCGCGGCCAACAAGGGCGCCATGTGGAGCGGCAAGGCCGACTGGGCCGCGTTGAGGATGAACAGCTCGCTCCAGCTCAGCCTCAGCAGGGCCACCTAGAGGTTTGCGTTGGCATGTTACTCAGAAAACCTTCGCTGTGTCTTCATTTTTTTTTTTTTTTTTACAGTAAATGAGGGATGGGCTTCAGAAAATATGAATAAATTTGGTCCAAAAATAAGTACTTCCATTCGTACTGAAAAAAAAATGATCGTACATCCCTAATTAAGCCATAGTGGAGAATTTCCCGCAGCGCAGCAATGACATTAATGGAAGTTCAGCAACAGCTAGTTGAGCCTCTTCTACGCAGACCTGTGCAGCATTTTTTTCTCTCAATACAATACTGGTGTTGAAATAGAAGCTCGTAGCCAATGACAAAAGGTGGATAGGATACACAGGTGATGTGTCATTTCACGCCATCAAGTGAAAGAGCATTTAAATGTTCTGCCTGTCACGATGAATCAATGACACACCCAAATAATAATTTTCGCAAGTGAAATCGGATAATTTCCTGCTGCGACACATTGGTTGGGAATCACCGGTGTATTCATCATTTCAATTAAGGTTAAAAATGGATCGTGTGGGATGAGTTTTACGAACCTGGTCAGACACTGGCAGATCAGGAAAATAAGGGATGTTTCTGGCCCATTCCACTGTGCTGAAGAGAAGCCGGGCGGCCAGTTCGCAGATGTTATCAATTCCCATGGAATTATCGGGACCAGCCTGCTGGTTGTACTGGTGCCCGTAGCGGCTGTTGGGGTACGGCTCGGCCCTCAACAGCTGGGAGATGAGCTCGGAAACCGGTTGACCGCCGCTCCCTCCGTTGTTGTTGTTGTTGTTGTAGAATTCGCCGCCTCCCAGGCCGCTGGCGCCACCTATAGGCGTGAGGGTCGGGCTGAGACTAGGCTGCGGTGGGATGCGGCCGCGTTGAACTGCTGTAGTTAGGTTGGGGGAGCAAGGGGGAAGGGTATGACAGGGAAGGGGGGTTGACAGAAACACAGTTGGGCAGATAAAGATGAGGGGGGGGGGGGTGGAGGAGGGATTTGGGAAAGAAAACGGAGGGGGGGAAAAAATTAAAACTGGGTTCAACCAGCAGTATATGTCAGGTTACAGGCGTTGAGCCGATTAGCCGGCTTTTCTTCAACACCGAGGGACGCAAATTAGCCCTCCTGAATCCGAGTATTTTTCTTTTCGTCACTGCTGGATAAAGGTTATCAAGTTAATGATACGATGGTTTCGCCGTGACCATGTTCCACCTGTCTACATAGCAACAGAATGCAGCAGCTGAATCCCTATAGACGCAAGAAAGCTGCTCCGTGGATGACCCTGAACTCCGACCTCCCCGTGGACGCACCCGGGCAAAGACACGTGCTACACGGGGAGCAATAATGTGTCTCATTAACTTGTTTTATGTTCTGCTTCTGCTCTGTGTGTGGTAACCACAGACAGGTCAGATACTATACGCTCTGATGACATCTGATTTGGTTTTTAATTTCTTGTCGCGAAAATTCTTTGAACATGAGCAAACTTTGAAGGTGACAAGAAAAACTGCCGCATCCATTAAAACTGTTTGGGAATGTCCGGCGAATGACATTGAATCACCCCGTAAACCCCCCCCCCCAAAAAAAAACAACAACAACAAACACAATCGCATGTGCGCATATGAGCTTTAAAACTATACTGCTGAAAACAAATTTGTAAAAATGTTACTCAGAATGGAAATAATAATGAGAATATGTTGATGAGAATATGTTGATGTCAATGAACTTCAATCAAAAAAACAGTATTGAATGAAATTACATTTTGACACAAAACAAGCAACCCCAACAATGGATCAATTCAGGGTCACCACATGGACTGAAATTCTCGTATTGGATTGCGCTTAAAGGGCTTGTCCAGCCCTCCCCACTGGCTTAAGGCTAAAGGACTTGGGTGTCTTAGCAAACCACTTATCTCTGTTAGCATGACACATACTAGATTAAGGGCTGCTAGTACATACCATTGATTGCACACACATAAATAGTTTACTGAGCTACGATAGGGACGATATAGACAAATGTGCCATTATGAAAATAAATAAATAAACAAGATCAAACAGGATTGCAGTATCTACTGTAACTGGCATTCAAATTTTGAACATAAAGAACCCGTATGGTGACTTATCAATTAAAAAAAAAAAAGAGTTACCTTCTTTGCGCATGCCCACTCGGAAACACTTTTTGAGGCGGCAGTACTGGCATTGGTTGCGATGGTGCTGATCAATCTGACACTCTCTGTTAGACCTAAAACAAACCAAAAAAAATGTCATTCTTGAGGCTAATTGTAGGCCATCAACTACTTGTCATACTGTAGAATGAGACGCAAGTGAAGTACTCTGACTTTGGTTTGTAAATGTAATTCTGGTTTCTCGCCGACGGTTCACTTTATAGAATTTGTACAATACAAAACGGAATGCATTATTCATTCATTACAAAAATGCAAATACAATGTACAACATTTAAAACATGCAATACAATGAAACATATTAGAAGGAAGCTTGTAGAGCCTGTCTAACCTATTTTTGTTACTTTTCATGTAGATTGCATTTTAGGTAAAGTCCAGTAATTACCTTTAAAGTACAATACAGTTCAATACATTTGAATGAACAAAACGCCTGAAAACATCCACCCGGCCGGCCATTTTCTAATGCCAGCTGTCTTCAGGCAGTAGGCAGGGGACACCCTGAACTGGTTGCCAGCTAATCGCAGGGCTTGAGCTACTGAACGTTAAATGCTTTGAGAAAGTGGATGGATGGGTTCATGTTTTATAATCACTCCCTGTTTCAGGCATGTGAAATATGTGCGGGCGCACGGGGTGGCGTTCGTAGTTTCTGAACCACCCCAAAAATGTTTCGTGAAAGTTTTCTTTTATTTGTTTAATTTGCATCATGACATGTAAATCATTGTATTTGTATTTGTATTTGTATTGAATTGCATTTGTATGTGGAACTTGCACCCCTATTTTGATGAACGGTCAAGTGAGACTTTACCGATATCAACAAAGTATGACATCCCTGTTGTTTGAAGATCTTTGTATTTGGGGAAGGCGCTAACATCAGATCATAAATCTGGGATTAGATGGAACCGTTTAGTTTTTTTTAAAATTCCGATTAAAGTAATTCGACTGAAGACATCTGGTCAACTGTTTACATGTGACGTGATCTGTTGCGACCTGCCATTGACAAGCTCTACTACATTAATCAGAACAGCCGTTTTACAGCCATGTGACACGCGGAGATCCATGTCAACGACATGTGATTTATCAAGATAGACTTCATTCGTCAACAGTAGTTGCGATTGTTTTAACACTTTTATTGAAGAAATAGCTGGATAAAAACAGGTTACAAATAGTTAAAAGCAAGTTCTCTTGTCTCTGTGTATTATGGTTTAGCTGAAAAACATTAAGCTCTTTATAAAGTAAGTGAAGTGATCAAATCAAATGGTTTCTCAGTCACCTTCACATTCCTAGACCCTAAGGAGAAAAAAAAATCCTGGTGCTGTGCCTGATCTTTATTGCTTGACAAAATGCAAAAATAATTTTGAGGAGTAAAACCCCTGTCTCCTTTTTTATGAACCCTTAGGCCTACTACACTACTGATTTCAATGTTGATCTTTACAGGGGTATCGAGAGATAGGCATTTTTATTTGGGAGGTACGTGGAGAAAAACGTTATCCAACCAATGATCTACATAGCAAGTATCAAACTCAAGGCCGGGGGACCAGATTTGGGCCGCCACATAATTTTACGTGGACCAATCCGGTCTTGATTCCGACTCGATATTATCAATATTTCAACTGCCATGATGCTTGCAAAAACAGCACCAAAACGTCAAATTGTCAAATGTAAGAAAAAAAGATATCGCAAATGTGTTTTTGTTAGATTATTAACGGTAACTTGAACAATAGTTGAACAAATGATTATTCTTGACTTCGGGTTTCAAAACTAGGAATCCATCAATTTGTTGTGTACTGTTTAAGTAATAATATGAGGAATTCATTAAACATTTATATGGTTTCACAGCCATAACAGCCCTCCAAGGGAAAATGCAAAAGTGAGTTTGATACCCCTAATCTACAGTATGACAACAGTTCACCTACAGAGAGAAATACTTGTGTTTAACGTCATTTAGTTAGTTTGACGAATGTTGACGGAACTACAAAAATGTCGGCTCGTTATCACACAGCATACGTTTCCCATCATGCCCCTCTCACCTGCACGTGTAACTGAGGTTCCGCCGTACACTTCTCTTGAAGAAGCTTTTACAGCCTTCGCAGGTGAACACGCCGTAATGTTTCCCACTCGACTTGTCCCCGCACACCACACAGTCCAACACGCAGGCCTTGTCGTCCTCCCCGGCCTCCATGTCGCTGCCCCCCGCCTGAGGAGAGCCGTCCTCATCCTCCCGCTTCAGGTAGCCCTTTTCGCCTAGCCCGTTGGTGCCGCCATTGGGATCTCCCCAGCCCCCACTCACCATGGCCATCGCTTGGTTACCGAACCACCGATGAAAAAAACCGCCACTGTCAGGCAGCCAAGAATCGTCAAGGTAACATGAATATTAGCAGAACGCTTCTTCGATGCTTAGGAAGCTTTATAAAAAATAAAATAAAATAAATAAAGCCACCGAGAAAAAAAAATGTCCACGGGTTTTGAAAGGAGATAGTAATGAGACAGGGGGGGGGGAGAAAACAAGAGGAGAGAGGCAGGAAAAAAACAAGACCAGTCTCCTCCCACTGCACTATGACCTGGAAATAGTCTGAGTGGTGTAACTTTTCAATTTTTAGCTTTGCGCTGCCTCAAAAATGTCCGTGTCTTGTCCCACCCGGGAGGCTTGGTTCTGCTTTAGTCAAATCCAGACGGACGGTCCTCTTCACTGTAAACACAGAGTCTACTAGCGACTGTGGAGAGATGGGGAAATCTCTTGTTAATGGCATGAGGTGATAAATGGAGCGCGAAGACGCAAACATATACCGAGACGCAGACATGGGCAGCTCCGTCTGTCTAGCGAAAGGCTGAAACAGGGCTTGAGTGCGGCACAAGATCGAGGAGGCTTTAACATTGAATCCCCTCTTCCCCATACCATTGCCCCCCCCCCCTTTATAAATCATTCAATGCTCACCTCCGATTGAACATGAATATGTCCGTCGCTATAAATCCTTTCCCTCTAGATCTTCCCGTCCACCATCCAGAGAGCGAGCGCAGCTTTCCTACTCTGCTGTAATCCCCTCAGCGGCACCATCATGACCCACAAAGTGAAGCCATTCCACGTCATTTGCTCCAATGGCTGTAGGCTTCTCCTCAAGGCTCCACCAAAAAGAAAAAACACATCTGGACCGTCAAGTTGACCTCCAAAATACACCCGCATCCACACAGACAGACACACACACATACAGACACACACACATACACGAGGTAGTGTGCGCTCAACACAAGCAAGCCCCGTCCTGTCCTTTCCTTCTTCCTTCCCAGAAACCTTAACTGTCCTCCGAGCTTCTCGTTTGCAAGCCTTTTGTTGGTGCTTGGCCACCAAGAACTAATGATGTGTGGCCGAGCTGCTGCTTTTCATCTGTGTGTGCCTGCGTGTGCGTGTGTGTGCGCGCGACTTCCCCCGTGGCAAGAGGTGGGGGAGGCAGGCAAGGGTGCACTTACTTTCTCTCTTTGCGGGCATCTGCACATCCAGTTCGCATTGAAGAGGAAATCCAAAGCTAGAGACAAGTTGGATCGCTGTCTATGTTTTTATTTTTTCCTGACTCTTGTTTCCTCCTTGAGCCTATTTGTATGTTTGACACAGAAAGATAAAGCAAAGCAAAGCAAAGCAAGTGAGAGAGGGAGAGAGGCATAGGAAGGGAGGGAGGGAGGTAGAGTGTGTGCAGAGGGGGAGGTGTGTGTGTGTGTGTGTGTGTGTGTGTGCGCGCGCGCGCTTTGAGGGATTTGACACTACTATTCAAGCCCTGTGGTTGCCATGGCGCTAGCTGCCTTATATGGCCATTGGAGTCAAAGAGCAAAAAAGACTGGGCTGTGTGGGGCAGCGAACACACACACACACGCACATACACACACACACACACACACACACACAGCAAGAATGTGGAGGATCTCTCTGCTGGGATGCAAAGAGCATGACCCCAAGGCCTTTCACAAAAAATAAATAAATACACACACAATACCAGATTACTCCCCGCTACAAATACAAGCAAGCTGGCCTTGTCTCTCGCAGAAAGATGTTCACTGTCAGCCTAATGGCAAAAATATGAACTTTGTTTATTTCATGTAAAGGCTGAACCCTTCATCCATCCCAGACCCCCCACCTCCCCACTTCTCATGTACTGTATATGGATTCCTTATTGTGCCCCGAGTAAAAGTTTAACGTTTTATGGTTGTTGCTCATTTCTCAGGCGCTTCATGGAGCACCCAGTGAGAGGTCAAACAGACTTTGACACCACGACTACGGTAAAAATCCTGAGGTCAAAGGCGGATAATGAGGAGGGAGAGCGCCTAGAACAACCCCGGATAAGAGATAAGTCATGGATCTCTCCACCTACGCACACAGAAACCTTTTCCTAAAGCAAAACCAAGCATACCCCTTGGAGACCACAACGTTTATGAGTGTGTGTGCCACACAGAACAATTGTCCTAGCAGCCTAGCCTTTGTGCAGCTAATAGGTCATCAGAGGGGCGTGGGTGGGTGGTGGTGGTGGGGGGAGGTTAGTGTGTGTTAATTTGAATAAAAGTCCACTTAATTAGGCCAATGTTTACGTAAGAATAACTTGCCTCCAGGGGGCAGTGTGGTGCTCGCAGGCATTTAATACAAATATTTGATAAATAGACACAAAGAAGTACATTGTTGCTAAACTGCCACATTGTAAATTAATTTTGATACAATGGAAAGAATATGGGTCTTTTTTAAATCTTCTTTCTGTATTTCATTGCTGGTGCATTGTGTTTGCAAAACGCACACAGCACACACCGGCAGGGCAAAATAGCATATGGCATGCTGGTGAAGTGGAATCGGAGCATTTTTTCAGAGTAAGAGTACAGCTGTATAGAATCTAAACATATCCAACTTCCAACGTGTTGGTATTTTGCCCTCATTATGAACATGACACTAATCGCCCCACAAATCTTTACTATCTATGTATTCAAAACCTGTGTTGATCATTAATCCAAAGCAATACGACACCGCCGAAAATATATCACATCAATTTTAATGGTGAAGGTAAAAATATGTGTTGGGAGTGGCTCGATATAAGTTCAATACCACTGTACTGTAGTTATTGTAAAGTGTCCTTGGGTGTCTTGAAAGGCGCTTATGAATAAAATGGATTATTATTATTATTATTGTCATACGAGCGTAATCTGTGCACAATGTTCTGTGCGCTAAATTTAAATCCAAAGCCCTGAACAAATAATGTGTACCATTTCAAAGCCATCAAACGTGGATGACTTTTAGCCAGGAAAAAGCTCTCCCGTGTCTGTCATTCCCCTTCTAGTGGGGGTGTGATGGATACCACTGGGGGGGCCAGAAGTGACGTGACCTTTGAACCAACTCGCTACTCGTGTTGAGGAAGCAAAAAATATTTCTGTCGACGTGCATGTTTAGACAACACGTGCACAGAATGGCACACAGACAGCTGCAGCTGAAACTGTATTATCACAGCATAATGCATCAAGTCTTTTTTTTTTCCCCCTCAAGTTAATTTATTTATGCTCTCAATCCAGTTTGCCTTGTATTTTCTTTCTGTCTGTGTGTTAAAATTTATAATTGTGATGACATATATCATGCTGTGGTCTAAGTTAACGTATTTAGTATGCACCCTTTTTACATTTCGGTCTTCATATACCGTGTCAATAATATGAGTGGCTTCAAATATTTCTTGTGGGGGGTGGAGTCGTCTGAGAGCTCCAAGCTACAAACTTGTTGGACGTTTAACCTCATCATGTGGCATTTCGGGGCAGGCCAAGCCCTTCTCAAGCCAGTTATTGATTCACTTAACATTTGAGTTAACCTTTAAGGTCTGTATAGCGCACCCCCCACCACCCCCCCTCCTCTTGCAAATGGCGACACACCCACCCACCACATGACTGGATGTCTTAAGTTCGGCCGGCTCTCTTCCCTGAAGCATCCACACATGTAATTCAATCTCAGGGTGTGACCAGTGTTGCTTTAACCGCATCAACATATGGGAAGTAGGTCCTTTCTTAAAGTAATCGTGAGGCGTCTGCGCATCCTTCACACAGGGATGCCGTTTTCATTACATCCCAATGCCGTCACTGTTTAGACTTGTCGTGACAGCTTCTCCCTGAGACCAGGGTGACCTGTGACCTTTGCAGAAAGAACAGGCCTAGAAACCAAAACAGAAGCCTTTTGTGCAGGTCAAAGGGAAAACATCTGCTGGGTCCAGGACACGGATAGAAGAGGGGGATTAACTGTTTGGCATTTAGCGTATTCCGTTTTGTCTTTTAAGTCGGCTCTAAAGAGCGTTAGATCACACCATTCGCACCCAAATCCTTCTTTTTTTTTCACCTAGTGTTATAATTCCCAGCACAGCCTCTTGGCATTACATGAAAAGCGGGTGTTAAAAAAAAAAATGCGGGAGACTTTCTTTGAAAGATGACTGCTTCTATGTCTTAACTGTACTCACAGTTTGACGCTAAACACATCTAAATCTTAAACCCAAACGATGCGGTGGAACTAGACGTAATTGGAAAATCCTTAACAAATTTGTCAGCGGATGACCTTCACACAACTACCAACAATTGCCAACTTGCTAACAAGAAAAGGCTATTCACTAGCATCCGCGAAAAAATATTTTGAAGCAGCACTTAGGATCATTTTTTTTGAACCACTAATAATATGGCACTAATGGATAGAGAGTCTGCATAAAATAATAATAATAATACATTTCATTTATAAGCGCCTTTCAAAATACTCAAGGATCCCACATCACGTATGATGCAAGGACCTAAATTAAGGCTTTTAGAATGGCGGCCCTTTCAGAAACAATAGTGGCCCCGTATATAGTATTCATGATATAAAATGAGAAGTTTTAGTTATTTTTTCGCATCTTAATACTGTTTTGTTTAAGAAAAGGGTTATTGACTGCATGTTAACGTCGTCAGTGTCTGTAAGGTGCGAGGTGGTCCGAGACAGTGCCATTCTGGCCCCAGGCCAACGGGCCACCATCAACGTCGCACCCTGTGATGACAAAGGGCCATTGTTCAATCATGACACCAAAAATTTCTTTGCGACAACAAAAATGGTTTGCGACCATCAAAACCGCAACTGTCTGCCTAACTTAGCAAACTCGAACGAACCCTGACGAAAGAAAAAAAAAATCAACATTCGGTACATTGGCAAACCATTCGACGCTCGGTGGCTTTATTGAAATACTTTTGAAGCAGCTCCATGTTAATGGGCCAAAATCAGCAGATGACGTACAAGGTAAGAACATTTCTACACTAAAATGCCTATTTAATAATTTAGCATGGTCTTGTTTATTTGTGTGTAAACACAGAGGCATGGGAAGTATTTATCACTTTCCTTGCACTCCTGCCCTGTCTCCCTTTCGTGCACAGTACAGAGTGCTCTTTCTTCAGACCAGTCACCTGGTGTAGCATGTGTCTGTGATATGAGTAACCGGAGCCTTCAGAGCAAGTTAAAAATTAGCCAAACCTCTTTGGAGGAAAACCATGTGATCTCAATCTCCAGCATTCTGACACTTCCCTGTTTGTTGTCATTGTTATTCAAATGATATCAGTGAAATGGCGTGAATCTTACAAATATGTTCAGGAAGAACCATCCATCCATCCATTTAATCTGCACAATAAAATCATCTGGGTCCAGATACATTTTTTTTAAACTGGATATATAGTCTCCTTAAAAAAATGTGTCTGGAGCCAAATGATTTTATTTCGTGCAGCCAGTCGACAAAATTAAATGAAGTAAATTCACCACACAAAAAAAAATGTCTGTGTAGCCTTGAAAAAACTGCATCATCATTTTATTCTACTATACCCGATTGAATGTATTTGCCATCACTCAAGAGTATCTCAGATTTTTATTCTTCATTTCATTTATTTTTTTAATACCTTCCCATCTCTGTTTAATTAATGTGACACAAGCAAATTTTATTAACTGTAGTTGTCGGAGAGCTCCACTGAGTGGCAGTGCAATCCGTGACTACTTACCAGCTGTACTTGACTATTGTGACCATTTCTGGTCTACATTTTGGTTCCGAACAGTGTAGAACAAGAACATCAAAACATTGCATGAACATCAGTCCATTGGACAGTTCTGTCCTAAATATGGATATGTTTCCAAGCTCATAATATTTGGAATTACACAATATCTAATTCAATGGAATAAAAATAAAAATGGCATATTACCTGGAAAATGAATTTCATGCATCCACGGTCCATAACACTTGTATAAAGACTTTAATAGTACGTAAGTATCCCTTCAAAAATAGTACTGGGGTATTTACTTTGTGTTACGAATTCCACCCCACCTTCCCTCGTGAAGTCTAATTCACTCAATTGTGTTTTTTTTTAAATTAGAGGATTTTACCAGGGATGAACTTGTTTTACTTGTCTTAGTGTTGACTTGTACAATGAAATAATGGCAAATTTAAAAAAAGAAAAGAAACTGTTCATCTTTCCTACAAATATAAAGGGGAGGGGCACTGCAAATCTTCCCAAGTGGTTTATGCACACTGTGTCAGCCACCGATCCACGAATAGATCTTCAAAACGGGAAGAATGCCCCACTTGACATCTTCCTGACTTTCTGTTTTCACATGGACATTAAAAACAACCCACTTCAGATGAAATTATATCTACACAATGTTTATGTCTTGCATTTTCTGCAATATCCTGCGTTTGTCGGGCGCCTTTTTTTTTTATCTCCAATCTAGGACATTAGAAACATTTGGCCATCATCATCTCTATGAGTTACTGCTTCCTGTCAAGATGAGGTCTAGTACGTCAACAATGCCTGGCAGGGAAGAAAAAAAAAGTGGTGACTGCAACTGTTAAGCCCTTACTTTTTATTTTGAATTTGTGTGTGTGCACGCGTCCTGTGAGACAGAGGGCAGCTTACCCACGTCATCATGTTGGACTGAGACTCGACGCATCAAAGAGCCTCCCATACAGAACAACATGAGCCATTGTCCTCCCGGCGGCTGTGCACCGGAAAAACCGTTCATGATCCCATAAAAATGTTTTTGGCACACGGACAAGGGCATGTTTCGCACAGTGATATAGATTGCTTTGTTAAGGGATAAGAAACTTGAAAGTGTGTTCTGCAGAATGGCAATTTTTGTATCGGTTTGTTCGATAGAAACATTTCCTGATTAGAAGCAAAATTTTGAAGCAAATTAAAAGGCGCAAGATATTGCATTTGTGATTAAAAAAAACAAAAAAAACAATAGTGTACATAAATGCATAGAGGTCAAGTGTGACATCCCAGAAAGACGGGCCACCTTGTGTAATAGGTTGAGAGTGATGATGGGAGGGGTCTGAAGTCGAGCTAACTTCCCATCATGGGAAGTGTGTGGCCAAGCAGTTTATAAATTCCTACCATGTTTACACCTCACCCACAATCTGATCGATTCCCATGTTTTCATCGCCACGCGAAGGAAACGTCTGGCCCATTTATGTAGCGTTTTGCGCTTTGTCAGACAAACCGGCACCAGCCCTTCAATACACGGGACATCGTCTTCCAAGCTGCTCTTGTATAAGTCGGGATCTTCGTAGAGGTTATCTGCAGTGCGGTGTGCTTCGGATGAACTTGTGCTTCTTTCTCTTGGACCTTCTTTGAGCCACCAGCACTCATGTATAGCAGCGGCTATACTCAAGTGTCCAAGGCCAGCCCGCAGGGCCAAAAGAAGATGCAGTATCGGTCAAAGGGCAAGAGCTGTGGTTACTACTTGAGAATCATCTTCTTCTTCTCCTCACTGATTCAGTCGCTCATCATCGTCAGCCTGGTTCTCTTCTTGGTCTATGGTAAGACGCAGGACTCCGCTTCAACGGTGCGCATACAGGACTTGGAGGAGAGCTTCAGTCGACTCTCCATCGAGAACGTCGCCCTCAGGCAGCAGAGGAGGAACCTGACCAACCTACTCAATGTCACCCTGACTGAGAAGACCCGCAACGACTGGGACCTGCAGAGAATTCGCCACTTGTCAAACCTCTCTGCAATGTTTATTCAGGACTTGGACAGGAGGCTGGTGAGTAACTTGAAAATCTTTTCGCGTGGGTGGATTTAAGGCTTAAAGCAAAATATTAACGTGACCGCTGTGTTTGTGTCACCTCCTGTATATTCTTGGAAACATGCAGTTAAAAGTCTCATTTTACAAAGTTAATATTCCTCACTTTGTTGTCAGTTATTTGAACATGCATTGCATTATGTTTGCAGTTTGCAGCGGTGTAGAAATTCGCTCCATCTTACTACAACTGTTAAGCAGTGCAAAACTGCAAAACACACTGAGGAAAAATTGATTTACCATACACTACCTCAATATAGAACATGTTTGGTGGAGAAATACTGCCTTTATATTTCCTAAACTAGATGATTATTTTGTCAAAGTTCTCGTTTCCCAGTCAAGAATGTCATGGTAAATCAACATCGTTAATTGTTTCTACTGTTTTGCTAAATTATTTTTCCTTTACCATACAACAGCAACAGACGAATATGGAGCTGACGATGTGCAAGACCCAGGCACGCTTTTCATCAAATTGTCAACAACCCCGTAAGTGGAACAATTTAGATTGGAAGCCCCGAATGACTTTATCAAAATATCAAATGTATCTTTGTTCAATTCAACTTCTGATAGACAGTATGAAGTTTGTTAAAATGTGTCTTCCCTTTTATTTCAAGAACTGCCAATGATGCCTCAGTCTGGAGGTTGTGGGTTGCAGATGGAGCGTTTGAATGCTCAACTTGAGCTTATGCAGTCCAACTTTACACATACAACACAGAGAATGAGAATGGAAATGGACCAAATTGCCAAAGACAGGGACAATCTTAACCTGGAGGCCATCGATCTAAGAAGACACAAGTCAGTTAACGAAAAGGAGATTGAGTTGAACAGACTAAAATGCAAGCAAGACTTTGTTCACTCCTTGAGTGGCGTCTCCAATGTCTCCAGAGCCTTTCTACTGAAGATTGAATCCCTCTTCCCGACTCACATTGCCTTCCAGCTCACCTGTGAGAAACAGAGAGAGCACCTAGAGCAGATCCGCACAAACTGCACCAGTCTGTCTCGAGAGGTTGAGGACAGGTTCCAGAGCTACTTGAATAACGTCGGTGATCAGATGTCTGAGATCCAGTCTGAGAACAGCCGCTTGAAGGCCGAGAACATGCGACGGTCTGATGACTACCGCGTGTGCAGTCAAAACCGCACAGCTATGGTCCTAGAGCACAGACGAACCCTCGAGAAGCTTCAGCTGAAACACGACAAGGACTCTGAGAGGCTTCTCTTGGAGAAAATGAGGCTGAGCGGCGATATTGAAGTCCTTGAAAACAATGTCAACTACAAAAATAAAGAAGTGGAACACCTCAGAGAGCAACTCAGGAAGCTCAACATGTCCTGCATTGCTAAGGTGTGTTTGTGCGTGGGTGTGCGACCGTTGCACTGATTTTTGATTGTTTGTGTTTCCAAGTTAACGTTACTTTAATTTGATTTCAGACTGGATTCGGGGGCTTGCCGGGAGCTGGTGGAGGACAGTTTGGAAGGGCGGGGTCCTATGGGTTGGGCTCCCCAAATGTGGGGTCAACTGGGTTGAATCCAAGCCTTGGCTCAACCGGCTCAGGAGTAAACCGATTTGGATCAAATGGGTTGGGCTCCTCAAGTCTTGGTTCAACTGGTTTAGGATTAAACAGACAAGGATCAACAGGGTTAGGATCTTCGAGTCTTGGTTCAACCGGGTCAGGATCAAACAAATTAGGATCAACAGGGTTAGGCTCTTCGAGTCTTGGTTCCGCTGGGTCATTCAACAGACAAGGATCAACGGGGTTGGGCTCATCAAGTCTTGGTTCAACTAGGACAGGACTAAACAAATTGGGATCAACTGGTTCAGGTTCCTCGAGTCTTGGATCGGCGGCATCAGGGGTAAACAAATTAGGATCAACTGCGTTAGGCTCTTCAAGTCTTGGATCATCTGGGTCAGGATCAAACAAATTAGGTTCAACTGGGTGGGGCTCTTCGAGCCTTGGGACAACTGGGTTAGGATCAAGCAAATTAGGATCAACTGGGTTGGGCTCTTCGAGCCTTGGGTCAACTGGGTTAGGTTCAAACAAGTTAGGATCGTCTGGGCTGGGCTCTTCAAGTACTGGATCAACTGGGTCAAGCTTAAATAAACTTGGATCGAATAATGGTTTGGGCTCCTCAACGCTTGGCTCAACTGGGTCAGGATTAAATAAACAGGGCTCAACAGGGTCAGGTTCTTATGGGCTTGGGTCAACTGGGTCAGGGTTAAACAAATTAGGCTCAACAGGGTCAGGTTCTTCTGGGCTTGGGTCAACTGGATCAGGGTTAAACAAATTAGGCTCAACAGGGTCAGGTTCTTCTGGTCTTGGATCAACTGGGTCAGGGTTAAACAAATTAGGCTCAACAGCATTAGGTTCCTCTAGTTTGGGCTCAACTGGGTTAGGATTAAACAGGCAAGGATCAACCGGTTTGGGCACTTCAGGTCTTGGTTCAACTGGATCAAATAATTTTGGCTTTGGGTCAAGCAACAGTAATGCAGGACAAAGTAGGCCAGGAATTGGAGTAGGAAGAGGAACGGCAAGTGGATCTTCACTTGGAACAGGAAGGACCAGCAGTCTGGGAGGTAGTTCAGGTAATAAAAAAAAAAGGCTGCAATGTTGTCAACATAATTGATTGATGCATGTCTTTATTTTTCTTTATTTTTCTGTGCACACAGTCAGCGTTGCTCAGCACCTTCTAGATTTGCAACGTATCATCAACCCCTCTTACGCCAATCAGTAAGTATGAAGTAGTAGAGCTGTCGATTGTAGTTGAGTACTCAAGTATTTTACTCCGCTTAAGATACAGTCAGACTTTTACAAACCCAATTCCAATACACGACAGACAAGATATTTGTTCAGATATGTTCAAATTGATCAACTTTGTTTCTAGCAAATAATCATCATAATCAATCAAGCTGCAATTTTTTTTCTGAAAGGTCATAGATATAAATTACAACACTGAAAATTCAGAATTGTGCAAACTTTTATTGGTCAAACTTAAAAAAAAAAAATGAAAATAGCTGAAATGTTTAGGGTCACAACACATAAAGCTTTCTCTGACTGATCGGTGTTGTTGTTGTTATTATCATTATTTTTTAGATATTTCTGGTTTCAGGTTAAAGCTAATTTGGAACAAAATGCTACTTTTCTTGAAAAAAGTCCTTTCAAAGAGATCTTTATTTCATGGCAGAATCAAATAAAGTTAAAAAAAAAAAAACGGTCCAAAATATTCAAATATCTATACCAGTACAGTTAAATGGTATGTATTTTGCATTGCAAATTAAAAAAAAAAAAAAAATATATATATATATATATAACAGCAGCTAAGTATACTCCACTAACCATTGTCTTAAATAGAGTCTCTCATTCTAACCCTTCAATGGGAGAGAATAGTTAGTCATCTTCCTCGTTGCTGCTATCGTCAAGAACTTGCGGACCCACCATATTAGTCATGGAAATGGTGTCTTTTTCGAGAGCGTTTTGGCTCCCGAAAACTAGTCGTCTCTTTCAGCTCCTGCGTGGCCCCTCAGTTTTTTTTTGTTTTGTTTTTTTAATACATCAAATATTTCTCTGTAGTTTGTAAAGCAATGTGACATATATGTGTCAATTGTATTTACAGTATGTCACACAACAATAACCTGCTTCCACTATCTGACTGTGTCCTTTCAGAGAGCGACAAGAGCTTTCCAGAATGATGGGCTAGTCCATCGCGACAAAGAAAATTGAAAACTGCAAGGGATTTATCAATGCCTCACACCTCGTCAAGTTCACCATGGTATAAAATAAATGTGCTTTATAATATACTCTCTTGCAGGTGTTGAATACTAAAATATGCACATTCAAAAGGATAGACAAACTTCTGCACTTTTTTTTCTTCGTATAGAATGTGACATTTTGTCTTTTAGTCATATATCTATAATTGCGTAAAACTGTGAGAGCAGGCCCATGTGGTATTTTTAAACGTGTAAATAAAGAAGTCTTTGTTCAGTTGTGCCCGTCTCTTTTTAATAAACAAACCTACTTGAGATATTACTCCATTCCGACTCGGAAGTAACTGTTTGTCCCTGCGTGCGTCACCTATTGTGTTCCTAATGGTCTCCGAACAACACCTCACTTGCCCCACCCCCACCCCCATGTGAGTTGACGACCATATTTATCGAGACTGGGATTAATCCGTCCACATGTTTACTTTTCCCCGCCAACCTGTCAGCAGCCTGCATGGTGGCGGCAGATGGGAGGAACGTCCGTTAATGTCGATAAAACAATGCAGTGTACTTGACTGTAAAAAGAACATGGAAATCCACTGTATAAACAAAATCCAAATGTCTCGCAGATGTTCACGGGGACAGTTACATTTGACTCCCAACGAGTGTCAAGACCTTTTACGGTAAAACGTTGGGTGACTAGTGTTGCTAAGAACAAGGTTACTGAATGATTTGCATGAAATGGGATTTTTATAACCACTCAGAGCAAACGGGGTGTACAAGTTGAGAGCATGTCAGTTAACAGAGCAGTCGGAGAACTGTGATTGCAACGATTAATTTTATATAAACGTGTCAGCCTGTGTAATATGGATAATAATAATGGAAAAACCGTTCCGGTGCGCTGGCTAAAAGTTGTTTTTTTTCTTTTTTAGTGTAAAATCAGCCATTTATCATCATGGTAATCCACAAATTTAAATCAAAGCTATTTTTTTTTCCTGTATTTATTTTGGTTTTGTTTTCCGAGAACGTTCAAATTTTACTTTAGTAACTGTGCCATTAGACAAACAATATATTTCTGCATATTATTTGCCGAATAGTATGATAGTCTCCCCCCCCCCCTTTTTTTTTTTTTAACTATACTATGAAACTGGCCGAATGATACTGTTTGCAAAGTAATTTTTAAAGTTTTGGGGAAAACAAGAAAAAAAACAAAAAACAAATTCAGCAAACAAGTTTAGCTGCCGAAATTCAACCTTTGTTAATTACTATGAACTGGATGACTGAGAATCTCCATATACATAAAGAATATTTTTTATTTTATTTTATTTTTTAATAAAAAATCAACAGGAAAATCCACTGTAACATACGCAAATGCCTAATTTATCTCACAAACGTTCACACAGGGAGCAATATTTTGCTAGCAAGAGAATACATTTTAACTTACGGTCACAATATTAATAATTTTTTTTTTTTTAAACTATGCGCCTGCCAGAATTTTTTGTCATCCAGGTCATGGTAATCCGCAAAGGTTAAATCGCGGCAACTGGACTTTTTATTTTATTTTTTAAATGTGTTGTTTTGTTCTTGTTTTTTCCAAAAACCTTCAAATCTGACTTGGGAAATTATCGGTTCACGTTTGGAATGAAAAGAATGGCACAACTTTTCCTCAGAAAACATTTCATCACATCTATCGCTTGACTGTGATCGTTAAAAAAAGAAATGAATCATCACTTTTTGCGGCACACAAATGACACAAACCTACTGAAATTTCCATTTCATTCCATTTCCTTCGCTACCGAGACAAAATGAAGCGTACGCTGCAAGCAAAACATCACTATAGGAACACACAAACATCCTGTCTGTTCGACTGTGAGAGGATGTCTGGAGCCGACTGTAAATCCCACTGTGTATTGTCTCGTATTGTGGTGCCAATTAATGCTTGGATGCCACTGAAGGCAGCGCTCTCGTCGAAAGGATTTCCTTTGTATAATATCAAGTACTTTTCCGCATATAGACTGTGGAGCTTACTGCGGGGGGACCAGATGTCGCAAATATTAAAAGTGGTGGATGCCTTGGGCACTTGGTTTATCGTAACGTTTGCGTACCGGTCTGTACAAACATGATTCACCGTCATCTCCAAATGTTTTCCTGCATTGTCAGCGCATCTCGGGATTCAACCCGCTTCCTCAATAACACTTAACTCATGTATATCTGGAAGGAATTTAACCACCATGGACATATTTTGAGGGGGGGGGGGGTGTTGTACAATTTTCAAGGTTTTTCCCATAAGCACCAAACAGGTTTCCTCAAAACAGCTGCGCTTTCAGTGCAGCTGTCACCCTAACTGCCATTTGCGCCCCCGTGGCTTGACACCTGCATTCCGGGACGCTTTCAAAACAAACACCATTTGCCGTTTTAGGTACTAATAGCAGCTGAGTTTAATATTCATGAAAATTTAATACTGCTTTGGTCTTGGGAAGCAATGCAGAATAAATGCGGAGAAATACTGCTATATGCATTTAATTTATTCTGTGACCATTCTCCATTGAAATCAATGGAAATGCCATGAATTCGTTCCAGGCCTTTGGAAGGAAAATACAACTCTATGATATTGTATGTTATGGAAACATAAAATAATAAACAGAGGTGTGCATTTCGTCATAAAAGTAATACGTGTGTCGGTATATGGGGCGCGATAACATTCAAGGACGGTTCATTTTAAAGTGGAACGATGTGATCCAGTTGGATCACGATTCGATTCCATGGCACAGCTCAGTTCGGGATGTTATGATGCAATTTTGTTTTGTATAACTAACCTTTATTTAATCAGGTAAGTCAGTTGAGAATGTCTCATTTACATCGATGACCCAGGCAAGAGGAAGTTACATCAAAGTGATAAGCTCAAAAGAAGAAAACCAACATCATGTCAAATGCAAAACATCACGTGATACACAATCAATGCAGTGATGATTGCTGAGAGTAAATTGCTAAACAGCAAGTGTGGTGTTCTATTAACAATGATTTGTAAAGACTTTTTAAAAGCAGAAGGAGGGATGAAAGAATTGAGTTTGTACATTTTAAAGTGGAACAATTCAATCAATCAAATCGATTAATAGAGCAAAACCTGACGTGATCGTCATTCTCTCAGTTTACTGTAAATCCTTTTTTGCGACGCTTCAGTTTAGTGACGAATTGGTTTAGTGACGAATTGGTTTAGTGACGTATACTGGGCTAAGGGGCGGAAATATTTCAAAAACGTTTCCGACAGGTCTCTGTCTGTAATTCTGGGATGTCGCCCCCACGGCAGTGACACACGAACTTTGAAGGGGTCCTATTGTGTCGCAGCCTGGCCGAACCTTCTTCCAGGCCCTCCTGGTGCAGGAAAGGGAACAGTTGCTTATGATTGCAACGTCCTTCCTCACCTGGGGTTGTACAAATCTGACCTCTTTTGTCTGCGGTTGCTAATGTCCTCCTTTGCTGTGACTTCTAATTGCATTTCCTATTTGCTTGCACTGTCTCTCGGTCCCATGGCCTAGCCTGGTAAAGCCATTGAGTCAGGAGGGGAAATACTGTATACTGTATGTACCCTGAGCAGAGGGCTTCCTCTTGGTGTCAATCTCAGTGACCTTGACCTTTGGCGCTTTCTGCTGCGGAATTATAATGAGGAAAAGGCTCAGTCGTTTTCTGCTTTTACACACTTTCCATGTCATCCATCAAACTGCAGTCACGGACTCGGGCTGTAATATCAGCATAATGTATGATGTAATGCCTGCAACTTTTTATAGGCTTCAAAAGTAATAATGTTTTTGGGCTGATGTGTATTTAGGCCATAATGAAAAGAAATACAGGCGGCCCGGTAGTCCAGTGGTTAGCACGTCGGCTTCACAGTGCAGAGGTACCGGGTTCGATTCCAGCTCCGGCCTCCCTGTGTGGAGTTTGCATGTTCTCCCCGGGCCTGCGTGGGTTTTCTCCGGGTGCTCCGGTTTCCTCCCACATTCCAAAAACATGCATGGCAGGCTGATTGGACGCTCTAAATTGTCTCTAGGTATGAGTGTGAGCGTGGATGGTTGTTCGGCTCTGTGTGCCCTGCGATTGGCTGGCAACTGATTCAGGGTGTCCCCCGCCTACTGCCCGAAGACAGCTGGGATTGGCTCCAGCACCCCCTGCGACCCTAGTGAGGATGAAGCGGTTCGGAAAATGGATGGATGGATGGATGGATGGATGTTATTGTCTCTCCACATGTGTTGCTTCATTGCTTGTTGCTGTTGACCGGGCCAGCCCAAAGAACAATGAAAAAATGGCGGTGATTGATTGCGGCTGTCAAAGTTGCTGGTATAGTCCTTTAAAACCTTGTCTTATTTATCCTTCACTTTTTGGGAAGCTTTCACCACAGGCAGGGGATGTGCGGAAGATTACCGAGCATCTGCTTGGTAATGACACGTAATAGCCACAGCTTGGGATTTGACTTCTGATGGTTTGCATCGACCCAAGAGACGCACCAGTCACAGCAGAGAGCTAATCATGTGGAGGATGTTTTCAGCCCCAACAGCAGTTTGGTCATGTGAAAAGAGTAATTTAATCCGCGAGACCATTTCCTGGTCGGTAATAGATTGTCTGGACCATTTCAACTCTCTTATTCATTTGGCTAGGTTGTAATGGGCGACTCGGGCCTTCCTGTGTGGAGTTGCATTCACTGAAGACTAATTGGCCATAGGTGTGAATGTGAGTTTGAATGGTGGTTGGTTTAAACATAATTCAGTGTACTCTGTGATTGGCAGGCCCCCAGTTCACTTTAATAAGCCCTAAAGACGACATTTTTAGTGGCGTAAGAAAGGATTAATGGAACTACAAGACTGGACGTGAACTGAAAATGGTTGCAGTTCCTGTCCTCTCCATATTGACCTGCTGTCTTATTCTTTGGCGCCATCTAGTGTCCATTGTGACTCAAATTTGATACAGTGTACATGCGTCGTCGATTACAACAAAAAATGAAACCATAAAAGTGCAATCCACACTGCGACAGCAACTTTATGAAAAACTTTTTTTTTTGGGGCGAACGAGACAATTACAAGGAGTAATTCACAAAGTAATAAGTGCTCGGTCAGATGAAACGAATGTTGAGCTATATAATTTAGTATGATCTCGATAGAATCGCTTTTGGTTTTTTTAATACATCAAATAAAATATAAAATATAAAAATATAAAATATAAAACAAAAATAAATAATATAAATCATAATATATAATAATAATAATACATAATAAATATAAAAATAATAAAAAATATGTGATTGGTTCGTTCTGAACCCAATTACATCCAGTTCTAAGCGGATGTTCACACTTTTTGCATGATTAAAATAATAGATTAATGAAATCGAAAATATGTATGGCAATAATGCAGACATTCGCTGTTGTTTTTACTTGCTAATGCCTTTTCTTGTATTTATAATCTATTTAATATGTAATTGTATTTTGTAATTTGTCTAAAATGATGATTAGTCGACTGCAAATGATACATCGATGTAAACAAGTTTCTGTCAGCGATTTGTGGTGACAGGCAGACCTAAAATATGCTCTTCCGCTAGGTGGCAGATGGTGCATGTCTATAAACGCCACGCTTATCACTAAAAATGAACTCTGTGTGTATTCAGTGGGCTATTGAATTGTTGCAAGGCTTCAGTTTTGCTACAATTCTTTCGCATCATTTGTCTCCATGCAGGCGTGCAACGGTGCCCCCACCACCCACCACCCCCCATCCTACCGTCATCAGCCAGTCACGATTGGGGCTCCTTCACGTGTCACTTCCATGATCATGATCACCCTCCTTCTCCTCGTCCGTATCACAAGGCTTTCTACTTCGCATGCAATGGTCGTGCATTAAAATTGCACCCCCACCCCACCCCCCACCCCCTAGGATACATGTGAAGCAGCATGCACGCGACGGGCGGCGGAGCGGCTGACACCGATGCTGCAGACAACCAGTACTGTGCGGCGCAAAGGATGGAGCGGACGCCCGTGGGGGAACTGCAGCGTCGGACCGACGACCAGTCCCAGCAGCAAGGGCCGTCTTCAGCCACTCACGGCGTGCTCGGTAAGTGTCCAAAATGGAAATCATCAAGATGGGCCACGCGTGAGTCCAGCGGAGATTAGTCGGCAGCAGGGTGATGCTTCGGGGGGGGGTTGGGCGAAAATGAGAAGTCGGGTGGTTCGGTTAGCAATGTGATGCAGATGGTGGTACTGAATCGCTCCCAGTGGAACTCGATGTGGTTTAATGAAATGATGGGTGTCTTAAGTGCTATATGCTGCACGTTAACGCTTCAAACGGGCCCATGCCGACTCACTGGGAGGGGGGGGGTTCCACAGGTGCAGCAAGCAGAAAATGTAAAGAAATGGAAAGCCTTTAGTGACATCGGATGGTACAAGGAAATTGGGCGCAGCTCCAAGTTTCGTTTTATAATTTTGGAAGCTATAAACAAAGACAACACAAAAATGTACAGTGATTAACCGTGGCAATCTGTACTGTATTTGGTAGCTGGGCCTTCAATTACCAGACTTTTCCTTTTTAATGCCACCAACTATCTTGTTTGCAATGAAAGAAAGCAGTGACACCATCATCAACCATATTTGAAATATGACAGCATTTGACTCAGCATGACCCAAATTATTATTTTACTGTTTGGTGCTCTCCACTGTCTTTGTTACTGATTTGTTACTTCACTGTTGTATATGTTAGTTGCTCCATGTACAGCACTTTGTGTGCAGCGATGGCTGTTTGAAAGTGCTCTATAAATACAGTTGAGTTGAGTTGAATTGAGAATCAATATTTATCTAATAATCTGGAAAGGAAAACTGTTCAAATGCATCATACTCACCAGAGACGCTGATTATTAAATGTACAGGTCTGCCGTCTAACTCGGTTGGATGGCAGAGGCGCCTAACCTGATATTTGAGGGTTGCACACGGTAAACGACTTGCAAAGTAAATATTTCACACCGCACGTTTTCACGGTATTTCTGCTAAATGGGTTGAAGAGTGGAGCAGACGATTGTCAGCAACAAAAAAATATTCAAGAATGGTAATTCATTCATCTTCCAAACCGCTTCTCCTCACTATCAATTAAACTAAAATGCGGAAAATAAATTACAATGTGGAAAAAAAGCAACATGGACCAAGTACGAGAAGGCACAAATGAAGCAGACTGCTCGCACTTTACTCGTTTGGCCTTCCTGTGTGTTCAGAGTTGTCATTTCTTGCAAGAAGTCGTCCTCTTCCCTGAGTTTGTTTCAAGCTGGACGACGACATGAAAGACTGTTTCACTACTAAGACTTGAAAATGGATTTAGTAACCGGGTTCCCACGGGTCCTTAAAGTTCATAAGAATTCATAAAAAAGTTGTAAAATTCTGTTCTTAATTGTCCTTAATTTTCAGGGAAAGCTTCTAAAATCAGTAAAAATCCATAAATTCTATTTTTATTAAAAAATAAATTGAAGTTTTATATTTTCTAAATTTACATTTTTCTTAGTGTACTTTATTTGTGAATGAATTTAAGTTTTTTTCATTTTCCTACCTGTAATACAGGTAGGAAAATGAAAATTTGACATAGAGTATGTGAAATAAAGGCTAAGCTGATTGCCCCTAAAAATAAAGATGTGCCCCTCCTTTGGCAGCAATGAATTGGACACCAGCTCAGTCATATGTGGCTTTCTGTTCAGCCCGCATATTGCTGATCGGGCATTAAATCCAATGTGAATCCCCTACTGAGTGGAGAAAAAGTCCTTAAAAAATGGCTACATTAGCCCTCAAAAGTCCTTAAAAGGTCCATAAATAAAAAGTAAGCGGAAGAGTGGGAACCCCGAGTAAGGCAATGCAACTTTACATCTTACCATCTCCTCTCTAGATAAACTGTTTGGAAAGAGGCTCCTGCAGGCCAGACACTATATATTGTCGAGGAAGTCCTGGCTGAAGATGGTTCCCACGGAAAACTGTGACATCCTGATGACATTCCCAGGTACTGTCAAGCATCTTAGACCAGGTACATTTTGTTATCTTAGAAAATCACACGGCACACCACCAAAAAAAAAAGGGGAAATGACACAACCAAGCAAGTCTTGTTGTGTGTTGCCTACTTTGACGGAAGCACGTGGCAGCCATTTTACTCAAGACACCTTGGAACAGTTCTCCTTGAAAAGCAAACTAAGGAGAGAGTCTCCGCCAGACAGTGACCGGATGTCCTTCTCTTGCAGTGTGGCGAGGTAGCTCCATTTATTCAACCTTGTCTACCACGTTAGCTCACAACCCTGCATAACACTCGACATCCAAGATTCTGCGTATTCATGCATGGGTTCTCTCTGGCTATACTTGAGCTTTCTAAACACAGTCCTAAATCATGGATGGATATCAATTTAAGGAGAAGGCTTGAACCTGTTCATAGGTGTGAATCGTGTTTGTAATTGTCACTACGGGGTCAGGCCTGTGATCAAGTCCAGGTCTAGCCTAGCTCAAGCTTCCTTATGATCCTGAATAGGAAAAGTGTTGGAAAATGGATGGCTTCAACTCCTTTTATACGGGCAACAACCTCGACTAGATCAATGGAATCAAGCCCGGACCAACAATATGGAAGGTCACCAATGTAAAGACAGCCTGTGTCTATAAATTAACATGCAAATATGCATGAAAGGGTTAAAAAAAAAAAAGCAGTACAAAGGTAAAAACAATGTTTTGTTTTGTTTTTGTTTTTTTACTGTTGGCTCATTCTGGCTGATACAAGCCCCACTAATGGATCAATGTCATATGATAAATGGTCCGTCTGATGATTTGCTCTCTGACTCTTTCTCTAGATTCAGTCGATGACCACACTCTGCTGTGGCTCCTGAATCAGATCCGTGTTGGAATCCCACAAGTCAGTATTCAAGTCCGACAGCATAAACATACGCAGGCTTATGCCTTCTTCATCACCTCGACGTTTGAGAAGTAAGACTCTTACACGAACACAACTGCGTTTTATGTTAGTGCAAAATATATTAGTGGTAAACAATCTTACTAAATGCCGAGCTCTAGTCCATTCTGGGTGCAGTGCTTATTTTTTCCCTCCGGTTTCACCCCCTGCTGCACTTTTGTCCTCAGTTTACTGCAGGGAGCGGAACAGATGAGCATGCACAAGGCTGTCAAGCCCCAGTTTGGCGGCGGGATGCGACGCTTCTCTTGTGAAGAGGACAACATCTATGAGAACATAGAGAGCGAGCTCTGCTTCTTTACGTCGCAGGTTTGATGTCACAAACGGTGGTGTGATTCGAGCATCGTTGTCCTATTGTATTGGTTGAAGTTGGGGAACAGGATGTAGTACAGTCAAACCTCGGTTTTCGAACGTCTCGGTTCTCGTCCAATTCGGTTTTCGACCAAAAAAATTGAGTTTTTTATGCCTCGGATGACGAACAAATTTCAGTTCTCGAACAAACTGAGAGCACTTGAATGCACCATTTGACTCCTCTCGCCTTCCTTACACGAGGAAGTGACGCTTCCTCGGGTAGACGAGGAAGTGACGCTTCCTTGTGTTGCTTTCCATTGTGAGCAGACGTGTTCAGTAAACATTTTTATTTTAAAAAGAGCGTGGTTTCGGTTTTCGAACAGCCTTCTGGAACGGATTATGGACAAAAACCGAGGTTTGACTGTATTCACAAAAATCTTGTTTGATATAGGGAGGAACACCAAAAAAAATCACATTTTTTTTCTTTTTATGGCATTATGCCATCGTTTCAAAATGAGCGCACAATAACTATTTTGTTTGTATTGATTTGACGAAATATGTTATTTACCATATCTGCCAGGTGAAGTTTCTTTTGAAAAAGAAAGCCTGAACCCGGTTGTCCTCATCCTTTATTTGTAGGAGCGTCAGAGCATCATCAAGTACTGGCTTGACAACCTGCGAGCCAAACAGGGTGAAATTCTTCACAACATTCACTTTCTGGAGGGACAACCCATCAGTAAGCTTATTTTTGAACAAACCTAACTTTTTTGTTTTTGATCTTAGCTCTCCCACGTGCTTTAGATACGTACACGTCAGGGGTCGGCAGCCCAAAATGTTGAAAGAGCCATATAGGACAAAAAAAACAAATATGTCTGGAGCCGCAAAAAAATAAAAGCCTTCTATAAAAGTTACAATGAAGGAACCACATGCTCAATGTATGTAGGAGACTGGACTGTCTCAGAATTGTTTGTTATTCATTCCTTTGTTGTGTGTTCACAAACGCCCCCATAGAATTTATTTTGTGATTTCCTCGCTTGATTTTTTTGTTTTGGTGCATTACTTTCGCTTTTCTTAGGGTCAGTGAAGTGATCATGAAATTCCGTTTTTCGGAGGCTGTCTTTGAACGCCTCTCGAGTTGAATGAGAAGAGAGAAGGCACAGAGTCGGACGCAGACGTGTCTGTGTTTGTTGAGACTGTTAAAAGCATCAATAAAGTGTACGTTTTTAAAAAGCAACACCACAGCTCTCCTTTTTCGGAGCTGCAACATGTATCTATATCTATCTATATCTATTTGAGCTATATTAGCCTACTATCAAAATCTTTTTCCATTTTCAAACATTTTTATAAAGCTCCAGGGAGCCACGAGATGTCGCTAAAGAGCCGCATGCGGCTCTGGAGCCGCGTGTTGCCGACCCCCGTGTACACGTGTTCAAATTTCGCTTTGTTGCCTAGTTCCAGAGCTGGTGGCCCGTGGTGTGATCCATCAGATGTTTCCTCTCCACGAGCAGAGGATCCTTAATCAGCTGATGACGTCATGGGTCCAGGCTGTTTGTGAAAGGCAGCCTTTGGGTAGGTCGCTGGAAATGACCGGCATGAATGTCGGTTGTTTGATACGTAGGTATAATATTTGCCGCTGTATGTTTTCCTCCCCTGGTGCAGATGATATCTGCGACTACTTTGGAGTGAAGATCAGCATGTACTTTGCCTGGCTCGGTTTCTACACCAACTCTATGCTTTACCCTGCAGTCATTGGCTTTCTCCTGTGGATACTTGCAGAAGCTGATCAGGTACCTTAAAGAATTTCATGTAGCATGTGGTTGGCACAGCAACCTGACAGAAAGAAGGCTTGGTTCGGAATGCACGATTGGGACGTCAAGTCCGGGCATGGTCCTTTTCTGTGTGAAAGTTGGCTTGTTCTCCAGGGACTTGCGTGGCTTTTCTCCAGATTCTACGGCTTCCCCCAATAGTCTAAAAACACGTTGGTAAAAATGTGTAAAAAACTGGGAATAATGTGGGGCAGGCTGCACTATTATACGGTTTAAAGTTTACATTCCTTGTGTTAAATTAACCCTGATAAGCTGTCCACTGTAGTAACCACTGTCCCTGAAAGGGTTAAAAAGTTAAAGTTCCTTGTTTTGATTTTTCGACTGCAATCATAATTTGGTTATTTTGAACAATTTATGCTCATGTCTAATCTGTTTCCTGTGTATGTGACTGTTCTTATTTTATATATCCGTCAATGCTTTATCATTCAAGTCTGTCAAGACTGTAGTTACAGTACAAGTGAGGCAAAAATGTGGACTTGCCTGCAGGCGACAACTCATCTAATCCCACACATCCAGAGAGCCCAGTTTGAGAAACATTGTAATAAGGGCGTAGAGAAAATGACTCCATGAATTTTGAAAAGTCATTACTGACACTCAAGGACAGTATCGGTTTATTTGTCTTTGTTTTGTGTAGACCAGTCAGGACATTTGCTGTGTGGTGTTTGCGCTCTTCAATGTGGTGTGGGCGACCTTGTTTTTGGAACGCTGGAAGAGACGAGAAGCCGAGCTGGCCTACAGGTGGGGCACCCTTGACACCCCTGCAGAGTCCTTGGAGGAGCCCAGACCACAGTTCAGGGTAATCATCACTGTTAAATCCAGAAGACTGCACTGCATATTCTTGGAAAGCAAATTTGGGGGGCGTTTGGAATTCTTTTGTCCTTGTCTTTCTACCCGCAGGGTGTAAAACGTTGCAGCCCCATAACAGGCTGTGAAGAGTTCTACTATCCTCCATGGAAGAGGGCTGTGTTCAGATGGCTGGTCAGCCTCCCCATCTGCCTCCTCTGCCTCTGTTTTGTCTTCCTCATCATGCTGCTCTGTCTGGAACTGCAGGTTTGCACCACAGAACACACGAGAAAGCTGGTGTCGTATTTGTAGAGTTGCTTTCGACAGGGGGATAGACATTCAAATCTCCTGTACAATTCGTGTTCCAAAGCTTTCAAAGAACCGCGGGGATTCCATATGCAAATGAAAATGGAGACCATGCTAACTGATTTTCCAGGAAGTGGTTATGGAGATTCAGGAGCTACCTAGCATCACAAGATTTATTCCCAAGATTCTGCTGGCTATCACTGTAACCATATGTGACGAGGTTTATAAGAAGATTGCCTATTGGCTCAATGACATGGGTAAGCATCAGTAAAGGAGCGCCATTTTTTTTTTGTACGTGGAAATAAAGTATTGACATATAATTTGATTTAATGGCTCCATGATTCTGGTTGTTTTTCTAGAAAATTATCGACTTCAGAGTGCCTACGACAATAATCTCATCATCAAGATGGTTTTTGTAAGTCACCCCCCCGGATTCACATTTAGCTGTAACGCGAGATTCATTTAAGGGTGACTGACTTCTGTTGTTGTACAGTTTGAATTCATCAATTCTTATTTAAGTCTTTTCTACATTGGATTCTACCTCAAGGATATGGAGCGACTAAAGGAGGTGAGACAAGAATGACATCATGCTGAAGAAAAGCTACGACTAAAATGTGTGTGTGTGTGTGTGTATGTGTGTGTGTGTGTGTGTGTGTGTGTGTGTGTGTGTGTGTTAAAACAATGAGACCAAGATAAAACGTTTCAAAATGTCAACGTTTTCCACCAATAACGTGACTATAACCTGTACAACAATGCCAATTTTTTTTTTTCGAGAGGGAAAGTAAGAATAAACAACTGATATCTTATCACTGGGATGTGGCCCGTGTTCAGAATTAACTAATCACATTCGAACACATGTTAACTGTGACTCAATACATTTAAAAATACAATACAATTTAAAAATGTCTCTGATGAACACCGAATCAATTTCAGCTGTTCTAGTCGGCTTTCCCTGATTCTTTTTTTTTTTTACTTTCTAGCAGGAGCTCTTAAGGTTATGCGCTAACACCGACTGCCATTTCAAACCCTTCATAATTCCCTCCGCCTTGTCTAAGCCCCCCCCCCCCCCATTCCCGCTGAAGAATGTTAGACTGTGGGTATGGTGTTCTTTTGGTGTTGCAAATTGGTTAGAGGTCACATTAATGGTCGCGTTATTTTCCCCATAAGATAGAACATGTTTCACGTTTCTTCACAGATGCTTGCAACACTACTGATTTTCCGTCAGTTCCTCCAGAACATTAAAGAGGTCCTCCAGCCTTACCTTTATGAACAAAACAAGCTGGGGGTGTTCACCCCCAAAGTCCTGTGGGAGCTTCTACAAGCCATCGTGCTCAAGTATGGCCGCCTGGCTCTGGGAAAGGCCCAAGCGTCAATGACAGCGTACTCTTTCCTGGGCCCCAGAGGACTCCCAGCCAGCGACAGCACGGGCGTGGGCAGTCAGCCAAAGACGAGGGGCGATTTGAAAGCTGGATTCAGGCTGACGGAAGAAGAATGGGATATGAATGACAGCGCCCTGAAGCAACGGAAAGTCAGCTTCACAGAGAAGGTCGACTACCGGGACGTCACAGCGGAAGCGCAGACGGCGGATGACGTCTTCCCTGAGGACAGCCCCACGCTGGTGGGGAACGGAATGGATCCGTCCAGTATTTTTGACAGTTGTGACGACGACAGCGATCTGGAATTGCTGTCTCAGGTGAGCTGACTGTATGCCATCTTTTTCATTTCCGGTTTCCAAACCTTGCTATTTGGAATTTCCATTTGAGGGTTTATAATGAGTGGAATAAGATTAAATAAAATGTCTAATTATTTGTGGGGTTTAGGGACCAAGCCCTGCCAGAAACTTTGAGTAATGACGTCCTCCATTTATGTTTTTAACGGCCTATTTTAATAGTTAAACTATAATCCCAACACACTTAAATATAATCTCAAAATCATTTTACAACGATATTAAAAATAAATGGCTTCCAGAATTTTTTATGAAATAAAAAATTGTTCCAACCCAACATACAAAGATCTCAGTCTATCAGTCAGGATGTATCACTTCAACAGTACTTTTTTGTCACCGATTACTACTTTCCTATTAGCCAGGGCTTTGGCACCATAGTGTGGCATCTTTAGGCGATATATCAATAGCACGACAACTTGCAAACAGATTCCAGTGAATAACCGAGGATAGGTTCAACAGAACAAAACTGAACTCAATACATTTGTGATTAGGCAGTTGTTTACTTTATTAAAATGACACAAAGTTTGTTTAAAATATTTTTATTAAGGCTTCCACCAAGAGTACCCGAGTGTTATCAAAACCACCTTTTTTGGTCGAGTCCCTTAAAACACACAAGGAATTTCTATTTGGTGTCACTCTTGTACTTTGGCCAAAAAGACACGATAACAAAATATAAATTTAGAGCATAAATTTACCATGAACAGAGATTTATTAAAAGGTAAAGTATTTATGTCTGCGGTAATACTGATCATCAATGCAAATGATTTGCATTGACAGGACACGAAAGAGAATACCACCGTGTCCTCTTCAAGAGAATCAAACGGTCTCCGTCAGAGAAGAAAAAACATGGATGAGACCAAAGAGGAGAAGAAGTCCTGGATTGATCCACCAGAAGAACCCCAAACCGTCACTTTAGCGCAGGCTGAGATCGAAAGCTGTATGCAGAGGTATGAGGTAGGTTGCCGAGAAATACGATATCCACCACTCACAAAAAATTCGGCATATGTGGACTTTCCGGTGAATTTTTCTGGTTCAGTTAGAATTAACATTTAAACAATACTCTTCTCAATTCAAGTTTATTGATACTGGTACAGCCTTGAATTGTCAAAAAGTAGGGAGAAGGCATCCCGTTTCCAGGAGAAGCGGTAGTAAAACAGGCCAAAATCCATGTCCTTCATTTTTCTCTTCATTATGCTGTTCACATTTTAACATCACGAGACCTAAATGACACCTAACAATTTGCGCAACAGTCACTTGCCATTGCGATGCTTCAAACGGGATGTTTTCAGAGGGCGTTGGCCACTGAGCTCACTCTCACAGTGTGTCATCAGCAAGAGATACATAGAGAGACTGGATAAGTCACAGAAAGGCATAGAAGTGGACGTATGTGAAAATATTTTCATCCATTCATGGCTCAAACACGTGAATTTTGCCTTCCAGGTCCTTGCAAGCGAACAGCATGCTGTGCAAAAAGCACTGAAACACTGAACAGTTGGACGTGCAGTCAAAAGTTTAGAGGTCAAATTCATTTAACCTGATAAGGTCATTGTGCATTTTAGGCTCATGCTAAAATTTCACCCAAAAGACCAGTTGTCACGAGGCCGAACTCAGTTTTAACTCTCATTTTCGTTCACTGCATCAATAACTGAAGTGCTGAACCGAACTGTTATGTAATGCAGGATACTCTTCAGGACTACCAGGAGATGTTCATTCAATTTGGCTACGTGGTGCTCTTCTCCTCTGCCTTTCCTCTGGCCGCCATGTGCGCGCTCATCAACAATATCATCGAGATCCGCAGTGATGCCCTCAAGCTCTGCACGGGCCTGCAGAGGCCCTTTGGCCAAAGGGTGGAGAACATTGGCCAATGGCAGGTCAGTGCGCTTGGCCAAAAAGCCTTCAGGCAGGGCTTACTCTACATTTTGGGGTCTATGATAAACTTGTGGGGAGAAAAAAAAAGTCTGTATTTCTCTCTGAACCCCTAGACTGCAATGGAGGCCATGGGCTTGATAGCCATTATTGTTAACTGTTACCTGATTGGTCAATGTGGTCAGCTGCAGCGTCTTTTCCCTTGGTTGAGTCCTGAGATGACCGTCGTCTCCATTGTTTTGTTGGAGGTAAGCAATGTCGTCATGCGAGGTGCATTTTATTATAATAATTGTAATAATTATAATAGCAAATTGGTTTGTATAGTGCCCTGAAGCGACCCAAGGATGCTTAACAATAACTCATGGGGGAGTTTATATTACTGTTCAAATATTTTTTATTTAGGCTTTGGTCGACAAATAGTGATGATTTTTTTTTTAATGTTCAGAGAAGCCATCTCACAGATTTTAGTATTGGTTAATGCATTGTAGTCTGTCTGGGACTACATGCATTTGGCTTCGGTCTCGAAATACTGTGAATCAAAACTTTCATTGATTATTTTTCTGTGTCCATAGAATAGAGTAATGGCTGTGTGTGTATATGTACCCTGCGATTGGCCGCCTCCCGTCATCAACTGGGATGGGCTCCAGCATACCCCCGACCCGAATGTGGAGAAGCATTATAGAATATGAATGAATGGAGATGATACTTTTATCATCCCATCACAAAATTCCTACTCTGCATTTCCCTTTCCCTAAAAAGCTGTAAAATCAAGGAATGTGTGTTTTATTATACGAAATACCTAAATACTCTATATGCATGGTTTTCTGTTTGGTGCTGTGTGTTTATAACCCGTAGTACACACAAAGCCTCACAGAAGTTGTTTTTTTTGTTTTTTTTTTTTTTTTTTGCTACACAAAGAATAAGATGAAAATATGACACATGGACCTTATGGTGTGTTGAGCGTGTCCCTCTGTGGTCTCGTGGTTTACAGCACTTTGCCATCCTCCTAAAGTACATCATCCATGTCGCCATCCCTGATATCCCCGGTTGGGTAGCAGAAGAGATGGCCAAGCTAGAATACCGACGAAGGGAAGCTTTCAAGGTATAGTTGGGATATAACTTGAAAGACCTTCGACCTTGGCAAGGCTTGCTTCTGATGTGAAATGTGATGTCATAATTGTGTCATAATTTTTTTGTTTTTGTTTGTTTTAGTATTTTGTAGCTTCACGTTGAGAGAGATCCAACTTGCATGGCAACACGTATACGGGCTGAAGTCTGATTGGACAGAGAAAATCTAACATTCACAAACACATCGTGGGAACACGGCAGCCAAGAGAAACGCTAAAAAATGAAACTAAATTAATACAATTTATCCATCTATCCATTTTCCGATCCGCTTATCCTCACAAGGGGGGGGGGGGGGTGCTGGAGCCTATCCCAGCCGTCTTCGGGCAGTAGGAGGGGGACACCCTGAACTGGTGGCCAGCCAATCGCAGGGCACACACACATACGAACAATCATCCATGCATGTTTTTGGAATGTGGGAGGAAACCGGAGTGCCCGGAGAAAAGCCACGCAGGCCCGGGGAGAACATGCAAACTCCAGCAGGCCCGCGACACTCGTGAGGATAAGCGGATTCGAAAATGGATGGATGACTAGGTTGTAAATATGTCGATCAGTGTGTCCAGGAGCCGATTCAAACCATATAATAGAACTGAGCCTCTTCACTTATCACCTCCCATTCAGAGGCATGAACTGCAGGCGCAGCAACATTTCCAACAACAGCTCAGACGTCGCCGCGAGGAAGAGGAACTTCAGCGTCAGGCGGAGGCGCGTCAGGAGAGCGAGTGCCACAAGTCGGACGCCCATCACCAGCATCACCATGAGAAAGCGGCGGGCGGCAAGCCCAAAAGACCCAGCTCCCTGCTCGGGAACAACAACGTGATGAAGCTGAAGCAGATCATCCCCCTTCAGGGTAAGTTCTCCTCCAGTAGCTCCCGCTCCCCGGCTCAGTCACCCACTGGGGGAGAAGCGAAGCTTCCAGGATTCCTCAAGTTTTTAAAGTCGACAGAGGTGAAAAAAGAACCCGCTACAGCTGCGGGATCACCCGGATCGACGGGTAGCTCTTCGGCCACCGGCGGTGGCCAGGAACGAAATCAGTCGCCCAACAGGACATTCAGTCCGGGTAAGCTGTTCAGTTTCAGCAAGTCGGAGGGAACCGTGGTGTATGCTAACGGGATGCAGCCTCCCAGCCAGGCGGACAGTTATCATGCCAACAGGGCTGAGCTCAACTCTACTCATGAGGAATTACCGTCAAATGAGTCTGATAAAGGAGAGGTTGACTTAGAAAGCGCAGGCTCAAAGAATTCATAAACATTCCAGTGTTAAAAAAAAACAAAAACAATAAATGAAATGCATTATTTGCAATGTCAGTGATTACGTTCAATCCTAAAATAGACACCTGTGACACATGTCAAGTCTGGCCTATGGAAAGCCATCCATCCATCCATCCATTTTCCGAACCGCTTGATCCTCACTAGGGTCGCGGGGGGTGCTGGAGCCTATCCCAGCAGTCTTCGGGCAGTAGGCGGGGGACACCCTGAATTGGTTGCCAGCCAATCGCAGGGCACACAGAGACGAACAACCATCCACGCTCACACTCATACCTAGGGACAATTTAGAGAGTCCAACGAGCCTGCCATGCATGTTTTTGGAATGTGGGAGGAAACCGGAGCACCCGGAGAAAACCCACGCAAGCCCGGGGAGAACATGCAAACTCCACACAGGGAGGCCGGAGCTGGGATCGAACCCGGTACCTCTGCACTGTGAAGCCGACGTGCTAACCACTGGACTACCGGGCCGCCCCTATGGAAAGCCGTTTACTCGAAAGCTGTAAAGTTCATTTGCAGTGAATCCATGCGTATTCACAGTTGGGCATTCACAAATGTTTTGAGGTTGAATCTATATTTGTTTGGTGCCAACTTTTGGCAACTTCAGCCTTAAAATTATATTTAAGTGCGGTTAGTATCTTTATTTAGCCAGGTCATACGTCTTGCTAAGTAAAAAAAAAAAAAAGCTATGCCCGAAGATTTTGGGGGGGATTTTTTTCCAAGCGTTACCTCAGTAACACTGAAAGGTATAAGAGCATAAGGTGCCCATTTAAAGTCATCCTACACCACCTCAATTGATTTTAAGTCCCAACTTTGACTTGGCAACTCCAAAACCTGAAGAGGTGGACTGGCTTATATATATTTTTTTCCGGGTAGTTGGCTCTGTCTCACACCCCTGGAGTGCTTGAGCGACAGGGCACAAACGTTTCCCTGCAGGATTTTCTAGTAGACCGCCGACCATTTTCTTCCATTAATCACAACATAATCGTCCAGGTCCTGAAGTCGTAAAGCAGCAGACCATCACCCTGTCACCACCTCCTCGTTTGGTTGATGCTCATTTTATCAAACGCTGTTATTTTTATGCCAGGTATAACACACGTAGCACACTCTCTTACTACTGTGTTAAATTGTCGTACCAAGTGAGGACAAAAAAAACATACGAGTACATGGATCTTAAACGCTCAAACGGCTTTTCATACTGGCTGAACACATATGAGGTCAACAGATAAATGCACCTTACTTTGCACAAAGCATCCAACTATGTACAAGTTCTTACAGCTTCCATGTAAATACATGTGCTGTACAGTGAATGTGATTCTTTGAATGAATCTTTTTCTTTCGAGGTATTACTGTTGCATGACTCAAGTCACATTCCAGGTTTGATTCTCCTCTTCAAGCCTGCATTGAATGCATCCTGCGCATGAGTCACTTGTTCATGATGTGTTCTTTAGCACTTTAAAAAAAAAAGCCAACATATTCTTCTGCAATAGCTCACATTCTAGTCACTGTGACCATGAAAAGTCTTATATTTTTCTCAAATTTGATTTGATTTCTTTTTTTTTTAATGAATTATTTTGTTACATGGATTCGTGAATGTATTCCTGATGCAAATGAATACCACTTGAATCAAGTCAAAGGCATATGCGTTTACACTTAATAAACAATACAGATTAAAAAAAAAAACATGGGTTGATAAGTGAGTTTGGATATGTGCTGACCAAGAAGTATAAAACTCGGAAGCCCTTTATGAATATGATTTATTTTGATACGGTGGAAGTAGATGGACACTATAAAATGAAAAGTAACTTTCTGCAGAGTGTAACTGAAAAATCCTTATTCCTCTCTCTGTCGTGGTAATGTTCCAAGGAAGCCCCGAGTCCGCGCCTTCCGCACGTCCCTGCAGTTGATTATCTTCCCGCTGTTCAATGAGTGCTGCAATGTTAACATCTGGAAAGAAAATCGTAATAAGCCACATTAAAAAAAAAAAAAAGAAGAAGATTCAACTGAATGATAGTGCAGCCATTCAATGATTCTATCTGGTCATGATGGACTTACCTTGCAAATTTCACAAAATTGTGAGCGGGTGTAAATACTGTCTTGGATAATGACTAAAGACAATCAAAAAGACAAAATTGTGTGAGAAATAGCCAAAAGGCACAAGTAAGGTTTTGTCATAGAACTTGACATTACAAGACAGTGAAGTTTGATCCCAGTCAAATGCACTCACTCTGCTTTGATGGATAATCCTGGGTTGGAATATAGACAGCAAACTGACGATTCTACAAAACAAAAAAAACCACTTCAGTAATTACATCGAGGCAAAAACTACATTGCTCTACAAATTGTTGGGCACAAACAACTTCAAATGATCCACAACTTTTGAACTCAAAAATACAACATAGGAGGACCCTACCACTCCTGTAACTTAGTTAAATATCCCCACAAGCAGGCCTGTGCTTGTCTCTCTCACACACACACACACACACACACACACACACACACACACACACACACACACACACACACACACACACACACACACACACACACACAAATACCCTGATGAACTATATTATAAATGACATGGCAAGGCTGGACGTGCTCCCATGGCTCGACATTTTGCCCACGCTGAATGAACGTTAGAATTGCCATTTCGGCCATTTTCGTCAAACGTTTAGCTCCACCCACATTTAGTCGCACCCCGGTTTTTATTCAGGTGCAATTGAAAAAAATGTGAGAATTTAAATGGTCAAAAAAAAAGAAAAGTTTACTGCGAGAGCAGTTCTCAGTCTTTGCACATGTTTTGAACAATTATATATGTTTGAAACAAATCTCTGAATTCACTTCACAGGGTCTTTAACACCCAGTCCGTGGGCACTGTGGCGTCAATTTCAGTCGACTGCAGGTGGCAGTAGAGAACAAAATGGGTTGATTTTTCGACCTAATTCTTATTCCACAAGTGCAATGTCGATTATAATACCATGTTTAGACTAGTGGTGAGAAATAGAACATATTGCATAGAAAATGTAATTTGACTTCCACCTTGAAATGCTCGTCCACGAAATAGGATATGGTACAATTAATTAGCCAAACCCAATTGACGTTTTTCTTTCGTGGTGTGCCGTGAGATTTTTCTTATATAGCTCAATAAAGGTTGGGAAACATTGACCCAAGAGCTAATTTACTTACAGAGTCTGCCTGAAACTTGCCAAAGTTGTTTTTGTCAAAGACGGGAAGCTCCTTCAAGAAATCCATCTGGAAACGTGACTCTTAGATCAAACGAGTTGAAATAGTCGTGAAAAATTAACAATACAGTAGTCAGTGCCCAGTCTGTGTATACAGTATAATGTAGCTGCTTAAAAATGCTTAGGAAAGGCAACATTAAACCTTGCTTCGATATAACGCCCCTCTGTCTTTGATGTGAACGTAACATGCAAGAACAGTCGCAATAGTTTAAAGAGTCGTCAAATAACGTCATCTTCCTAATTTAAATGGAAGGTTTCATTCATTTTATTATCAAAGGGAGCGGGGGTGAGCTTGCTTTCAAAAGGCAAAAGTCGCCACACAACGCACGTTTTCATCCTAAAACTCCTTAGCTTAATAAGTAGGAACATAAAGAATACTATGGTCCTGCATTGAAATTTAATGGGCAAAAATACACACCGATATAAAGTAATTGCTCGAGGACAACACGGTCATTTTGGATTAGTCCGCCTTTTTTTTCTTTTTCTAACTAACTACCAACTGATAGTCTGACGAAGGCTTTAAAATACTTTTGGATGACTTTTTTTCACATCATTCAACATATTTTACATGTAACCTTTATTGTTATTTTCAATTCGACGAAGATGTTTATTTAAATCTCGCGAGATCATTGAGGGAAAGCCATCGGTTTCAGTGTGTAGACAGGAAAAACACACGCGAAAATTACACCTATCAACAAATGTTGACAAAAAATGTTTTAATTCAGAGAGCCAAGTAAACATTTGAGGATTATTTCCTTTCAGATATTTTTTTGCTATAGCACATTAGGTTTTCATTAAAAACAATAAGTAACGCATCCAGTTATTTCATACCTACAAATTGCAACAGAGTAAAATCTGTTTTGTGCAAGTTTTTATAGATGGAAATATCTCAAAAAGGAAAAAAGTAGACATTTTTTAAGTAGGCAAGACAAAATAATTACTGTACACAAGATTGATGTGAACTCTCAAACTATTGTTTACAACTTTAACTGACTTAATGTTATGTTGAAAATAAGATTTTGTCATTTTTGTCAAATGTGTTCATATGTGAGGCAGTTTAGTCGACTAGAGTTTAGATTCTAAACACTAGTCTGAACTTCTAAACCTGAGAAGCTGCATTATCACGTCTGCATCGCAGTGAGGTCCTCAATTTGAATCTGGGCTCCAGGGTTCCCGTGTGGTGTTGGAAGAAATAACTGAATTGCCACAAAGTGACTGAGAGTAATTTAATAAATCATTCATTCATTCATACTTGGTGAAAGAAACGACTTACAGTACTTCTCAAGGCAACTGTTACTTGTTTTCTGAAGACCAGTTTCAATGCCCCCCTCCCCATCACTGATGAATGACCAAGCCACACAATACACAAGTTCTTAAGGGCTTGCTAACACCTCCAGAATTTCAGAACAAGAAAGTCTCCGAAGTCCTGCTCTCCAACACGACGCTCAGTGCGAGAGCGATTTGCGTCCCTTCAACATTCGCCGCAGGATCACTTCAATTCCACCTTGTGTGCTCAGCCTCTTGATCCACCCGTGGGTCCTCTTGCGTTTCAGATTTTTGGGCTGATACTCGGTTCCTCTTTTCTTTGTCCGCACCTGTTGGCATTGCCACGGAAGCTGCCGGAAGATTCCAGCGCCCTCAGCTTGGGAAGAAAGCGGTCCGCTTGCAGACATCTGCTGATCTGCAGCAGCTCTGGGGATAAGCCAGTTGCTAAACAATCGGAGGTGAGACTTCCCATTTACTGCTGGCATGCTAGGGGAGGTAAAAGAAGAAAATACAGTACTATCAAGATTCGTCATCATCGACAATTTTATCATTTTCTAGTGGAATAAATAAGTGGCAGTACATTGGTCAAAGGCAAATTTTCATCAGAGATGGCTTTGTGTGTCTGTAAATGTATTTTTGAGGCTGATTCCGACAACGTCTTTACATTTTTTTTTCTAAAACATCAGGTTTTTGAGTTATTTTTGATATACAGTATTTTGGTTTGGAGTTTAAAATCCATTTGACCAAAATGATGATTCCATCTGTTAATAGCAAGCATATTTTAAGTTGTTTACATGGGTTTCAGTTGGCCGAAGTGGTTAGAGACAAGAGTAGCATCTTTTTAATACAATGAGTATATAATCAATATATTTTTAAGACTGAGAAATATGCACAATCGGAACAAGATACTTAGCAAATCTCCGAACATGGTTCCAAAGAAGGAAAACAAGGTGGACATAAATAGCAAGCAGTGTCGAACGGCACTGCTGTAAATCTTAATGTTTTATGAAAAATTGGTCATCTTACTTCCCGAAAGCATTTTGCCCAAACCAAACATCGATTCCACAGCGTCAATTAGCAAGGCTGCGAGCCACAAACTACGCTTCCTCGTCAAAATAATACGCTGTCATGCTACATTTACAGGAACGAAATGGGATGTTTTATTACCTGTTGAAATTGGTTACTCCGCGCAAACGCGAAAAAGATGTGAGTATAATATTCATTTTGATAAATTAGCAAGTTTGCAGAGGCATGTGAACGTTGAATGTCACGGCTCTTCTTCTACATTCGAAGTGTCCTTGCAGACGTGAGTATTCAAGTTAGTGGTGAAATGGCGCCGCCTGCAGCTCCGGAGATGCTACGGCATAAACAACATCTGATCAGCAACCAGCCTTTGTAATTGTGTGTGCAGTATATACTGTGGTGACATTAACGAAGTAAACATACTTCACATTACATTACTTAATGCGACATTTGATTTGTTCCTACTAAGTTCCTTCGTGCCAGGTTATCGAAAAGGACATTGTATATAGCTGACAGTAGAAATGTGTTTTTAATTTAAGTGCGTTTAAAAGTATGTAATAAAGAAAGGATTTGAATCAGTAACCCTGTTTTACGACAATATTTATTACAAAAATATCCTATTTCAATCCAAATACTGAATATGAGCACAAGTAATGAGTACTTTTGCCAAAATCTTAATGATTTGAATTAGTGGCGATAGTTACACTTTTAATAGATAGTTTCTTTTTACACGAGTGTCGATACTAATTCCATAAATTCACATATTGGGTACTTCTGCCATCTCTGAGCAAAGTACAGATATATGAAAAATCTACTTAATAACACCAACGAAGTATTTACATCCCACCACTTGAGTTGACGCATCAGGAAGACCAACGAAGCTGACACTTCCCAATCTAAAGGTTATTGAAGCGCAGCAGATTAAAAAAAAAAAATACAGACACACAAGATACTCGTTTCGAAACAACCAAGCGTTCATTTGTAGAATGAGCAATCCACAAGTCTCATGGCGGCTTTGCTTACTCCTCCAAGTCGTTTTCCGTGACTTGCAGCCAAGCGGAAGAAAGGTTGCCCTGCTTTTGCCAAGCCTTGGCAACAAGAACAACTCGCCCTCCCATTGGACTAGCCGACTTGACTTGACTCGATCCTATTGGCTCTTTTTGCTGCCTGTCAGGAGTGAAGCCGGCCCTGCGCAGAGAGGGGCAATTGGGCTGGGTGGTACTTCTGCCTTGGTGCGCAGTGACTGATGCTGAGAAAGGCGAGAAAAAAACGTGACCATTTGTTGTTTTTTTTCGCGATGGGCATTTTCCCACAATTCAAACTGTGCATTTTTATGCATGCACGATCTACGATCCTTCCAAATCATTTTAGAGGCTTCTCAGAATGCTGATGGGGGTTTGACTGTTTTGCAGCATCAAATGCATGATTTTGTCGGCCCTCGGCGGTCATCTGGTTAACTTCCAAGCACCTTCATCAATCTGAGCAGCAGGTAAGAACACAGCATATGATATATTCTAACCTGCAGTATTATATGGTGCTGTCTTCTGTGCAGTAAGTCATTTGCAACAATAAACAGTACATGCACCCGCTCTGTAGTGACGCAAAAAAAAAAAAATAGCTATGAATCAATCATTTAAAAAAATAATCCTCCCTGCACGCTGTGATGAGGAATTTGTCCTTTTAGTCTTTATCATGTAAAGTGCAGTCATGAAATAAACTCAATTCAATGCGTTGATTGTATGCGGTTAAGAGACGCGGCGCCGTTGTTGTTGAGTCATCACGTTTAACAGGACTGTTGCAAGATTATTGGCATCAGGAAAAAAGTCAATTAACGTTAGGCATAACTAAAAATGCGAACATTTGGTGCCAAACCGCGCCAGGCTGCAACATATGTGTCCATCCACGCTGTAGGGATAATTTAAAAAAAAAAAAAAAAAAAAAAGCGGCACACGGTGTACCAACAGGCAGACGAATCAACCTAAATATTCTGCAGTGCAGACAGACAGGAAATCTTTCAGTCTGTTTGTTTGGAGGGTTGATGAGTGGGATTTATCGAGAGTAGGTCAGCAGGGTAATTGCATTGAAACGGCATTTTGATGCCTGTAAGGTACATTTTTTGAGGTGATATAATGTTAGACATATATGTGTGTGTGTGTGTGTGTGTGTGTGTGTGTGTGTGTGTGTGTGTGTGTGTGTGTGTGTGTGCTTTCTTACATCTGAAACGTAATGTCCAAATTGATATCAAGTAGGGTCCATCCATCCATTTTCCGAACCGCTTGTGTGTGCTGTGTGTGTGTGAATCAGTTGTCGCAGGGCACACAGAGACGAACAACCATCCACGCCCACACTCACACCTAGGGTAGAGTGTTCAATCAGCCTGCCATGCTGTGGGAGGAACCGGACATCATGAAACGGAGCTAATCGAACCCGTGCACTGTGAAATTGACTATCAAGTAGGGTATCTATTCAATTCATCATGAGTATACAAAATGAAATGCAAATTTAATCACATTTTGTTTCTTAGGTTAGTTTCGATAAGAGGGTTCCCCTCGAATTGTCCTTTCCTCAATTGGTTACCTGGAAACGAAAGAAGACTCTTCTCACTGTTTCCTAGAGACAAAGAGCATGCTTATGTAATATATGAAAGCAACGTCTTACTTGCTTTTTGTATCTGTTCAAGTTCCATCCAGTAGGATTTTTGTCTCTCTTCATCAGCGGAAAGAAACTCTGGGAAGTTTTAACTTGTGTTATCATGCATGGCCATTGAATGGTATTTCCAATCTATTGCTGTCGGCTAAAATTATAAGGAGCAACGTGTGTTTCTTTTTTGAAGGCATGATTGTGACACTTGGTCACATTTTGGAAAGACAGTCCTCCATTTATTAACTACAGTCAAACCTCGGTTTTCGAACGTCTCGGTTCTCGACCAATTCGGTTTTCGACTAAAAATTTCGAGTTTTTTATGCCTCGGATGGCGAACAAATTTCGGTTCTCAAACAAACTGAGCGCACTTGAATGCACCATTTGACTCCTCTCGCCTTCCTTGCACGAGGAAGTGATGCTTCCTCGTGTTGCTTTCCATTGTGAGCAGACGTGTTCAGTCAACATTTTTTTTTTAAAAAGAGCGTGGTTTTGGTTTTCGAACAATTTCGGCTTTCGAACAGCCTTCTGGAACGATTATGGGCGAAAACGGAGGTTTGACTGTAATATCACAATGCACCATGTACTGTACGCTGTCCCGACAGTACACGGATGGGTTTTTACTCTCTTTGTTTCTGTTCTATATTTTTCAAGACAAATCACGTGCAGTTTGTTATTTATGCAGGAAGTCACCATGCTGACCACTATCACAGAAGGAATACTTTGCTGCCTAACTGGAAAGGCCGCTCGTCTAGTTTTGCCATTGGAGTCCACGGTGCCCTCCGATGGTTTTGAGTTTGTGGAGGTGAAACCCGGACGGGTCCTGCGAGTGCGTCACATCGTCCCCGAGCGTCAGCCTGTCGAAAGCGACGATCACGTCGCGGCCCAGGAGCAGAAAGACGCTGATCACGACGTGCCTAAAAATGACAGCGACACTGGCAGCGGTGTCCACTGCAAGAGGAAGATCACGGTGTATCGCAACGGCCAGCTGGTGATTGAGAATCTTGGCGATGTTTTGCACTCTGAGATTCTTCAGTGTCAGGATGGCGATCTGGAGCCATGCAGTACGGTCGAGGTGGAGCTGGCTGACTACAAAGAATTGGCCTCTTCTCCGGATCCCAACCCCGTCCCCCCTCCTGTTCTTCCGCCTCCTGGTGAGCAAAAGCCCGCCCCGCCTCCTCGCCGACGACGCCGGAAGCCCAAGCGCACCGTGCTGATCGACTCCGAGAGGGTGATCTCAAGCTGCAAGGGGACGCACTCGGACGTGGCGCTGTTCTTTCTGCACGGTGTCGGAGGCTCGTTGGACATATGGAGCAGCCAACTGGACTTCTTCTCGAGGCTGGGCTATGAGGTCATTGCGCCGGACCTGGCGGGGCATGGAGCCAGCACGGCCCCGCAGATTGCAGCGGCGTACACTTTTTACGCCCTGGCGGAGGACCTGCGCGCCATCTTCAAGAGATATGCTCGTAAACGCAACATTCTAATTGGCCACTCTTATGGGTGAGTACTTACATGATTTTAGTGAAGCCTGAAATATGTGAAAATCCGTGCCATACTGTGTAGAGCAGTTGTTCTCAAACTTCCCGCCTCTAGTAATACTTGGCTGTCCGAGTACCACCGTCATAACCAACATTGGAATACAGCTGTATAGTAGGCCCAGTTGCTCACACACAGTGTAACCGAAACACTCTTGGATGTCCTCAAATACTTCCGGAATGTTGACTAAATACTCTTAAATATACTGAAATCCTCAATCAATGGAATAATCAATAAAATGAATCTCTGACGTCTATAGCCATCAATGGCAAAGAATGAGTTAACTCATTCACTACCTGCCCAGTTAAAGTGAATCTTTGACGTCTATAGCAGTCAATGGCAGCGAAGGAGCTAAAAGTTAGCTAAATACTCTTTGATTTATGAAAAACTCCCGAAAAGTTACACAAATACTATTAAAATCTGCTAAATAATTGCTGGAATTCACCTAGATATTGCCAATTTTTCAAAATACAGTCAAACCTTGGTTTTTCGTCCATAATCCGTTCCAGAAGGCTGTTCAAAAACCAAAATGTGTGCGAAAACCGAAACGACGCTCTTTTTAAAATAAAAATGTTTACTGAACACGTCTGCTCGCAATAGAAAGCAACACGAGGAAGCGTCACTTCCTCATGTAAGGAAGGCGAGAGGAGTCAAATGGTGCATTCAAGTGCGCTCAGTTTGTTCGAGAACCGAAATTTGTTCGTCATCCGAGGCATAAAAAAACTCGAAATTTTTGGTTGAAAACCGAATTGGTTCGAGAACCGAGACGTTCGAAAACCGAGGTTTGACTGTACTCATAAAATCTACAAAAATCCGTAAAAACTACCGAAATACACTTAAAACTTCCTAAATACTTCCTAAATTGCCTTGGAAAAGTTTGAAAACTGATCTTAACTGTTCCATAAAGTAAAGCCTTGCAAAAGGTGTCTGACCCCCTAAAAGTGATTGCTTAGCTTCATTTCAAACCAGGTCATTTTAGTCGCTAACATTTTGACGCTACGTCTTACAGAGTGTCGTTCTGCACATTCCTGGCCCACGAATATCCTGACCTGGTCCACAAGGTGGTTATGATCAACGGAGGTGGTCCCACCGCCTTGGAGCCCAACCTCTGTTCCATCTTCCAACTGCCATCGTGCGTCCTCCATTGTCTCTCCCCATGCTTGGCCTGGAGTTTCCTCAAGTAAGTTGGCCGGCACCAAAATTAGACAAGAAACAAAGTGGGGACGTGAAAGAAATATATTTTCCTTTTTTATCTTTGACACATAAAGTATCACTTCTGAAGTTTACATTGAAAAGCATATTCCGGTCACGTATATACAATACCTGGTACCAACGCTGCATTCATATTCGCCCGGTCGCCAAGTCTAATTCCGATTCTCTTATTTTCTTTTCTCAAAATCCAGAGCTGGATTTGCCCATCAGGGTGCCAAAGAGAAGCAGCTGTTGAAGCAGGGCAACGCCTTCAACGTGTCTCCATTCGTACTGCGCGCCATGATGAGCGGCCAATACTGGCCTGAGGGCGATGAGGTCTACCATGCTGAGCTCACAGTACCCATCCTTCTGGTTCACGGCATGTGTGACAAGTTTGTACCCATGGATGAAGACCAACGTATGGCAGAGGTAAATTGCGTCCGCATACCGGGTGAACCTCAAATACACCTTAATCTTGACAGGTTTTTATCATTTGAGCTCTAATTAGGATGTGCGTGGTCCTATGTGGCCCTCCCCCATTAGCACCAATGAAAAATTGCGAGGCCCCTCCAGCATTTACTTAATTCTGGGCAGCCTGGTGGTCTAGTGGTTAGCGCGTCGACCTCCCAGTGCAGCGGTACCGGGTTCGATTCCAGCTTCTGCCTCCCTGTGTGGAGTTTGCGTGATCTCCCCGGGCCTGTGTGGGTTTTCTCCGGGTACTCCGGTTTCCTCCCACATTCCAAAAACATGCATGACAGGCTGATTGAACACTCAAAATTGTCCCTAGGTGAGAGTGTGAGCGTGGATGGTTGTTCGTCTCTGTGTGCCCTGTGATTGGCTGACAACCAGTTCAGGGTGTCCCCCGCTTAGTGCCCAAAGACGGCTGGGATAGGCTCCAGCATCCCCCGCGACCCTTGTGAGGATAAAGCGGATCGGAAAATGAACGAATGACTTAATTCTCGACATTCATCTTGCTTCCCTTTTTTTTTTTTTTAGATCCTCCTATTTGCTTTCCTCAAAGTCATCGAGGAAGGAAGTCACATGGTGATGATGGAGTGCCCCGACACTGTCAACACCCTCCTTCACGAGTTCTTTCTATGGGAGCCCGACGTGTCCAAAAAAGTCTGCAGCAAGACAGACAGCGAGAAGTGCGTCGCATTCAGTGACGCTCTCCACACGCTGAGAATCAGCAAGACCGCAGACAAATAACCGACAAGGATTCGAGGGCGGGGGGGGGGTTCTTGTCAAGGAATTAGGCAGACGGCCCTTTTTGTGGCTGTTGTCAAGATGTTCCTTCAGGCTGCTTCTGGGCTGAGAGCTGTTACATAAAAAGGCCACGTCTCAAGGATGAGCGCGGCCGCTGGTGCTCGAAGATAAAGCTGGAATACTGGCACGGAGCCAAGACAGAGAACAATGGATGGGCATAAAAGATGAGAGGAACTGATGCAAATACAAAGTCGTGCGTTTTTATTCCGTCCTATTTTTACGCGCACAACTGGAGGTCGTGAAAAGGGCGTGTTGGTGTTTCTCGGAAAACAACGACAACGCGCAAAAGTCGGGAAATGTGTGGATTTCCTTTGCCTGCGTCTTTTATATTGTGTAAAACGCTGCCGATGAGAAGATTTACACGTTCAAAATTGGTCCAGTGGAAATCCTGGACGGACGGTTGTGGGACGCGATAGAAATTATGCAACGTTTCCTTATAGTACGGACGTACCCAGACATACTGTATATTCGATCTCCTGTACTGCACATTGTATTCTATTTTTGACGAAGGTTCAATGAGCTGGTGCTGTTTAAATTGGTCTCATTTCCACAGATTGTCCACAAATCGCTGTCGGATGGAAATCTTTGTCTAAATTTGGTCAGTTTCATATTTTTGAAGAAATGGATACTATTGGTCAGCCCCACGTGGGTCTGCTATTTTTACAGGTTAACTAAAGCGTTCAAAAAAAGGTGCGCTCTCTTGAACAAGTCAAAGAAATATGCAGGAAAAATGATGGTTTTGCGAGGATTCCGCCCGGCAACCAAAAGACTGTGTGTCTATATGTTATCGACCACATAGTTGCATGACTATATAGAACATGCTGTATATAAAGAATATAAGCAAATGAATTTCTTCAGTATTTTATATTATACAATATCCAAAGGAAAATGTTGAGGCGCTGCATTTGTGCGTCTTACCTTGTGCAATTTGCCGTGTCTCTCTCTGTATCTGCAATGAGATAACATGTTGTTAAATTCACTCCATATTATTTCGTCAAGTGGTTGCTCGAAATACATCATTTGGATCCCGATAATTTTTATTTTTTTTACGGAGACGATACAACTACTTAAACGGAGTGAATTGAGCACACCCATTTTTTTTCCAGTTTATACAGCGGTGCCTTGAGAGCCGAGTGACCTGACTTAAGGGTTTTTCAACATACAAAGCCGCCTTTCGGACAATTTGTGGTGGCGCTGAACTTAACTCAGTTAGCATCAAGTATCAATTTGGCAGATAGTAAACAATTCGTCAAAAGAGAGACCTCGTGCCACTTATTGCCACTCTCTGTTGAATTCTACTGTCAAACTAAACATAAAACAAAGAGGATTACACTTTGTGCATTTAACGATCACATAAACCTAATAGCTTAATGCTAACACATCATGGCAAATGCCATAAATGGGCTAACGAAATGCATCTAAGTGGCGGGTAGATATCACTTTGCATAATGGATACTTAAACTTAAATGCAACAGCAACAACAATGACATATATAACAATAGTCACGGGCACACCTTCTTTATCCTCTGCAAAACACGACTCATGCAACTGGCATTTACAGAAGGAATGAAACTGTTATTCCTTTGCGTCTGCGCGACTGTATTTCACTGCCCCTGGTGGCCGAACCGCATCTGCAGAAAGAGTTGTGATGATTTAGCAAAGCGGCACAAACTGTCATTCTTGAAATTTGACGACGTAATGTGATTATAATTTGCTGTTATAAAGTAAAATGTTATACATTGCTATTTTCCCTCGTGAAAAAAACACATTACAAAGATGACTCGAGATTCGAGCACGGTCACGGAAACAAATGAAACTCGTCTCTCAAGGCACCACTGTGCTTCGGAATTTCACTCTGAAATTCCACAAGCTGCTCTCGTCTAACACAATCATCTGCAATCGTAACTACTCGTGTCTTTTCGCGGACTCATGCAAACTCCCGTCCGCCCGCTTGATGGCGAGAAGAAAGAATGAGCTCAGCCTTTCGCTCACTCCGAGACATTCATTCATGGGTGTTGACTTGTCTCATAGTGAGACAGTAAAGTTCAAGTTATAGCACAGTCCCTTTTACGATCTCTGTTGACAGTGGGTTATCACGGATGGCGAAATCAAATAGGAGTCAAGCAAAACAAATTTGGCTTCTTTTGAAAAGAGGGATTCACATTCACACAATGCCGGTCTGTTGTACAGTACGGTGCATTTGGTCACACAGTGGATGCTACAAGAATAATTTTATGCAACTCGAGCAAAGTGGAAATGAGAGGAACTGAAATGGATGCCAATACGTATTATTTCATCCCTATGGACGCCCTCCCACCCCCACCCCCTCCCCCTCCAAACCAACAATGCTACCGATGTAATGTCGTGTGCAAAAAGGCTATTATGATATTAAGGGTGATTAAAACCATATGGACTACAGGGTGCACATGTACTTCCTCCCCTGCTACATGCGTGCATACTCATTGTCAGTGATTCAGTGTGCTCTATCTTCTTGTGATTAACAAAATGTGCTCTTGTTATTATTGCATTTATTCATGGGGATCATAAGATATGCACTGCTTGAATTTGGATGCATATGACAACATATGCTGTCGTCAGTTCACACTGTTGGAGTCACGCTGTATGAATGTGCCTTTTATGGCATGAAATAAAACTGATGTTCACAGTCTTGGGGTTGTTTCTGTGACTTTTCTTTTGGGAAGTAGTGACTCATTAACAGACGGACAGAAATATAGATAAACCGAACAATATGTATATCAGGGGTGTCAAAGCTTTTTCGTTGAAGGCCACATACAGAAAAATGGAAGGACGCAACGGCCTTTTTAAAATGGTTTGACTTTGATTTAAACCATTTTAAACTTTGATGGATGCATGGATTGAGGAGCCGATGATGTGAAGAAAGGAGCGTCAGCGCAGAGCGCCGATGCGTATGTGGAACTGGGAGTTGCGGCTTGGAATTGAAGCGGATTTACATGGGGACAGGAGAAGAGAGACAATCTCTCTTTTTTGTTAATGGATGCTACAGCTTTTTGTTGCTTTCAAGTTTAGCTTGTAGCAGACGTGTGCACATTTTGAGCATGACGTCTTTGATCCACTGGTGAAAAGGACACTTTGATTCGCTCCTCTTTCATCTATAACTGCTTCAGACAACAAAGTGTATGCAGGAAAGTGGTTAAGATTGCACGATTGTCTGTGTCTAATGTGTTGTCTTGTATTATTTTGTCATTTTTTGGTTTACTTTTGTTTTGATGGCGGCGCGGACACCCGCAGCGGCTCCTCTTGTTTTATGTTGAGAGGGAAGACATTTCATCTGTGCTGTACACATACAGTTGTATTCAATTCAATAAACACACAAAAATCAATGAAGTCAGAACTGTAATTGTATATTGTTTGTATTTTCTAATTAAATTAGTAAACTGCTGCATAACAGCTTTCTCTATAATATTTGAATATAATACAGAAAGTGTGTTTGTAGATAGACAGATTTTCGTTATTTGCGAGAATAGCGGGGTTTAACTGTAGTTTGAATGGCTTATTAGGTTATCTCTGAACACAGCCAGGGCTCTAGAAAAAGAGACAACGATATGATATTAGTGAAATCGGGATTATCGTGAAATATAGAGAGCAAGTAGCGCACAGTGCAATAATTGATTTTCAGTGCGAGGCGTCGGTGTCGCCATCCTCCGTGCTCTGATTGGCTGAACGTCTCCCGTGCGTAATGTAGTAACAACATTGGAAGTGCGTGCGTCGTACGTCTGTGTCTGAGGTAATGGAGGTTCGTGTTGTACTTAGGTCCTTCTCAGTTGCCAAACTGGTCGCTCGCTTTTATGTGTATTGCTGATTACGGAAGATAAACATCATCGGTGACGATTCTTTTTGTCCGCGGGGGAGTAAGACGTGAGTAACCAAACGTCGCGTCTGCTCTCGGTTTTATTCGAATCGTGAAGCTTGTGAAGTCGAAATGTTCATCTGTTAGCTTTCGTAGCCCTGAACCGCTACAACGACAGCTAACGCCTGTGCTTGCATTGGGGCGTCGTTTAATTCCTGGGACGCTCGTGAATTATTGAAGAATAAAAATACCTAATCAATAAAATAGCGCTTAGGGCGTAGGATAGCTCTCGCCTGACATCTATTCAACACATCTTATCAGAACGAGCAGACATTTTGTTTGCCATGTCCGCCCCGTCTTCTGTGTATCACTGGGAGGTAATAGTGTTGCGGGAATTAGTCGTATCCCATGTAAGGTGTCAACTATCTAGCTGTTTTGTGAACCCATTGCGAATTAATGTATTGCAGCAATAGCTCTAGCTAATGTGGGATGCGCTCAAATAACAGGGAAAATAAATGTTCATTGCTGTCGGGGGACAATCTTATTGCAATACGTAAGGCTAATGCTCGGACGCGTTAGCATCGGATCTGACGCTAGCCAAGTGATCGAGTCGAGTTAAAGAGACGATGGACTCGAGCCAATCAGCGACAGGCCAAGTGTTAGCATCTCCTTAATAATAATTCGAATATTATAATGGTATTATTAATCGTAATAATGATTATTTATACGGTGCTTTTCAGGGGCCCAAGCGCCGGTATTGGCTCTGTTTTTAATTTGCGACAAGGACATTTTATTTCTGCAGCACGGGGAAAATATAGTTAATACAAAAAAGTGTTAGTGGCATTCTTTGCTAAACAAATCCAGACCGCCCCTAAAATTTGAGCCAGTGCAAGTTCATTTTTTCATCGGCTCGCACATGTATGTGTAATACATTTGCTGATTTGTTTTTCAATTCTTACATTTTTTTTTTGGTTTCTGACAATCTCTGCTCCACACTTCCCATCAGTAATATAGTGAAAAGGAGTGCAAATGTGAATATTTACATTGCTAGTCAATTTGTGATTCAAGTAAACCCTTAAATTTTGTTTGTGCCCCCCAAAAATTTCCACTGTGCCAATGTGATCCCAGTAAAATGGTTAGTATTGTACCCCTGCTGTTTTTCTACTGTCCAATGTGTACTGCTGAAAAGATGTAGGAATTGTTTTTTTTTTTTAAATCGTACCCTTTTATCAAAGACAGTGTTGACCAAAAATGTCACTAAGAGGAAAATGCTGAAATACTGATTTCCTTGTTGATTGTTTTTCTGAGTGTGAAACCCGAATGAAATCTGGAAGTGTGACTTTTTTCCTCCCTTCATGTTAATAAGTATAGTGTTTTGCTGAGATGTTTTTAGACCAATTTCTTTAGACAAATTAGACTATTTCAAGTCGTGGCAGAGATTTGGGGGTGTGTGAAATGTTGTCTTCTTCTTGGGCGAAACGTAATAGAAAATGCGTGAGAAGCATTGTGTTCTATTTCAATCCTATGTGAGGGACAATAGACTAAAAAGCAGTCAACAGACTCAGATGATCGGACAGGACAATGAAATGACACCAGATCAACCCGGTTTTTCCGATATTTTCATGTCCTTTTCACAATCTGCAGGATTTGCCATCAAATTTGGGATGGCGTCAGACGCGGCTCCTCAAAACAATACCTCCAAGGGGATCATGACATTTTACCCCACCGTTGAGGAGTTTAAGGATTTCAGCCGCTATGTCGCCTACATGGAGTCACAGGGAGCCCACAGAGCAGGCCTGGCCAAGGTATGTGCTTGATGCTGAACAATTTCTTGTCACAATTATACTTGAAAAGACAGTGATGATTTTTATGCAATGGTGTCACACTGGTTTTGTCTCCTTAATAGCGTTTTTGGAATCTGGCATAGTGTGCAAAAACAATAAGCAGCTCATCAACTATAACATTTTAGGGCAAATAACTCTTATTGGACGACAAGCCAGTAATATCCCCTAACATCTTTCCCCACCCGACTTCTAGGTGGTCCCCCCAAAGGAATGGAAGCCCAGACATTCATATGATGATATAGACGGTTTGGTGATTCCTGCACCCATTCAGCAGGTGGTGACAGGCCAGTCAGGCCTTTTCACTCAGTACAACATTCAGAAGAAGTCAATGACCGTTCAAGAGTTCCGCAAGCTTGCAAACAGCGACAAGTACGTCAAGCAATTTAGATGCCATTTTTACAGTTTCTTTTGTTGTAAATTTCATTGTTGTTTATGTTTTTTTAAATTTTTAATTACATTTCTTTTGTCCATTTTTGCAGGTTCTGTAGCCCTCACTATGATGATTTCGATGAACTGGAAAGAAAGTACTGGAAGAATGTAACATTTAATCCTCCTATATATGGGGCCGATGTCGGCGGCAGTCTCTACAATCCAGTGAGTTGATCTGATATATGGGGTCTTTCAAAAGTCACTTTCTGTTCTGTTAAATAGAGGGCAAGAGAATACACATGCAAACAATTAAAGTCAAAATATACATCTTTATTTGTGGAATAAAGGTTATCTGGGGAAATTTGCAGTCTCCAGCAGCAGAATGGGGGGGGGTAGAAAAGAAAAAACAAAGTGTTGCATGCACAAGTAAAGGTTTCAGAAAAAGAACTGTACACAGAATAGAATGCAATATAAATATAAGATCTAGATATAAGCATATATGCAACTGCATATGTGCAGCATCAGGTGGCTGGCTGTGCTTTTTACAATGGTTACATTATGGGGTGTTGTGTGTAAAATTTTGAGCGGGAAAAATAAATCTTTTAAAATGTTAGAATGAGGTTGTGACAAAACAAACAAAAAAAAAGTACACTGATGCGAATGCTTTCCCCTGCCCTGGATTGACCCAAATCAGATGGTGTGATGCTAACATGATGTGTTGATCTTCTCTTAATTTCCTTCTGCGCTCTTACAGGATGTCAAAGAGTGGAACATTTGTCATCTAAATACCATTTTGGACACGGTGGAATCTGAAAGTGGCATCACAATTGAGGGTGTGAATACACCCTACTTGTATTTTGGCATGTGGAAGACCACTTTTGCATGGCACACTGAAGACATGGACCTCTACAGCATTAATTACTTGCACTTCGGGGAGCCCAAATCCTGGTAGATGATTAAAAAATACATTTAAAAAAAGCTTGTAATAAATGTTGCTTCTTGAAAGTACTATTGAATCTTAAATGACAAGACATTTTGAATGTCTGCAGGTACTGTGTCCCCCCAGAGCACGGGAGAAGATTTGAGCGTCTGGCTCATGGTACGACATCAGTGGAATATTGATCTAAACGTTTTACATCCAAGTGATTTGACAATTATCGGTTCTAACAGTCAGCATCTGTCTGCTGTAGGTTTCTTTTCTGGCAGCGCACAAACCTGCGAGGCCTTTTTGAGGCACAAGATGACATTGATTTCACCTTCCATCCTGAAGAAATACGGCATTCCATTTGAAAAGGTCCCCAAATGGCTGATTTCATTTTGCCAAGCTCGAAACCGACCCAATCGTTTGACATGCCTTTTTTCCCCATCTCATCCCTTAGATTACCCAATATGCCGGTGAGTTCATGGTCACTTTTCCCTATGCTTATCATGCTGGCTTCAACCACGGGTTCAACTGTGCCGAATCCACCAACTTTGCCACACAGCGGTGGATTGAATATGGCAAGCAAGCCGTTTTGGTGAGAATTAGTCAACTGTACAGTCAAATACTCCCAATTCATTTGAGCTTCATTGAGCTCCAAAAATTAAATTTGGATGCTGTGCATGTGCTTTTCTTTGTCAGTGCTCATGCCGCAAGGACATGGTGAAGATCTCCATGGATGTTTTTGTCAAGAAATTCCAGCCAGATCGCTATGAGCAGTGGCTGGCAGGGCGAGACGTGGCGCCCATCGACCACTCCAGGCCCACCCCAGAGGCCAAGGAATTCCTAGGCGATTCTTTTAATATCATCTACGATAATAGCAGGTGTTCCATCGATAGCGGACGGGATGATGTGGAGCGAAAGAGGTTTGTCACGTGACATTAATGAAGATCCAAATTCACATCAGTCGGCTTTATTTAACAGGGTTGTCAAACTTATTTTCATTGCATCCGCTCATAGTATTACATGTACACAACCTGTCCTGCATTTAAAAACGGTACAGTCAAACCTCGGTTTTCGAACGTCTCTGTTCTCGACTAAATCGGTTTTCGACCAAAAATTTCGAGTTTTTTTATGCCTCGGATGACGACCGAATTTAGTTTCTCGAACAAACTGAGCGCACTTCAATGCACCATTTGACTCCTCTCGCCTTCCTTACACGAGGAAGTTTTCTTTTTTCCTAGCTTTTTTTTCCAATACTGAAAGTCTTTTTTTTTTTTTTTAAACGGGTTGAAAATGGCTGGTACTGAATGAGTTAAACACAACTGAAATACAAATCTTCGTGTCATATCTGACCTGTAATCAGAATGACCAACTTTTTTTTTTTCCCCTAAGTCTCCTCAACTTGTCTCAATTTTTCTTTCTTTAGTCCACTGCAAAGAATCGAGACCAAGAGACACCGCGTGTGTTTGCAGCTGCCCGACGAGGTTGTTTCGAAAGATATCGATGAGGAAACCACGCTGTATGCAAAGCGGCCAAGACTTAATCTTTTGCCACCACGTATGACACCACAAGATGGCAAGCGCAATAAAGGTATTGTTATTTACTTGTGCGCTGTCACTCGTCGGCATTGATCTTTTCTTGAACAATTGTCATGTTTGCCACCCCCTTTTTACTGATGAAACACTGATTTTATTGACAGGCCCACCAAAGTTGGTTGTGACGCCCACGAAGCTCACTTTGATAGATCCGTTCCACCGCTTAAACACTAGCGATTCAGGACACACGCCTCACTACACCAAGACTCGGCCGCCCGCATTCTCATCTCATTCCCAAAACGGTCACCTGTCAGCGACGGCAACCTGGACGACCGCCACGGGTCAGCCTTCCCGTAAAATGGGCGTGGCCAGCCTGCTCTTCCATCGGACTCTCACTCAAAAAGACATCCTGCAAGTGCACAATTACCCGCGAGAAAAACAGCAGGTTCACACGATGCTGCAGGTGCACAGCTACGCCAGAGAGCATCAGCCCCGTCATTTCCAGGTCGCGGGAGCCCCCACGCTGGCTACGTCTCAGGCACCGGGCAGCGCAAGCACCGAGTCCACGCCGGAATCTCGAATCTCTCCCGGCAATGTGGAACTCATGCAAACGGAACATTCTGTGGAGGAGGACCACCCGGCAGGTGTTTTGGATGTTCAGGATTGCAGCGTTGGAGGCCAACGCTGAGCCCACCTGCGTCACACAGCCCCCCCAGGTTGACAAAATGGAGATGCTCAAGAACCAAAACAAAAGAAAGGTCTGTATTCATGTTTCATTTCGACCTCAAAGGCAACAACAGCTGAATTGGCTTCTTGCTTTGTCCACTATTTTTTTCCTCTGGACTTGTATGCAAAACGAAAACAGCTCTAAGCTCCACTATTTCTTTTTTTAAAAATGAACATGGAGTTTTATGGACTAATGTTGGTTTTTGACTAAATGAATATGATGGTGGCTCTATACCGGTATTCTTATTTGCATGCTTTTCTCAAGAGCTTGGAATGTTTCACGAATTGACTCCGTGGCCGAACACGAAGGTACAGTGGTGCTTGACCCTGTTCATACCATAAAAGATTTGCCCATTCAAATGTTGGAAATGCGATTAAAATAAATAAATAAATAATGGTAACAATAATAATAATAATAATAAAAAATAATAATAATACAAAAATAGCACTCTTATCATATATTTTTGGACTGCAGCTACCGATTTCTTTTAATAATCGATTAACTCATTCAGTACCAGCCAATTCTGGACCAAGTCTGAAAAGACGTTTAAAAACGTCTTTTGAAGTGAATGAGTTAATCTGTCTTTTTTTTTTTAATCCATCTCAGCCAGTTTCCATTTGGTCCTGTATTGCCAAATACCACGTAGAACGTATTATTAGAGAGAACACTTTGGACTTGACTTCCACTTCAGCTTGAAGCCTATTTTTGGATAAATCGTTGACTATAAGTGACTTGCAGTTCTAAGATTTGGCGTTGGATTCTTTGCTGCGCCTTCTTGTGTGGAGTTTGCATTTTCTCCCGTGCTTGCGTGTTGCATGGCACCCCCGCACTAGATGCTTTTTGGTTAATTGAGTCCGAAGAGTTGTCGCGATGTGCTCTGTGAGTGACTGGCCGTAGGCTCTCCTGAAAGAGCACAAGGACCATCGGAAATGAAGTTTGGCCTTGCTAAATATAATTTCGCCACCAGGTGTCAGAAGAGCAGTCCTACTGCATGTCAGTGGTCACCAAGCAACAGCAACAAGAAGTGCTCCGAAAACTTCCACGCCACCACCCTCTCTTCCAAGAGACATACAGTGATGACGGTAAGCCAAATATCACGAGTCGTGAACATTTATAAGAACGGACTCGTCGATGCAATTCTCTGAATCTCGCAGTCTCTGTTTCTCCTGCTGTTGACGTTCAGTCACTCGAAGCTCAGAGGCCGCTTTAACTCTCAGAGAAAAGTGGCCATTGAGCTTACAGTGTGCTTAACAGGCTGCAACAGAGAGACTCAAGTAGCACTTTTTGAAATGTCTTTAGTGTACTCTGCAGACACGTATGAGGATGTGGAGGTGCAGCAAGAAGAGAAAGAGGAGTGGGCAAAGCCACTAAGGCAGCTGTGGCAGTGTCGGCCTTTCAACCCTCAGGTGGAGTGGGAGTACAATAAGAGAATGGGTGAACAGGCTCCGTATTGCTCCATTTGCCTCCTTTTTTACACACATCATCAGGTGAGCTGGATTGTCTTAACCCCTTTATCAGTTTCCTTTTGTTATTCAACACGGTCATTCCTGTCTAGAATAGCAACCAGACATTGGAGTCGAGTGCGTTGTGTTCTGTAGATTGTGCCTACATGACGACACTTGGAATATCCAATCGCAAAGTCCCATATCTTCTTCCCCATTCAATGAAACGGAATACGTTCCAGACCCACAAAAAAAAAAAACAATAAAAATGTTTGAAAATGTTTTCTTTAATTGTTGTAGCAATGCAACAATATCGTATTTTACTTAATAATACAATACAATAAATACGTACGAGAATAAAACCGTTTCAGTGCATCATGCCCATTGACGTTGGGGTCCTCTTGTGTGGTATGGCCACCCGGGCACAATATAATACAGACATACATTTACGACAAAGAGTTTCACAATGATTGCATGTTTCGCCGCACCATTGATATTGTAATGTCATTGCTTAAATTGTTGCTTAAATTGTTACCATTATTCCACCATCTATGGCAATTTGCATTGTGTGTTAGCATTAAGCTAGCAGACCTCCGTAAGTTACATGGTTTGGTTAAATACAAAATGTGTCATTATTTGTTTTACTTGAACTCGGAGCTTGAATCAAGCTGGCCTTAATTTTTATTATTTATTCATTTTTTGGGCGGAAGAATTATTCTCCTTGTCAAGTTTGCCACCACCATTTAGCGCTTGTTAATTTATTTTTTGTTGCCCTCCACCGGCTTATTATTCGATGTCTGTATATGATGAAACAAATTACTTCAGCATCGTCATATTTTACATGGCGACTGTGCAGCTAACTCATAAAGCGAGAAAGTTCGTCATTTCCTCCAGTTTTTTTCCCCATCATTGATTACTGTGACATATTTGCAATTTAAAGAACAGGCATGAAAACGTGACCACAAAGTCAGTCAAAACGAAGCGCTCTGGTATTAACAAGAAAACGGACATGTTCTTCTTTAGTCAGAGGCCAGCGACGGCAGATCCACTGTGACGTTGGTGAACCGCCAAGGTCACCAGTGGTCCAAACCCCTCATCCCTGAAATGTGTTTCAACACGCACACCAACAAGATCACCGATAGCGAGGAAGGCCAGCTGTCCAACCCTCACATCAGAGAGGACGGCACCAGCCGGCTGGTCAGCTGTTCTCAATGCTGCGTCCGAGTACACACCAGTAAGTTCTTATTTTATTTTTTCTCCCCTCAATTTCACTTTGTTTTTCGAGGCTATGTCATACCCCAGGTCAATAATTCCTGATAAGACATTAGAGGAAAATGCATATAGTCAGTCCCCCCCTCCCAAAATACTAAAAAATGAAATGTAATGGGGGGAGAAAAAAAAACTGTGTTCTTGTCTGGCTCAGGTTGCTATGGTGTAACTCGAGACGAAGCAGAGCAGGATGACTGGCTGTGTGCTCGCTGCAAAGCTGATGCTACCCTTGAGGTTGGTGTACCGGGCTTTCAATTATTTATTGCCGGTGGTTGTTAGGTAGATCAGATTCACTTCAACACAATGAGGTTCCACATGGACTCACGTGATGGTCTCAAAGAAACATCATCATACTGCTCACTAAAGGTTAAATCACTGCCTTGTTCGTTTACAAAAAAAAAATCACAGTAATCAACCCGAAATGCGTCACAACGTTCCAGCACTTTTTGTTTTTGTAACTTCAAATGTAAACTTGGCCGTGCGCCTCCATTTCTGTCCTGCTGGGAGTGTTCCCTTCCTTTGTGTGTTATTGTTAGTGGAATACATTGTTCCTCATTTTGTTTTCGAGCTATATCTCATTTGTTGTTATCAGCATTACTGCTTCATTTTTTTGTGCAACAATCTGGAAATATTGTCCAATAGATGCACACTAATGAACACATTTGTCCACCAGTGGGCAGTACAGCGTGTGTCTTTCAATGCAATGGGAATGAGATTTTAACTACAGTCGCATATCTAAATGTTCTTTTTGAATCTGAATTTTTTTGGTTTTAATTTCAATCGTTGAATGGGTCTTATTTGTATGGCTTTCGGCTTCAGTTCTTAACATATTCAACCCACTTTTTCTCTCACCAGGATTGCTGTCTGTGTTCCCTCCGAGGTGGAGCTTTGCAGAGAGCCAACAATGACAAGTACGTTATTTCCAGCAATCGCCGTCAGCATGACACTTTGGTGCTTGAGATTCGCCCGAAACTGCAATTCTGCCCTTGTGATTCGGTTGCACTAAACTAAAGTATTTGACCTGACGTGTTTGCTCGTTCGTGGGATTTTAAAGACACGACAAACAAGTGATAAAGCCAAGGCTGGAATAGAAATAATGCAGTGTGGCCTTCTGACACAGCCTGGGGCGGCTACGGTTTATTTTCTGTCAAAGGGTGAGGAATTGCCTCAACATAGCCCCCGCATTCATATCTCCCATTTTAATTGCTAATGAAAGTGGGCTGTTCAGTGCCGTTCACCTCCCACCTCATAGCCTCATGTCATGTAACTCCAAAGTGAGTACGGATTGTAGTTTTTTTTCTTTTTTCTAAGATCAGCTGTCGGTGCTTATTTCATAGTATGATATGCGCTTGTACGTTAATGCTTATTAGTACATTTTAAAAATGTTAAAAAAAATACACTGCAGTTATTTTAGAAGGGATGTAACATATTGTCTGTTATTTTAATTGAGCCTAAAATATTTTCTCCATTTTGGGTAAAAGTGTCAGGAATCATTGTCGTAAAAAACAAACAAACGTTGAAAACTAACTGAACGTCTGCTTGTCTAAATAATGAAAGGATGTTGCGGAATATTGCACCCTGGACATTGTTCTGTTTGTCTTGAGTCAGTGTCATATTTGTCCGACTGGCAGGTGGGTTCATGTGCTGTGCGCCATCACTGTGCTCGAAGCACGCTTTGTAAACATCACAGAGCGGCGTCCCATCGATCTGTCGGCAATCCCACTGCCTCGCTTCAGACTGGTAAGAGTCCCAACCCTTTGGAGCGTGCAGATCCATGAATGATTTCCCCCTTGCATCATAAAATTGAAAGTGCGCGGGGGACCAAGTTATCAAAATGCCAACAACTTTTTGAAACGGATAAAAAGTTGACAACCGGTTTCACAATGTCTTTCTCGTTTCCTTGGAGTAATTTGGTGAAAGTTTGGGCTGCAGCTATTGAAGATGTTTGAGAAACAAATATTGTACCGGTTAGCCCATTAATCGAGATTAATCGAGCAATAGATTAAAAAAAAAAGGACTGTAAACACATTGTTAAACACAATAACGTGCATGTGAACTGCACTTTAGTCTACTGGTGAGTGACGTGGGTGTCGGCAAATTTAATTTTTTTAATGGATGATTTTGTCCTGGCTCGCCGACTTATTTCTATGCAGCGTGACAGTAATATTAATCCGTGTGGCAAAATTAGTCTCTGTTAAACTTTGAGACAGAAATGTAGTTTCAAACTTTTTTTATCATCAAATTACTACAGTCCCAAGACGTGCACATTTTCATCATGTTATGTTTGTATGAGTCATGTAGCAAGTAAATATCTGAGAAGGATTCAATAGTCAGCCGTGTCTCCACTGTCATTGTTTTTAATCTCAGAGGAGCCTTAGTCAGGCTTCTAAATAGTATCATAGTGGAATAAAAAGTGCATATGGAGTCCATCTCACTTTAAAGGAAGCCGTTTAATTTTATTGTGTGTGTCCGGGTCTAACACTCCCCTTGAAACCTTTTATTTTATTTTCTCACGCTTGTTTCCTTTCTCCTCCTTTCCTTCCCCTTGCACTTCCCTTTTCTTTACCCAACGGCTTCAAACCTTTCACCTCGACACTTCTGCTCGGTGCGACTCTTTGTCTTTGGCAGAAATGCGTTTTCTGCAGGAAACGGATGAAGAGGGAGTCGACGGGCTGCTGCGTCCAGTGCTCCCACGGACGCTGCTCCACGGCGTTCCACCCCAGCTGCGCACAGGCCGCGGGTGTCCTCATGCACCCGGATGACTGGCCGTTCATTGTCTTTATCACGTGTCACCGGCACAAAGCGAACGCTATCGTTGAGGTAACCTCCCAAAGCTGCCAACTAGCATCAATGTTATGTATGGGGATCACTGCATTTTCATTTGTTTTCTTGTAAAATATGTCATTTTGAGCAACGAAGCTAATCATGGCCCAATTCGAGTGAGTTGTTTTTTAAAACGAACATCCTGTTGTGCTCCACAGCGTAATAAGGACTCCATGCGAGAGCTGTCTGTGGGACAGAGGGTGATCTGTAAATACCGAAACGGTCGTTTCTACCACAGCGAGGTGGTGGGACTGACCACCGCCACCTTCTACGAGGTGGTGTTTGACGACGGCTCGTACAGCGACAACCTCTTGCCAGAGGACATCGAGGTCCGTAACCGTCACACATCATTTGGCCGTGCCCCCGTCGCATCAGTCTGTCTTGACGGTTCACTTTTCTTTCACGCCAGAATCGGGACTGTGCGCGACTTGGGCCACCTGCAGAGGGTGCTGCAGTGTCAGTGCGATGGACTGACGGGTTGTTGTACGGCGCCAAGTTTGTGGCATCCCATTCTATTCCTATGTACCTGGTAGGACAATGATATTGCAGCATGTGTGTTTCCTTATCAAATTACGTGGAGCTTATTTGTCAGGGCTGGACCGATGTGGAAATTTGATTTAATTTTTTATTTGGTCTGGCACAAATTGCAATGTTTGGCAGGAAAAAATTCTGATAACTAATTGGCCGATTACTAAAAACAATGTATGCATAAGTACAGTCAAACCTCGGTTTTCGACCATAATCCGTTCCAGAAGGCTGTTCGAAAACCCATTTGTTCAAAAACAGAAACCACGCTCTTTTTTGAACTCATTCAGTACCAGCCAATTCTGGACCAAGTCTGAAAAGACGTTTAAAAACGTCTTTGGGAGTGAATGAGTTAAAAAAAAAAAATCTTTATTGAACACGTCTGCTCATAATGGAACGCTACACGGGGAAGCGTCACTTCTTCGTCTACCCGAGGAAGCCTCACTTCCTCATGTAAGGAAGGCGAGAGAGGTCAAATGGTGCATTCACGTGCGCTCAGTTTGGTCGAGAACCGATTTTCGGTCGTAATCTGAGGCATAAAAAAACTCTAAATTTTTGGTTGAAAACCGATTTGGTCAAGAACAGAGACGTTCGAAAACCGAGGTTCGACTGGATAGGTATATATGTGTTATTTTGTTAGGTATGTGTAGGTATATACAGGTGTGTGTGTGTGTGTGTGTGCATAAGTATGGATGTTCAACTGTATCCAGTCAGTTTGCTGAAAAGGTCTCCTACCTTTCAGGTGGAATTTGAAGATGAATCCCAAATTTCTGTCAAGCGCGAAGATGTGTACACCTTAGATGAAGATCTGCCCAAACGGGTCAAGTCACGACTGGTATGTCCCAGTCCTTTTGGAACGCGTGTCACGTACCAGTTTGAACCCGATAAAGTTTTATTTATTTATTTTTTCTCCCTTCCCTCCGCAGTCGGTGGCGTCGGACATGCGCTTTGAGCTCTTCTCGCAGGACGACGTCAAACAGAACTCCAAACGACAGCGGGTCATCAACTCTCGTTACAGAGAGGACTACATCGAGCCTGTTGTTTATCGGGCCATCATGGAGTGACGTCGGTTCGTCCTCTCTTCCCACTCCCTCAATTGCTTTCACGGCCTGCCAGGCGTCACATTTATAAAGTACGGCTGGGACTCTGAATTAACACTCTTTCATAGTGTGGTCTGTATATTTCCTTATCTTAATTTATTCTGACGGGGTAGGGAGGGTAGCAGCCAGCAATCAAGTCGTTCAAAAGTTGCATTACTTATTGAGGCAAGATGCCCCCCTCCCTCCATGTCCGCTATATGCAGCCCAGAAGCCATTTTCTCATTTTGTGATTTTTTTTTTTTCCTTCATTCACTTGTGACTTTTAAAGAGAGTGATATGAACTTAACAGGTGCCGAGCGGATACCGAATCGGCCCTGGAACTGTCTGACTCGTCACATCGCATTTTCCCCAAAGAAATGCAACAATACACTTGGAGACTGTCAACAAGCCTGAAATTGCCCTTCCATTTCTCCCCAATAAACTTCATTACAATTTCTTTGCCATCAGCTGTGAAAACTGAAGAAATGTACTCGAGCCTTATTCCCTCAAACCCCACTCAAAGATTACGGATTATTTTGGCTATCTTGAAAATTAATTTATGTGGCAGAAGTCAGTTTGAGGAAATGAACTATTTTTGTCCTTTTCGCTATCTGTAGAAGACCTCAGATGTATTTATATTTATTATAATAATGGCAGGTTTTCAGACACTGTTAACAGCTTTACTGCTTTTTGCTTTTTTTGGGGCGGGGGGATCAATTTCCCTGGAAATCACCTCCCAATGAGGCCATGTGGCCGTTAAAGAGCTAAACTTATATTCTTTTTGTCTGGTGAATGCTAGCTTTAGAGATCTAGTCCCAAAATGAACAATATGGTGAGGATTCAGTTTTGGTTAACTGCTGTAAGTACAAATAATACCTGTAACGCTTAGCGATTGCGCACCGTTCGGTCTCGAGTGAAGGTACCATTAAGTCTGTCTTTGTAAATCCTCGACTGTTTCAGTAAAATTTGGGATAAGAAAATTACGGTTGTGTGTCAGTGATTCAGATGAATTACATTATTAGAATTCAGCATGATTTTTATGTCAAAGGAGATAACATGTCCCCCCCCAACAGAGTTAAATCAACCATGTTCTCTACAATAATCTGCCCTATGCGCACCCACTAGTCTAAACAAAGTATTCTGATTAATATTCCGTTTGTGGAATAAGAATTAAGCAGAAAAATCCACCCGTTTTTATCCATCTTTGGGTTCAGGTTAGGGCAGCCATTTTGCCACTTGCTGTTGACTGAAAATGGCTTCACAAGTGCCAACAGGCTCAGTTTGTGACTATCACATGACCAAATCCAGGAAACAAGTAAGCTGTGTTTGGTGTTTTGGAATTCAGAAGTAATCCCAAACACCGCAATTCAGAGGTAATCCCAAGCACCGCGATATAAACCCAAAGCACAGGGACTGTGAGGCGGACATACATGCCAACCACTTGTGCACCATCCTGCAACGGATGGATTGGTAAATATAAATCCATTTGAAAGAATTGCTTAGTTGCATAAGGGAAGCTGTTGTCAGACCATCCCCAAAGGCAACACTTTATGGAGGGTTAACTTCATCCCATGAGGCAAATTACATCTGCTAGCTTCATATGATGGTTTCCAACTTTTCCACATGACGCGTTTTTGTCATAATGAGTAAAAGGTAAAAAAAGGAAAGTTCGTTTCAAGATAATGCCGTTCTGTAGCGTCTACAAACTGCGGGTAATTATAACGGTACACACAGAAGTGTTTACTATAACCACTATCTACTATCACCACACAGTTTAACTGATAAATCCCTCTTTATAGCCTTGTAAATCATCAATGCGATAATCCAGGACATTGAAACGAGCCCCGGGGAGTTGATGACAGTTCACTTGGCTGCTCATGTCAAGTGGCGCTAGTTTTAGCGTGAGGGTATTAGCCCTTGCGGAGCTGTTGTTGGCATTTGTATAATTAGAGTCTAGGTGTGCTGATGTGTGTTGTGAGGAGTGTTTTAACTGTGGAAGCCAAGACAGCAGTTAACGCAAACACCCCAACCCCACCCCTCCAAGAGCACCCCCCCCCCCCTTCCCCCGGATGTCCTTGTTTTTCAGGATAGAAGTGTTTGGTTGAGGCTTTCAGGTGTCGCAAAAGTAAATACGGTTGCAAGAAAAGCTATGTGAACTGTTTCGTATTCTAAACATACCAGGAACTTAGTCATTCAATGTGATCTGATCTTCATCTAAATCGCACCAGACAAACAGTCTCCTTAAACTAACACCACACAAACCACTATGTTTTGTTAAACATTTATAGTGCAGAGTAGAAGAAATATGTGAATCATTAGGTTCATTTTTTTCCCCAAAAGCTAATCTGAGTCACCCTGAAGCCCGGAGAGATTGGAGGTGTTGGTTCACGATGCCTAGCCCTCAAGGAAAACGCCCACCAGTTTTGCGGTTTCTAGCATTAGCATTAACCAATGTAAGCCATGTCTCACACAACAGAGCTCCCCCATTACCTACAGATTTTGAAATATTAATAATTAGCTTGTTTCAAGATGGAAAGGGGTCACTAAAGTATCTGAAACCTTTGAATGCTCAGAAGTCCGTGCTAGGACGGTTTGTCTATGAATGGAGAAGGTACAGCGCTGCTGCTGCTCTCCCTGAGAGTGGTCTCCTTCCCATGAGCACGGAGGTGCCTTATTGAGGTGGAGAAAAATACTTGAGTATCGGCTAGTGGCTTCCAGAATTCTCGACCGCTTGCTAACATCTTTGTTGACAAATCTACAATAAGAGCATTGGAGGACATCATGAGGGTGGGAAGGTTCGGAAGGAACAGACATCGCATAGAACACCACCATGAAAACCTCTTCCCAACTGGGAAGTATGGAGCAGGTGGTTTCATGGTTTGGGACTGCTATGCTCCTTCAGGGTCTGGATGCATTGCTATTATTAATGGTAAAAATAATCACAGACTATGTGAAGACATTTTGCAGGAGACCTTAAGACTCTCTAACACGTGCATTCATTTATATTAAGTTACAGTTATAAGTTACATCTGGCCCTTTGACGACAGCCATTTTGCAGACGTGGCCCTCGGTGAAAATGAGTTTGACACCCCTGGTCTTGCCGTTGTAGCTCGACAGAAGGTTGGTGATGCAAAAGCTAAACAACTGGAACAACAGAACAAAAGAAAACACACCTTCAATGTGAATTTGGACTTGTGTTGTGAGTTGAAGAGATAACAAGAGAGGACGGCAATCTTCGAAAGTAAATCAGGAAAGTGGCTGCAGAGCAATCCGTTATTGTGACACGCCTTTGCTGATTCTGCAATATCTTCAGTCTGAGGAAGTAAAAATGATGATTTTGTTTTAGGATGGATGTGTAAGATAAGGGGCAATCATATGCCCTCAGAATGTTCCAATTATGAGTCTAATTCAATTAATCAAAAAATAAAAATAATCAAAGACAATCGTCACAGCGACGGGCCAGGAAGCAGACTTGAGGCACTTTCAAGGACTTGGATTCCTGTTGGCTCCAAAATAATTCCTGTTTTTGTTTGGGGACTTTATCTGTAACCTCGGTGATACTGTATCTTGGCAGGCACATTGTTGAGCCCAAACATTCCCAAATTAAACATTCCTTTTGCACGGCTAAAGCTAGCTGACAAAACTCTCTTAGGTGATTTTATTGACCATGTTGAACGAGACCTTGTCTCAAATCAATGTTCTGTGACTTATTTGGAGTTCCATGTCTAAATAAGAGAAGTCGGGCGAGTTCACTGCTCGACCGCACACTCAAGTCAACCAGTCAAAGTCAATGAGTTAACATGTCCTCTGTGTTTCCAGCAATCAATGACAGATGGCACGGGGGAAATCTGAATGGTTAAAATGCGGAAGTACAGTAATAATGACACTAGTCAACCGTGAATTTTCACCAGAGACGGCTTTATATGTCCCCCAATGTATTTTTGATGCTGATTTAAAATGTCTTTTATTACTTTGATATTTGTCGTCACACCCCCCCCCCCCCCCAAAAAAAAAACAGACTAATTTTGGAGACATATTCTGCACTCCAAGTAAATATAATACTCATGCAAGGCTAAGCCCGGTGATCTCTTTGCAGAAATAGCTGACATTTACTCAAGTAGTTCACATTCCTAATCCCCTGGAGCCAGGCAGAGAAAATTCCATGACCTGTAAAACACAGCAGCAGGAAGCTTAAGGTCAACGAATTGGGTCATCATCGTCACTGTATCACAATAAACCATTAGCGCCTTTTTCAATATGGCTTTAATATCGTTGTGATGTTTTTTTTTTTTGGGGGGGGGGGGGGTTCTCAGCCACACAGGAACAGAAATGTGTTTATTTCCGCCACGGCCGATTGCATTCTTGCTGACGCAAGATAGCTCCGATGATTGTGGGCTCCATCTGTCATGTGATGAAGTAGACCCAAAGCCCTTGGGGCGGGGGGGGGGGGGGGGGGGGGGGAGACTCTTCAGTTTACGTTGCTGCTGTCCGCCGCTTAATGAGGTGGCAGCAACAGGAAGTCGGATGAGAGTACTGTTGTAGTATACACAATGTCACTTGCAGTGTGAGGAGGTTTTGTCTCCGAACATTTTTCCAAGAGTCAATTAATCACTTAAGTAACCCAGCTACTTTTTCGAGCTAACTGGCAACACTAATTGCATTTTTTTGTAGATGAGGGCAGGTTTGATCAGGGCAGCCCAAGTAACAAACACATGACCCGCCATCGATTGCGAGGTTGAGAGCGACACACGTTACTGTTAATGTACACGAAATTGACATAGGATGACGGGGGGTGGGGGGGGGGGGGTCTCCTGTGCCGTGTTAATGATTGTGAGTCCCCTCAACAAAACCTTGACCTGGACTAAGCAACCGTACGCAGCAAGGCTACTGTTACGCTCTGACAGGTGTTAGATTTCAGAATCGGTTCATCTGCCCTTGAGACGATCGTGTTTCACTGAGGAAGAGTGCGTTTCCTGTTATTCACGCAGCAACTTGTTTCGACGAGTGTGCACAAAAAAAGCTCGCTCTAGAAATAGAGCATCGTCATCAGTAGTATAACGGCATTTTTATGATTGGGTCATGTTTTTTTGATCAACTTTTCTTTTTTTTAATGTAGATATTTCACACTCAGATTCACAATTTAGGGACCTCACCGAACCTAGAACACGTGGGAAGATTCTTGCAAGTCCATACGGTGGATGTAAAAAGTCTGCACACCCCTGTTCAAATTCCAGGTTTTTGATGTACAAAAAATAATAATACGAATAAAAAAAGACCAAGATAAATCATTTTTAAACTGAGTGGGCACTGTAGGTCCACGTTCAAGTTATAAGAGGGTGTGTACACTTTTGCTGCCACATTTCAATTACTTTTACTTTCCCTCTCGACAGGATTAAAAAAAATGCTAATAATGAAAAGACAATTCCAAGTTATTTATTTGACATCACAACAACCTGGAATTTTTCCTACACAGCGAAACATTTTTTTTTCTCCAGATTTGCTGGTGAATCTCTGACAGCAAAATCTTGTGCTTTGAATCTCGACACTCAATTTTGAAGAAACAACAGTGAAATGCGCGCAGCTGCTTATGGCTATACTGTATAACATTTAGGTGTCAAATAGAGTGTACTGTTGTGTATTTAGTGAATACGCTTTGTTAAACCAAACCCAAATCTAATGATGCACTTGCAAATCAAACATCAAAAGCTTAACGTAACATGAGCCGTGTAACTGAGTGGTGTCAGTCTGCTGCGGACACAAAAGACAGTCATATACCAAAAGGCGCACCTGGGCGGGGGCGGGGGGGGGGGGGGGGTTTGTACCCACATCCTCGATTTCAGGTTGTCATGTGAATTAAGTCCTGTTTGACGAGCGAGAGCCAAACAAACTGGCACCCCGTCAGGTGACTGTTTAGTCATAATAAACCAGTGCGTGCACACGCTTTTTGGACTACCAGGATCAGAAAGGTTGCCTTGGCTGTGACTCGCCATTTGCCGCCTGTCGAGAAATGTTTCGTGTGGCGATCCAGAATACAAACCTCAAATTGGAAAAAGTGCATGCGAGGGTTTGAAAAAAAAAACAAATTTGCGGTTAAAAAATGTTCCTAAATTGCTTCTAGTAGTAATGAGAGGACGACACGGAACACAATCCACTTAAATCTCCCCATATTGATCCTGACAGACTTCAAACACGGCCTCCTTTAGGCATCTTGATGTCGGATGTCCGTTGAGCAAAATACAATAGAAAAAAAACAAACAGTGCTTTCCGTGTCTCGAACGGTTCCTCGTGAAGCAAGCCATGTATCTTTGTACCTCCAGACATGTTGAGGAGACGTGCGGTTTGCTGACTCACTTATAGATGTAAAAAAGTGCAGACTCTGAAGATAATGAAAAAATATCATCTTTATTTTGGCACATGCAACATGCGTATCGCAAAGATAGGAATTCATATGGAGTTGTCTGCTTTTGTCTAACCTTGACCAATCAGATGCAACCTTGAATGTGCATCGCCGTCAAACAGCGTCAAGGAGCTATGTTGAAGAGAGTTGAGGAGCTTCATTTAGATAAACGTAGTGCTTTGGTTTCATCTTGTCGCATCCCGGTGCCAAGGAACGATTGAGGAAGCGGTGCGTTGATGCCATTTTATGATACCTTGGTGCCAAGGAACTATGTTGAAGAAAGTTGAGGAGTTTTTTTTAGACAAAAGTAGTGCTTTGCTGCCAACTTGAGGGCGTGCGTTCCTGGTTCATGTTCCTTCATGTTTCTACAGTATTTTTTTTTTTGGCTTAATAAACTCTTATATCTAGACCCATTTTTGTTTTGTTTTATATTGTGTTGTCTCCTTTAGAAAAGTCTCTTTTGACCTAGTCAAAAGTACAGGCATTTGTTTTCAAAGGTCTGAATCCAAAATGAAAAATAGAATAATAATACTCAAGCAAATAGAAATACCTCCAGTAACAGTTTTTTGTGGTTTTTTTATTACTTCCCATCACTGTTGTGTAGATGTTGTACATCATTGTTTGCATGTGCTGTTCCTTCTCCTGGCTTCTGCTGATGGACTGTCCCCCCCCCCAAAGGGGAGAACAGTGGCTAAGCAGATTGTGTTTCCTTCTTGATTGAATATTTATAGATCAGCTTGCTACCCTGCCACACACACACACATACACACACACATACACACACACTGCGTGGCAAAAGTGGAAGACTGCCTGCTATCTCCGCGGTCCCCAATGCGCTCTTGTAACTTGGTCCTCCGCCTGAAAACTGCTAATGTAGGCTGCGAAGGCCTTGTGAATAATGACATTAATATGAATTAAACTGAGTTAACCGAGTAATTTGAGGAGGTGTGAGAAATAGCAGTATGGATTTGCGTCTGCGGAGGAATCTGCCATACAATACCGTAAAATGCCCCAACGGACAAAAAGTGTCACAATGTAGATGGTTAATTTAATATTCAGACTTTTACAAAAAATTTTTTTAACCAAACCCAAAAAATTATTCAGAAAACACAGATAAAAGTACATTTTATGTTATCTACGGAGAACAGTGAGAAATGTGCAAAAGAATCCCCTGTCGAATCGGAAAACACACAAAAGTCAGTTATCTGGCTTGGCATCTGTGGGGGTCGGCGGTGGTGGTCTATGCAGATATCAGGGGAGGCAGTGTCCCTACAATCATATATTATTTGGGTTCGCAGTCACAACAGCTCTCCGAAGGACACCACAACTACGATGTGGCCCGCAGCAAAAAATAAGTTTGACACCCCTGCGATAGATAAATAGATCGATGATTGACAGATAGAAAAGCAGATAAATAGATGGATAATTAGAGGTATAAATAGGTGAGGGATGAATATAGAGATTGATTGAAACATAAAAATGGATAAAGAGTAGGTAGTGAGAGAAAGAAGATAGACGGGTGATGGGGGGGATGATATAGAGATAAAGATCAGAGAAAGAGAGATGGGGAGAGAGAGACAGAGGATTTTAATAAGCCATTCGGGCCACAACCGCACGCAACCTCGTCTCCAGTGAGTGACGTCATGAGGTGGCTGTTTTTTTTGGGGTGGGGGCTGCTGTTTGATGACGTAACGTCTGTGCAACACACATTAGGACTACAACTCCCGACAACTGTTCGACCTTCTCTTGTTCAGGCTCACAGCCATGCGGAAATGTCCAAATAAATACATTTAAAATCAAGCCCAAAGGCTCGTGCATTTGACGAATTGCCAAAAACGAAAAACACTTTTTGCTGTAATTGTAGTTTATCTTATAAACGTAAATGTAATCCCAGCTACTTTTTAAAAAGCATTTTCTTTTTTATTTTAGTTGGTTAAATATTTTTCCCTCATTTGTAGTTTTACAACTACAGTATTGGTTACTCCGTTAGTTTTCGTTTACTAAAAAAACCTTGCTGGGGAGGGTGTTGCTCATCAAACAAAATACATGATCGCTTTGGGCTTTTTTATCAACACGAGTTGCAATGTTATCATGGGACGCGGAGTGGGTACGAAAGGGCTAAAGCGGCCTCGATGCGAGCATCCAGGGACAGCTGACTCGCAGAGGGTCGCACCATGTGAGCTCCCCTCCCCGGTGAAGAGGCGCATTTATTGGAGGAGGAGAACGAAAGGGACGAGATCGGGAAAAGAAACAAGAGGAGGAGGAGGTGGTTGTGGTAACTCCTCATTTACCGAGACGCCTCATGTGACCAACGGTGACAGTCTTCCCGCTACCCTGGGTGGAGGACGAGCTTCATTCCCCCACCATCCCTCTACAAAAATTGATGTCTTGATGTATGCACGCTTGGACGGTGGAAGCAGGCACTTTTCCTCTTCTTGTGCGTCCGGAGCCCTCGGGTTACTTTCTCGGGTTTCACCGTCATGGCCTGGAGGAGAGAAAGAACACGCTTCTTTTATTACCCCATCCATTACAGCAATTAGGATTGGGGTTGAAGCAAGAGACTCTGTGAGAATATAAGGTACATCTTTTCTGTTTTTCCCTTTTGTTTCTTTTCTTTTTTCCCCCTGATAAACCCCAACCGTGCCTTCTTTCTACGCGAGACTAATTGGGGAAATCTGGTCATATTGCGGCTTGCGCTTCCCAATGTGTACCGCTAAAATACATCCTCTTCTCGTTTGTTTCTGATAACGTCCAAATTTCTCACATTATTTCGCTTCTTGCTGTGCCTTTACGTCAACGAGCGGAATGTTCCAGCCACATTTAGCCGACCAGTGGCGTGCTGTTACCGCAGGCCTGGCGACTTTAACACGGAGGCTAAATGTTCCCCCGTTAGCATAGCCAAGCTAGTGTTTGAACATTTTCGCTGGTGAAAACGCTGCCTGACATCCTCTGCAAAAAAAACAAACCACAACACGCAATTTCACGACTTGGCTTTTTAGGTCGTTTATTAGGAGCGTGGAAAAACGCTAATGTCCTATTTTCCCGTAGCCGACGTATGTACGCAGCTTGGCTGACGTGGAGAGTTGGTACCGCAAAGTTCCGTTATGTTTGTTTAGCTAGCAGCTCTGGCTTTTCTTCAAGTTTGGGAAGTTAAATTGGATTTTTATTGACGGAGATGGGCAACGTATCCCAATCATGTACTCAAGTAAGAGTGTTGCCAATTTAGAATAATATGGTTAAAAAAAGGTAACTAGTGTGAAACCGGGCAGATACTTTTAGGTTATTTATTTTCTTGAATGGTGCGCGAGTGTCAAATAGATACAAATATGAAATATGGCAATCGCTGGCGTCGGGTGGAATCCTCATACCTCAAAATCAAGACTTTTTAGGAGAGTCCAAAAGTAACGTTTACGCAACCATTTTTATTGCATTGTCCAAGAGAGCAAGCCATTTTCAACACATTAGATTGTGCAATAATTTGTCAAATTGCAACATCTGCATTCCAAATGATAATCCAAACGTTTAATCTGATTTTTATAGTCCACATCATTTATAAGTCATCAAATATGAGATAATTATTTGAATTATTTAAACAAACCTCTCAATGATAACAATAGTTTTTTCAAAAGTAAAACACAGTTTAAATGCGCTCTTCCTTTTATTATGCACAGCAGTGCTTCGAGATCTTTTATCAGAAGTAAAAGACCTGAAAATAATAACAAAGGAAATACGGTCTAACGTGCATGGTTTCATATCGTGAGGGAAATGAGGTGGGGCATTTTGCTCTTCTTAATTCATGTTGACATCTACTAAAGATGACATTTAAGACATTTTAAATCTCAGAGACTAAATTTTGAACCTAAAAAAGGGAGCTGTATGTTTAAATTGGTCAGAGTTGATATCGGATGCTGGCTGGTTGGTCATAATTTGTTGCTGTATTATATTGTTTGATCTCAAGTCCACTCAATTCTTTACAATTATTTCTGTGTGTCAATGGAAGTATTAGTTCATTTCGACCATTCTGACAATAAAAATAGATTTAGACAACTGACTAAAAGCACCGCTAAGGAAGTGTCAATAAACCGGAAACAGCTGAAGAAGATTGTGGGTATTTGGACATTTTCTTTAGAATTGAACAATATGTAATTAAATTTTCTATCGGACTGTTGTTCCAAGCCAAACGTTAATAAAAGATGGAGAGTTAAAACAAAGAAAAGTCTATGTGGAGGGTGAAAAATATCTCCCAAGAATTACAGAACGCAATAACTAAAAATGAATACTGCAACTGCCACATTGTCATTTTTGTGTGGATCATTTCTCTACTTTTGAGTGTTTCTTGCCACCCACACCAGAGAGGGCGCTGTAGCAGTGATTGAGTCAAAATACAGTCAAACCTCGGTTTTGGTCCATAATCCGTTCCAGAAGGCTGTTCGAAAACCGAAATTGTTCGAAAACCGAAAGCACGCTCTTTTTAAAATAAAAATGTTTACTGAACACGTCTGCTCACAATGGAAAGCAATGCGAGGAAGCGTCACTTCCTCGTGTGAGGAAGGCGAGAGGAGTCAAATGGTGCATTCAAGTGCGCTCAGTTTTTCGAGAACTGAAATTTGTTCGTCATCTGAAGCATAAAAAATTAGACATTTTTGGTCGAAAACTGAATTGTTCGAGAACCGAGACGTTCGAAAACCGAGGTTTGACTGTACTAGCAAGTGCGCTTAGTGCTAGTCATATCCCTCTTCCTGAACCTTCAGTGATCACACGAGATCCATAAAGACATAGCGATTCTAAACTTGGATCGTTGTTGGATAAATCAACCCTTGTCTTAACTTTCGGATATGCAATCAGGAACAGCCATCGTAAGAAAGGTCATCCCAGATCTTAACCCATCTTCAAAGCATCACAAAGAAGGCCACTAATGTCAACAAGAATGAACGATGGAGACGTCACGGCGGGATAAGACGAAGCAGAATAATCCAGAACTTTGCAAAGAACTTGTGCGTGCCATCTATTCTGAACAAGATTTGTCAAGTTATCTGATTGGACCAGGTTGAGAAGAGCCCTCGCCATTTTGGGAAGGACTTGCGTTAGCTGGAAAAGGCAACAACATGGAAAAGAACCAGCTTCCCCCCCCGTCGAGTGTTGCATATGGAAATGAAATGTTCCCGCTGTGCTCTTGTCATGCAGGTGATGACCTGGATAGTGCCATGTCTGAAGACCATGAAGCCCACACACAAGCTTCTGTTTGTCCTGTGCCCCATGCTGGTCCTTGGCTTTATTTACTACTCATCGGGGAAGTTACATCTGAACGTATGGGGCCAGAAGCCGCGTAAGTCACAAGCCTCGTCTAACCTATTCATCGCCACTGAATCTTTGAAACATTTCCTTTTTTTTTTTTTTTTCCTTATTGTTTAACATTTAACATTTCTGTTTCCCGCTTTGTGCTGATTGCTCACGATCATGTCTGGTTTTTATTCCATAAACTTCCATCGGCCCATTACTGTTTTTGTTTCTTCATTCGGTTTGGTGTGTTTGTTTCCCTCCCCACCAATGTAGTGGATGTTGCGAGGAAAACGTGAGATGAGAGGGGAGTACCTTGTGCACGGCTTCTTTGGCCTGTCCATCACCGCCATGTTAAAAACACGCCATCCACATAAGTTGTGCAAGAATGACAGCAATTTTGAGGTTCTTTTGACTTCTTTAACGATCAGCGGGACATGAATTCTTGAGATTTGCACTTTAAAAAGAGAATAGAATTGCTCCCTAAATGGGTGTCTCTTAGGTTAAGGGTCACCACAGACAGACACTTTGCAAATCTAAGATTCAGCCCTAATTCTGCTTTTCCTTTCTGAATTTTAGTCATATTGTCAAAGACTTAAAACAATGTTCTTCAACGTACAATTGCAAGGATTTTAGGGATTTTCGACATCTGCGGTCCATCATATGAAAAAGTCCAGAGAATCTGGAGAAATCGCTGCATGGTAAGCAGCAAGGATGAAAACCAACATTGATTGCCAGTGAACTTCGATTCCCTCAGGCGGCAATGCATCAAAAACCGACGATTCATTTATGAATATTTTGAGCTGATTTTTGCGCCCGATGGTGGGCAGCGGTTTTTTCATCTCCCCCCCCCCATTTTGTTCAGTGGAGATGTTGGCGCCGTTGGGCAGTTTGCGTTGGTGCGGCTGGATGAATGAGGATGAGCAGAAAGAGAGAGTGAGTTGATGCACAGCGCTGAAGCGTATTTGGCGAGTCGGCCCTTGGAATTGAAGCGGATCTGGGTGTGACCGGACAACTGAACAAATTTCTGTATTCGTCAGTGGGCGCGACGGCTTCTTGTCTACGTCCAAACTTAGCTTGTCGCAGACGTGTGTGACATCTTGCATGCTGCGACGATGATGTCTCTAAACCACTGGTGGAAGGAGACTTTGATTCTCTTCTCTTTGATTGATAACTGCTTCGAACAATAGTGCTGTGGTCCTGCCATTCTGCTGAATGTGCCGCTCTGTTTTCGAAAAGGTGCTTCATTCGGTGTTTACTTTTGAACAACGGCGTTATCAGGTGCTTCCACTGTATGATTTGTTTTTTTTGTTTTTTTGTTTTTAAAAGGCTCTGTGTCTTACTCACCACAGTGCTGTAGTCATGTAAATGAACACATTGTCTTGAAAGAGATTTTAATTGATAAAGCCGAGTAACGGTCACATAGACTTATTTGGCATTGTGTCCTGAAACTGAAATTGCCTGTCTACTTCCTGAAACTGCTGTCTTATACCAGCAGAGGGCGCTCCAAGATTTCTCTTGAACGACGTCATCTTTCATTTTGGCTTGAATGTCTTTTTTTTTCTTTCATTCTCTCCAGTCTAAAGTCACATTCTTTACATCTTATTGTTTTCAGTAGGGTAGGATTGTTTTTCAAGCTAAACTACTTTGGATTTGTTTTAGGATTATTGAGGAATGCGGCCGTACTGCAATTAAAAGTTCAATCCAACTCAACTGTACTAAACAAATGTACCGTAAGCTTTACGACATAAAGTCCGAGCTCAGGTTGACGTGGCGTGCGCCATACTTTTCAGGGCTCTGGTACATTGTTTGATTTGTCATGGTCCATTTGGAATGACTTACTCCGATCCGCCTTCTCCTGCGGCGTGTAGGCACCTTGTGTTGTCTCCGTTGTGTAAAAAGTATGATGCTTTACCACCATGACAGCGTTAACCCGCCAATGACTTAAAAGCAAAGACAAGCTACAGTACGTTGGCTTTCAAAAAGACTGGCTTTGATCCTCCTTATAGAGGATGATGTCCTCTTTATCAGAATGCTGTCATGTCACTCAACAGATTGCCGGAGCGAGTGGGATTTTGCGTCATTTTTCATCTGGCGGCGGGGCTATGGAAATCCATCCGATCTGTAATCCAACAGACACGTTTGCAGTTAATGATGACCTCTTAAACATTGTTGGCAATGATTAAGATGTACTCGACCAGCTGCTTTTATGCAGATCCGGCCAGATGGTCGCCACAGCTATAGTGTTGGGGTGAGGAGGAGGGGGGGAGGCGTCTTTATTTTCAAGCAAACTGTTTTCGAATTCATGCAAACAGACTGCCTGTAGATTTTGATCAGCAATCAAATGTGCTCGTTCGTGACCCGTAAAATGTTTTAATATCGCGCTCCTGCTTTATCGTTAGTCCCGAAATGGGGACATTTGCAATCATATCAATTCATATCAGTTTACTTTACTTTGACATGACAACGTGACTTTTAAAATGCACTGTAAGCACTAGGTCATGTGGGCAGTGTTTGACTTTTTAAAAAATCACGTGGACACCATTTGATTGGAAATGTTTCCGCTTATATAAACTGAAGTCATTTTCAGTCATAAAAGGCCATGAGTTATCTTTTTTTTTTTTTTTTGCATTTGATGCACAACTGGAGCGTTCTGTTGCTTGGCAACCCGGTCAGCTCTCACTTTGATGTGGAAGTTAGGGCCAATTCCATTTCACAGGATGTCCACTTCTGTGCCTGTTTGTGACTTTTCCAGCCTTTCTTTGTCTTTGATGCAACCTGCTGCCGATGACACTTTTTGACACTTTGAGCTCGGTGGCAGCTTCCTCCCCTCTGAAAGCATCCGGTTTGAAGCCTCACAATGACAAAGTACTGTTGCTCAAGTGGTCGGAGTTTTCTTGACTTCATTCTGTCAAAAGTGTGAACAGAGGACTTTTTTTTGTTGTTTTTTTTTTGGGTCCTTTCAAGGATCAAACACCAGTTTGGTACATTTTGCCGTTCAGCTTCTTGTTCGAGAACAGCAAGTTAGCCGAAATATATTGAAACGTTGAACAGTTGGAATTGTGCATGCAAAGGTTTCTCCGGTTCCTTTGCTGGATTAAGATTTAGATGCAGCTTTTTCAACATTTGATTTTCTTTTGATCGGATTTCTAGTGCTGTAATTCATCCCCGTTAGCCAGCTTGGTTTTTCCCATTGATTATTTTTATTTGATACTTTTAGTGTTGGCCAGGTTAGGCTTTTTTAAAAAAAATTACGATTATTATATTTTTTTATGATTATTTTTTTCCCCCGCAGTCGGCAAAAGTGAGTGTATTGATTAAATATTTTGATACAAATAAGTTATTTTGGATATACGGTATGTACGAGAATTTTTTTTTAAATAGCGTCACCATTTTTCCTTTGCTGCGCGCCTGTAGATGTCCAGCGATTGGTGTGCAAAGTCGCCACCTGTATTGTTGTTTTGTTCCCCTCCCCGCCTCCGCCAGGTCCACTTGGATCGCATTCAGCTGCGTGCTGTGTGCGGCGGGCCTTTGCGTCACCCTCACTTTTCTCTTTCCTGAAGGCATTCACTCTGTCCCCATTTGCCGCCTCTGTGACTTTTTCGGTCCGTGTTGTCTTTAATGTGTAAAAACCTTTTGTATGGCTTTAGTTTCTCACATCGTGATTGTTTTTCAGTATCTTAACCCCCTTTTTGTTTTCAGAAATTGGTGCTGAAGTGGCAGCCGTAGTCCTCACTAACGACAATGAAGTGAATCGAATTGCAGGTAGTGGGCCCGGGGCCGCCCATTTGAAACTTAGGTGACAGCCTACCGATGGGCTGCTAGTTGGTGGTGGTTGATTTTCATGGAATATAAATCACTGCTAATTGAATAACTCAAACGTCTCCTTGCACATTTCATCTACCTTTTCATTTTCTCACCGAAAGTGGTTGTGTTCGTCCTAGGGCTGCCACAAACAATTATTTTGGTAGTCGACTAATCAGATCACATCGTCAGCCCCCTAAAATAACTAAGGCATTTATTTGTTTATTTATTTTTAGAAAACACGAAAAAAATTAACCACATTCTGATTTCATGTATTAATAGTTTCATTTCAGGTGCATCAATTAATGATCTGTTAAACTACGGATGTAGCCAATGCTTCAGGCATTTCTTTTTCTTTCTGCAAATCGCAAACTTGTCTTAAATAAACCATTATCCTCCATCTTGAATGTTTTTAATTTATGTCAAAATTAATAAAGAATAAAATGATGGTAGTACATTCCATTTTTATTACGTTTCCAGCCAATTTTATACAATTTAATTTTATACAATGTTTAATTTTTTTTTTTTTTTAGTTAAGTACTGCCTTTAACGTTGATAACAAATGTTCGGTGCATTTAAACAGAACAAAAAAACTGCATAGTTACAGAGACATTGAATTGAATACAACTTTATTGTCAAATGTGCTGTACGTATGTGTAACATACAGCACAGATGAAATTTCTTCCCCCTCAACATAAAACAAGAGGAGCCGCTGCGGGTGTCCGCGCCGCCATCAAAAGAAAAGTTGACTAAAAAAAAAAAAAGACAAAATAACACAAGACGTACACCAATTATTGTTACGAATACAAAATATCATCATATAAAAATATGTTTTAACTTCAATGGCCTCAAAATGCCTTATTAGTTTTGTTTTTACATTTACGAGAGGGGACAAAAAATCCACAAAAATGAAGTTTTCGATGTCCAATGACGCTTAGCCATGATAGCATTAGCATACTACAGTTATGGGAGAAGTAGGCGTAACTTCTCCAGTGACATCACGACTAGCCCGTATCAACGCTACTGCGCGTGTGCGTCAACTCAAGCACAGAAAATTTTAAGACAGGGCGGCGGGAGCCACAGATGCCGTTTTGGAGAGGTGAAACATAACTGCAAAAATAATACCAACGAGTCGACGATTTAAATTAATTGTCAATGCTTTCGGTCGTCGACGTCGTCATGATTAATCGACTAACCTCGGCAGCCCTAGTTCGTTCCCATCTTCATGAATTGCTCAACACAAAGCTGCAATAATATCCAAAGTACAGTGAGTGTGCTTGTGGATTTAAGGCAGTTTCCATTTCGTCTGACTGCATATATAATGGGCTATTTACAATTCAGCCTCTTGGGAATAAATCTACTAATCCATCTTTCTCCTTCCCGCGTACTTGCTGGGTTCCCTAAGCGTTATTTCAAGTTAAAATGCCTCTGACAAGTATTGACCTCTAACGCTGTTAACTAACCCTTTTGTGTTTCAGAGCTGGAAACGGATCTCTCCGTGGGACAAATAGTAGGCTCAGGTACATCTGCAGCTCTGCCAAGTGAACTTTTTCAAATTTTTCATTTTATTATTTTTTTCCCCCCCATCCTCCTCCTTCTCCTCCCAATCCAAAAAAAAAAACAAAAAACAATTGAAGAGCCTTCCTTGAAAAAGTCAGTCGAGTGAAAGTGGCAAATCTGTTAAATGTTAATAAACGCAGCTGAATTGATTATCCACTAACACACATACAAAACATTTTTAACTATACCCACATGATAAGATTAACCTTTTATTCAAGATTTTATGAGATTAGGAATTCGATCCCAATAGTGAAATGTACAGTGTGTGCCGTACCTGTGACTTCCCGTTCCCCGAGTTGCATTGTAGTGAAATACTGCCCTCTGCTGGCTAGGTTATGAAGCTGTAAAATGCAGTCTGCTGTATGACTGCGTTTTAGTGTATTGGATTTCAATGATCCTTCTTTTGTCCAATACTATGGCTTTATTTATTGTCCTTGTCCTCCTGGTAGTTTTGGTAGATTTTGTCGTCGTCCTCCATGGCAGTGCTTGGATCCTTCCCTAATGAGCTGTCATGCTTTCCCATTTTTGCTTGTCTTTATCTTTCTCCTTCAGCTTCTCTGTGAAGACGAGCTCCACAACCACAGGCGTAATGCTCTCTGCGCTTTCTACTTCCCACTAATGCTTATCTTATTCATGCATTATATCCTCTAGAGCTGTCAGCCTCATGAGAAAGTTGTATTAGGTCATATGATATGATTGCACATGAGTTGTATCCCACCGTGGGACCCCCCGGGGGGGGGATGCATTGGTTTCAGATGTCTGTCAGCGGCGTCCGCCACCACATATTTATTGATTGATTTATTTTATTTCCACGCGAAACTTTTAGTCGGATCAGTTTGGATCCAACTTATGTGTTTACGGTATTTGTGACGATAAAAATCCTGATTACATTTGAGGACTAACAGTTTTGTTTGAGCTGATACGCTCAAGAACCTGATTATTTGTGGCGCAAGCAGTATCATCATAAATTGGACGATGCCCGGTGGGATACATTGTGGTCATATAAAGCCGGCCGCACACCAAAGCAACGCTACTGAACTTGACTTAACCGCCGTCTTAGGTTAGATAGCTGTGGATAAAAAAAAACAATTAAAAAGCAAAGCGTTAGGAGTCCCAAAATAGATGCCCATGAGCTTTCAGAGCAAAAAAAAAAAAAAAAAAGTTTCTGGGTAAAAGGGACATCTAGCTGGCCGCCGCTAGCTTGGTTATATCAATATTGGGCCTTTATTTATGCTGGATGGGTCTAAATTTTGGATTTCCTTCCTTTTTCCAGGATTCCAATATAGTTTCCTTGACATACACGTTAATATCGGACCATGTTTTCTTCACCTGAGCCCCAATGTTGTTTCCTGATAGTCATCTGTGCAAGGGTCAATCAGCCAATGTGCGGCATGGGGTCGGCAACTGTATTATTATTATTTATTTTTTTCACGGTAATCCAGTTCAGTTGCTTTTGGCTACCTCACCCGGTGTGCGGCAGGCTTGAGACCATGCCTCTGTAGTTAATGTCTCCATTTTCATGACATCATAAATGTAGGGTGTCCCGCAAAATGTACACACACACACTTGATTAATTGATTAATTTTGAATTAATTTAATCTTTTAACCATTTGGAAACTGTATTGACAATTTAAATCTTTGAACGAATGGGACTTATCCCCAAATTTTTGCCGTGAGTTTATGAATGCAGTTGAAGTACAAAGTCCCGGAGTTGACCATCCCTGGAGTTGGGGAGAAGAGATATCACTTTGAAATGTAATCTGTTTAGAATCTGTTTTATTTTGAAACTAAAATGGATTTCAGTGGTTCAAAATGTGAATACATTTATTTCTGGGACACCCTTTTTATTTATGGTACATGTTTTTCTGTTTTGCAACGTCTTCGAAACGGCTTTGCCCTCAACACATAGCAGGCACCTATTGGCCGCCGCTTCGGTTGTCCATAGGTGATCGCTAACTCTTTCATTTTTTTTCCTCACTTTATTTTTAGACTCAACAGATTGTTTTGGCTGGCTTCTCCCTAACCTTTTGCTCGTTTGTCTTAATCCCCTTTTAAACGCTGTTGGTCTACAACTACAACCGCTGCTGATAGACAATGCGTACCCAATGTGACGTATCACGCCACACGGATGAAAGATAATTTTCCACCTTTTTTTTTTTTTATCTTTCTCTTGCAGTGTATGACAAGCAGGGCTTTTTGCTGCAGTTGGACACAAAATTGTAAGTATATATATATTTTTTTAAATTATTCATTGAGTGTCCAAGTTGCTAACACGCGGGTTCGTTGTGTCATGCAGCTCCTATTGATAATGACGCTTTAACAAGTTGATGTAAACTTTTTTTTTTTCCCACCCACATTCTGAGATTTTGTTGCTTTTTGTCAATTCTCTCTCCCTGTTTATTTGAACTCGATTCGCAGACTCCATCGTTATTTATGATTCTGCTGTTAATCTGGTGGTATTAGTTTTAGCGCTGCCGTCGTGATTATTTGCACAAGGCTTCTCTGCTTTGTCTTGCCGCGCGTTTGGCACGTTGACCTGTTGGAATTCTTCAACTTCCTAAGGATCACTCAAGTGGATTGTTTGACAGAGTTTGGTTTTGAGGGTTGGAAACGTGTCAGCGTAATTAATAATCGTCGATCACCGGAGGACTGATGAATCTGTGCTTCCGCTCTTTTTATTTACAGGCCACCGGAGTTGGCGTACAAGTATGGCAATCTCAGCGAAGGCGTGTGCAAGCCGGGCTATGCGGGCGCCAAGATGACAAGCATCTATCCAAAGTGAGAGATTGCTTTTTTTCACATTTGACACAAAAGTTGTCTTTTATTCAAATCAAATGCGCAGATCACTACCGATGTGTAAGAAGTTTGATTAAAATGTCAAGATCTCTGTAAATAAGCGGGTTTTTTTTCATTTTTAGCTAATTGATGGAAAAAAACAAAAATGAGTAGATATGAACACCCACATGTATGATGCCATTCACAGCCAACTGTGCCTGAAGGCTTTTGAAATAGAAACAGAGAAACCCCCACATTCCTGTACAATCCCCCCCCCCCCCCAGTTTCAGTCATGGGTCTATCATCTCGTTCCCAACCACAAAACTTGACTGTTGTACTCATGATCCTCCTTTGGCACAAAAGAATCATTGTCATTTGAATACAAGGTCCCCCATCTTTCTCCTATCAAATTTTGGATCTTCACAGACTTTCTCTGTGAGCTGCAGCAACCAACTTCCTGTCAATCGTACCATGACTCATCACCCGCTTCCTTGTACCCTAACCACACAGTCGAGAGAAACCTTCATGGTCGTCTGTGATGTCATTGGTTCCTTTTGATGAGGCTTAATGTTGCCCATGCAGTTTGATCTTTAGGACATAGTTCCACTAGGATCCTTGGCACAAGGCTAATAAACGGCATATTTTCTGGGACTTTTCACCAATGAATGACCAACATTCACATACAGTGGACTATTGGGGGGTGGAGTTGTCCATTAAAAAACAGTTTGTCCTTGAAATGAATGCACTTTGTGCACCCCAAAATACAATTGTTTTAAATAAATGAAAAAACGTTTTTGGAAAAAGTGTTTACATTACTTTGAAAAATTGCTGTGATAGTCTCAAATTGCTTATGAAAGGGCCATCATATTTGGGGGTTTCCAGTAACCATTGAAAAGGGCCGACTCCATCTTAATAAATTCCAATTTGTCACCAATACTAAGGGTTGGTGCTCTTGCTTTTGTCACCCCTATTACGTTTGGATGGCATAGTGAAGGGCTTGACAGATCCTCCAGGCAAATGTCACCGTAGACTGTGTTTGTCTTATTTTGTTGGATCGAGCTGCAGCGTTTGATACGGTGGAGCACAGCATTCTGCTAGCTTGTTTGCAGCACCCGTTGGGCATTAGTGGTAGGACTCCAGAGTGGTTTACATCCTATTTGGCTGACAGGACTTTTTGTGTTAGCCTAGGTTGCTCTGAGTCCCGCTCTGCCTAATGGTGTTCCACAGGGTTCGATTTTGGGGCCCCTGCTCTTTTCACTGCATTTGCTGCCCTTTAGTCCCATTCCTAAGTAGTAAAATACAAACCAATTTCGGATAGTCTGAATTAGAAAGTGTATGAATTAAATGCCTTGTCCGTGTTTATAAACCACCCACTCAAACGTTGTAAATTGCTCCTTCAGATTAAATGCTTCCGGTAAATTAAAGCTCCGCTTAATAAGACAGACAAAGCACTATTGTGTTAACAATGTCCTTCGTGGTAATGACTTGCTCTAATCAGCCACACGTGTCTCACATCAAAGTTGTGCACGACGCAGAACCCCCGACGGGAGCTCATTGATTACGACTGCATTCAACCCATCTGCACATGGGTCAATGTGCACAATTAGTCCAAACCCGCACACTGTCAACATTTGTCTTGGGATAAATGAACACAGTTCGACACATTTTAATGAATACTCTATTGTTTGAAAGGTTAAAAAAAAAATAATAATAAAAGGACTATTTTCAGTTTTTTTTTTTTTTTCAGTGAGATTAATCGAAATGTTCCAGCGCTTTGTGAAAATAGGTGTGGCGGATAGTTCAGCTGTTGGGGGAAGAAAAACATAACCGTCAATAGACTGGTCCATGGCCTCTCCTTCTAATCTTCCGTTGTTTCCTCACAGTTTGTCTTCTGACGCTCTGGCCCTTTTACAATCCAATTAATTCACCGCACCTGCCACTTCTTTCAGTTTCACCACAAACTGTTTGGACCGGAGCCCCTAATCAAGTGTTGCCACTGAACTTGAAGTGACACGGTTATGAAAATATTGCCAGTGAGAGATGGCTTTTGCAAAGGAAATGAAGACAATGTGTTGTAGCCTCTTGGCTGTTTTGGGAGCCCTCACTTTTTCACAACAAGCGCCCCCCTCACCCCCTGTCTCTGCTTGTCAGTGACAGACTGTTGGTCTGGCATCAGTGATTTGCACGGGTCCTGTTTAATTGACAGGTCTGATGGGTTCATGAAAGCCCTCCCCATTTGTTTTGCTATGACCAAATTCTCACATGCATGCGCTGCTGTCCGGAAACGTCAAGAGGGCTGCTGCTTGTCCTCTCTTAATCGACCTCTCAGGCTCGCCCGCTTTGAAGCCGGAGCGTAATGACGCTATCTAAAGACAGATTAGAAAAAGAGACTAGGTTGAAGTTGCAAGGCTTTCCTCTTAATTTCTGCCATGTTTGGTTATTGTGCCGCTGAGCTCCAAATACCGTCGTTCTTGTGGGGGAACCCCCCCCCTCCCACCAGCCTTCTCGTTTTCTTCAAGACAACTCATAATCTTGCACTGTAGTGTCTGTATGAGCTCTACTTAGCCGTATACACTCGCTACAATCGCTGGCCATGCGCCAGTGTGGATGATGGAAAGTCTTTTGGAGGATTTCCTGTCAGGGCATCAGTCAGCTGGACAATCTCCGGTTTCTTTCTGAGAATTTGCGAACAATCTTGCACTACTGGAGATACATTTGTAGCGCTCAATTGGCGCTCCTTCCGTTTCTCCCTTCCATGACTGTGTAAATAGTGGTACTGGGGTTGGAATGTTGCCCACTTCAAAATAAAAAAATCTAAACTCAGCAGGAATCATTAAAATGACTTGTAAATGTCGCTGAGATGTTGAAACAAACAGCAACAAAAAAAAGTTTTGGTGCGCCATCTGTTCTAAAATCTGAAAAGAGTGTCTCACCTTGCGTGGTTTCCCCATGCCAGCGGCAGGTCAAATAAACATACATCCATCCTGCAGCTCCAATGAAAAAGGTGACCCGTATCTCAGCGGTCTCGTTTCGGGTGTGACTCTCAGGAAATGGCTGCCTTTGATTCCCCCCCCCCCCCCCCCCCCCCCCCCTTCCCCTACCATCAATTTGTCATCGAGGGACAAATACAGACACACAGGATAAGAGAGAAGCGATAGTGGAATTTACAGGTCACGTAGTTAATTAAAAACATTGGCCTCCAGGTCTGTTTTATTTTACTATTTTGTGCTTGCTTTCATGGTGCTTTTTAGACAGGAGGCAAAGTGTGTTCGGGTTGATTCACGGTGAAATAAACGATCCAGATAGGATGTTTCTTGCTGGAATAGCTTTAGGTTCAATCGGAGCAACTACACTCATCCGCTGCGCTTTTCCTTCCTCCCTTGTTTCACTTAAAGGTTCACAAAAGCAGCGCCCATGTTTCTCGACCAAAACTTCAAACGTCTCGCAAAAGTCAGCAATTACTTGCCTCCTTTTGGATTCAAAACACAAGGTAAGAAATATTCATTGTTTTTGGCCTCCCTTTGTGCCCGCTATTGTATCGTTCATGAAATAGTTTGTTCCCAAAGCTGGTCCCCGATGATGATGATATCTCAGTTTTTGTCTTTTTTGGTGTCGATGCTGTTTTATTTGTAACCATCTGAGTGAGATCTTTGAGTTGAAATACGCTTTGCGTTCAAAAGAAGAGTTGACCTCATCCACCGCCTATCTAGATTTCACTGAATCAAGTCCGATAATCAGAGCGAAATGCCTGAAACGTTTCCGATACAAAGCCAGTTTACGATGACATTGGCTAAGAGGGCAAAACTTTCCACAGGCCTCGGTTTTATGTGCTTCGAAGCATTGGTACAATGAATGCAATCTTTGTGTTGAGTTTTTTTGTGCAATCCACAAACGCATGTCACTGTGCTTATCAGTTGGGCACTCTCTGTGTAAGCTTTACACCTGGCCTCTCTTTTCTCTGCGGAACACGATGGCAGTCGGGTTACCCTCTTTCGTGGTTGTCAGGTGCGGGCGATAACAAGCGTGTCTTGAATAGAATGCCGCACGGTCATGGTTTCAAGAGTGATGTAACGATTCACTCGAGCACCAATTCGATTAATTGTTTGATTTCCCCCCCAAATTTATTTATTTATTTATTTATTTATTTTAGCCCAGTTCGATTTTATGTATTCATTTATTTTTTTGAACAAAATGTATGACTCCATTTATAACCAGAATATGGTTTTAACTTTAACATCTGCATTTTGTCCTTGTTTCAAGCAGTGACTTTTTTTGTAACTTTATAAAAACTTGAAAATGAACCAATCATTTTGTGACTGTTTAACTACATTTTTGTATTATCAGTGCTTTGTTAGTGCCAGAACTTAACATGAAAATCTACAATAGACTTGACTTTTATCATTAAAAATCCTTTTCCGATCAAAATTTCAATCGACATATTAAGCATTTTAAATTGATTTTTGATGAATAGTTACATCCCTAAGTTTCAATATAACGAAAGACGCATTATCAACAGTTTTTCTATGCTTAGAATTTCTATGTACTGTATTTTCTGCACTACAAGGCGCACCTAAATGCATTCAGTTTTCTCAAAAGCTGACAGTGGGCCCTATAATCCGATGCACCTTATATATGGATCAATATTCTGATTTCTTCGATGTAGTTAAAAAAAAAAAAAGAATTATGTAAAGCGCTTTTTTACAGCTGCAGCGGTTGTGAAAGCTCTATAAAAATAAAGCTGTATTGTATTCCCTTGAGTGTAGCTCCATCTAGTGGATCCATAATGCAACCGCAGCCACTATTGTAACTTCTATCCTATGTGCCTTATAATGTGGTGCACCCAATATATGAAAAGTTTTAAAAATAGGCCATTCACTGAAGGTGCGCCTTATAGTCCTGAAGCGCCTTATAGTGCATACAATTCTATATATCTGTTCATCGCTCGTGAACCGGTGACTTATAAGGTGACAGGCAGATCAACAAAGTCCTGTTCCATTTGATGGCAGAAGTTGCACCAAACCTACGATAGTCACCTGCTCCTGTTCATTCACACACAGAATAAATAACGTCCTGTGAGTATGTCAGCTTTATGTTCAATTAAACAGGCCCCTGATTTCAAATGGGTGCCTTTGCTCAATCAAGGATGAGAAACGTTTTCATGTAGTCTATTTGAAATGTGAAAATATTGTGTTCTGGGCGCACACGATAACTCGTAATGTGGCTCAGTCGTGTCTGTGACCTCCACTTGCCCGTATGCACTTTGACGCAACGTCTGGGCATGCTCCTTATGACATGTTCAAATAAACAGTTCCTACATAATGAAGTACCTGCATTTCATGAATTGTCCTCAAGCTCTGCAGTGTTACGGCTGTTGGATGATGCAGCCAGATGGAATGTACTCACTCGCTTGCTGTTTTTGGCTGTCGGAGTACGATGTTAACGGTAGCCGCGGCGTTATGTCACGCTGCAATTAAGTGAACTGACTCTGACTTTGCATCTAGCCCACATTTGGCTCGAATATCGTCCTGTTTACGTGTCGCCCGATACTTCCAATACTCCTCCTCTTTGTTGCCATTAAAGCGTTTTGTCATTCAAGCGCAGTGTTGTGGCCATTTGTCTCTGCCTGTGTCATGACACGTACTCGACGGAAATGTTTACGGTCGGGTATTTGCAACGATTATCAGAGCTATCGTGTCATCCCCTCTGGAAAGCGAATCTTACCCGTTGAGATTTGTCACGATGACCTGCTTGGATCCAGGTGTGGTCCTTAAGCATGTGTTTATGCTGCTCAAGGGTGATGCTTGAAGCCAGACATCGACACCACATCCAAACAATGGCGCCCTGGTGCTTTTCTCTCTTGCCTTCAGCAGGTTAATCATTTCGCTAGTGAAAGGGGTGTTGTGTAATGTCGAAAACACTTTGTCGAGGCTCCCTGAATTCCTTTATCGTAATAAAGCCATTCTTTCTTCATGCTTTTTTTTGTGACCAAAACAACATCGGGCGTTTGATGCTAGTGTGGTGACAGTGAATTCAACTCATTTCACGACCTGCACCAGTTTGGCAAATAGTGAACAATTCTTCTTCTTCTTCTTCGAAAAAAGGCTTGATGCTGTTTATTGCCGCTTTGAGTTGAAGTTTACTGTCGAACTAAACAAAGCAAAGAACTGCATGTTTTGTATTTAAAACAACCGCGTAACTTTGCTTGCCCAAGTAAACAACGCAAAATTCCTTAGACGGACTAACAAACCCTTTAAGCAATGGATATTTGAACACAAAGGGTGGGGCAACAAATGTAGACAGAATACCATACCCGCAGCAAAATTCTTGATGCGCTGCAAAGAATAACGAATCATTCTACAGCTTATTGAAAAGCTGTGACTGTCGCCTTTTGTATTCATGTTTGCAAAAATGCTGAGGTGGCGTGCACAACTGGAGGAGCAGCACAATGTCCATTAAGTTGAAGGAGAAAAAAAACTGTTCAGTTCTTTATATTCTATTTAATGTCACGACAGGGTTTTTTTTTGGAAGTACATAAGTATATACTGGAATGTATTTTTTTATTAATTTCAATGTGGTAAGATGATTTGAGATAAGAATGCTTTGAGTTACAAGTGTAATCATGGAATGAATTCAACTGTAATTGACTTTTGGATATGACGGATGAAAAGAACTATCGGTGCGAGGGGCCTAAACATGGTCAGCAGGGGAGGTCATACATTAAACGTGCCATGCTGAAAACATGACACTTCCACAAAATGCCCTCAAACATGGCCGGCGTGTCCGCTCTGACTAAACATCCCCTTTTGCCTCACCCTGCTATCACAAGGGTTCTCACCATGCAGGATGATGAGCTCAATATCAGCGCACTTACCTCGCACGTGTTTGAAAACGGCATTCCTCCCCGCGTGCTTTTAGGGAGCGCTTTGACAAAGTATATCGACCCACATACCTTTCTGAACCTTACATATCATTCTCTCCTAGGTTCACTTCTCTCAAGAACTCACCCCCACCCTCTTTTCATAATCTCCCCTCTATTTCTGAGGGTTGATTTGGTCACTCCTTATCTGCTCATTGAATAAACGGAGAGAGGTGTTCTCTGCTCCGGCTGTGCTTAAGACCACCTAGTTTGCGTTACCTGTCGTGGTATGTGAAGTCCTGTTGGCATTTTGTTGCGTCTTTCAAGGCAGACGAGAGAACGCTTTATATCTGCTGACCCATATGCTATAATGTCTTTTGTATTCATGATTTATTTATTTTTTCCCCTTTCCTCCCCAGAAAGAATCATTGACAGCATTTTAACGACCACCAAAAACTTTGGACTAGGAGATGAACTAGACAGGTAAATTGTACTCACTTCAAAAACGACGGATCTTTTCATTTAATCTCGGCTACTCATCCTTGCTTTCTACATTTTAGTCTCAGCTGTAAAAAATGCATCATCGTGGGCAACGGCGGTATCCTGTCCAACAAGTCTCTGGGCTCACGTATCGATGACTATGACGTCGTGGTCAGGTGAGACATGCAACAAGTTGCCATAGCATGTCGCTCTTAATTTGAAAAGCTTTATTTGAACGCATGTTCTCACTTAACTGCAAGCAACAGCCATATACTTCTAAATAATATCGTTGAAAAATTAGACATTGTGCTTATCCTCAACTGACTATTTGCGTCCAAAGCTCATCTTGACATATGTCATTTATATTCCAGATTGAACGAAGCCCCGGTGGCTGGTTATGGTAAGGACGTAGGGACCAAAACCACAATAAGAATTACCTACCCAGAGGGAGCCATCCAGAAGCCGGAACACTACGAAAAGGATTCACTTTTTGTTTTGACTGCTTTCAAGCCATTGGACTTCAAGTGGCTTCGACAGATGGTCTTCAAGGAGAGACTGGTAAGAACATAGTTGTGAATTTCGGGCGTTTTGCCTTCCCGCCGTTAGATGGGCAATGTGAAAGGCGCTTTTCGATGCAACAGATTGTTAATTGCGTGCCAAACAATTTCCTTTTCAATAATATTATAATAAGTTCTTCATTGTTGTTATTTCACTCGCTCTATATTTATATTTATTCCCCATCATTTCCCCATTAGACCAGCACAGGATTATGCTGCTTGAGTTGTTTATCTGCATTATGTTCTCTTTTTAGCAAAACGTAGCAGCCTAACCTCCCGTTACATTCCGTCCATTCCTTCAACTGGGAATTTCTTCAGCAGACATCTTGAATATTAACACGATTGTGGAGATGTATTAGATGGTTTAAATTTTTAAGAAAGATCACTTGAGGGATTAAAAAAAACAATGGCAAGCATGTAGGCCTTCTCTTCTCTCTCTCTCTAGTAATAGCTGATTTTTCAGATTTGTGAAATGCTCTCAATGGTCTTGACTGAGCGTATTGTGTCCTTATCTCTTTGACTTATATCAGACAATTCCCTTTTTCAATGGCGTTATCTCCGCCCTATTCACGGTCATTCGAATGCTGTCTGGAACATTCCGAATATCTCTACAACTGAGATTATTTCAAGGCTCGGCAGTGGACAATGGACTGCTTCACAAAGTCTTATTAAAATTATATCGGCGCCAAAGGGACTAACGCATTGATGCTGTCCAACAAAAAGCAGCAGTCTTCAAACTCGGAAGCTTTTTTTTTTTTTTTTTTAATCTGAGGAGGGGGAAAAGCGCACACACAAAATTTGGAAATGTTATATTTTTATATATAAATTCACTAACCCACAGAGGTCACTTATTTTCATCCAAAAAGAAGACCGCTGTGTGTGTTGTAGCTAGATATGAGAATCCTGATTTCACCTTGAGAGAGGATGTGTGACCTTGAGCATACAGTCAAACCTCGGTTTTCGTCCATAATCCGTTCCAGAAGGCTGTTCGAAAACCGAAATTGTCACTTCCTCGTCTACCCGAGGAAGCGTCACTTCCTCGTGTAAGGACGGCAAGAGGAGTCAAATGGTGCATTCAAGTGCGCTCAGTTTGTTCGAGAACCGAAATTTGTTCGTCATCCGAGGCATAAAAAATTCAAATTTTTGGTCGAAAACCGAATTGGTCGATAACCGAGACGTTCGAAAACCGAGGTTTGACTGTAGCTTATAATGGTCATGACTAAGGCAAGGACCAAAAATGATTAAATACGCTACGTATTGTATGAAAGAATTAGCGTGACGGATGAAAAGGGCACGGAGTGGTTTAAGTCAAAAGAAAAGAGATGTGATGAGATAACTGTGCAATGCGTTGTCATGGTCATGCAAAACGGAAGAAACCATCTTATTTGTTTGGACGCATAGACGGACGGTGTAAAGGCCTGCCTGGCAGAATGGATCTGGCCTCTAGATTTCAACTCTGCAGTCTTGGAGATACTAAACGAGAATACTTTTCATCAGGTTGTCCCTCGTCACGGCGATGACGGTATGGAAAAGACATGACAGATCTGCGTATTTCCTGTATAATAATTCCCTTTTACAAATTACTGTACTTACCTCAGTGAATACTTCCAAAAATCTGAGCACACTAACATTGATGGAAGTGATATTAACAACTCATATTTTTAATGGCCAATGTGTCCTTTAAAAAAAATACCCATATACAGTAGAACCTCCTGTCAACTCATAAGGCGTATCCAATAATTTTTTTGTCACGCTTAATGTGTGCTAAATATGTTGTAGCTTGAATCGAGCCTTTGGGACCTTTTTTCCAAAACAAAACTTGCTGCTGTGGCAACAATATCGGTTTACAATTCAAAGTGGCTTTTCAGTCCAAGCGCTGGTTTTAAAGCAATTGTCGTCTTGTTAAAGGACTTTTATCCTGACTTTATTTCACCTGACTCACACCTAACCCTCGCTAATACATTGGAAACGCAAACACAAGGAGATGCTATTGTGCGTGTGCACGTGTCCTGCGTGCGCCTCGTTTACACATTTTTACACATTTCTAGCAGTAATGCATAATTCGTTATACCAGATAGTCTCCGGTTGCAGCACACTGGAATATATGCGAGGCTCAGTTGCTTGGTGTGCAGAGTCGCAAACTAAAAGACCGAAAACCTGTTTTCGACCAAACTGAGCAAACGCAAATATGCCACTCGGCTTCCTTAAACGAGGAAGTGACGCTTCCTTGTGTAACGTTCATTGTGAGCAGACATGTTTGTTGTTATTTATGCAAATCTGACAGGTTTTTTTTTTTTGTTTGTTTGTTGGCTAATAAATTAGTTTCGGTTTCCGAACAGCCTTCTGGAACGGATTATGGTCGAAAACCGAGGTATGACTGTAGTTCACTTCAGTAGGATTTGGCCCCATTGCTCGGTGTGCGGCGGGCCTCAGCATATTATGAACCATTTTTGTTGGGGGGGGAAAAAATCTGAAAAGGGTTTAGACAGCGTGAGTCTTGGAATGTATAGTATGCTCCCAGTGAAACGCCAACTAGCATCCCTCCATTTGCTCTTTTCATTTTGCCTTTTAGAGAGAAAGCTTTCATGTAACTTTGGGCTGCTTTACAACAGTTTTTTTTTTCTTTGCAAAACCTTTAGAATAACAGCTAGAGGGGATGTATGGAGCCTTTTCAATCTCTACAGGGCTTATGGAAGCGATTGCAGGCCCCATTTATTCCTTTTTTTTTTTTTTTTTAAGGATAGTGCATTCTGTACAACGCAGCATCATCCATTGTCTGATTTAGCCGCTGGTCAGTGAGCTCGCGTCTGCTGTGGCATCATCTCGGATGACCTCACAAAATGAGAGTTTCTGAGGCAATCGTGCAATCTTTGATTCTGTATGACCCCTCTGCCCAACCCACCAACACAATTCGCTCGCATGACATTGGCTTGAATAGGTTAAAAAAAAACGCACAAAAATCCATAACATGAATTACTCCTTCAGTAGGCTTTATTTGGACAACCCAATGTGCCTCTTGCCTACTGATACCCTTCATATTTTTCATTTCGCTCTGTCGTCTGACCCCACGTGTGCAGCAGCCGGGTTGATTGCTGTTTACACAAGTGATAACAATCACCGAAATCTTGTTTGTCTATTTCAGATTTTTTTTTTTTCCTTTTAGTGTTACCCACAGTGTACATTTGCGGTTCATGCCCCGATAGCCGCATTTGTTTGTGTCCACGGTCATGTTTTTAAACGGAATCAGAGCAGGGAGGTGAAAGTTTGGTGTTCTGTCGGTTTGTACTCGCTGTCCTCAATTTAAGGAGGATAATACTTGGTGGTACTTAGAGCTCCATAGAAATACAGCTGGGAACCAAATACCATATCATCAGGAAAAGTTGTAAATATTCACCCTACTTAAGAATTACAGCCAAACTTCTAAACTCAAAATGTCACGCCCTTCTATAGTCAAACCTCTGTTTTCATCCATAATCCGTTCCAGAAGGCTGTTCGAAAACCGAAATTGTTTGAAAACCGAAACACGCTCTTTTTAAAATAAAAATGTTTACTGAACACGTCTGCTCACAATGGAAAGCGACACGAGGAAGCGTCACTTCCTTGTCTACCCGAGGAAGCGTCACTTCCTCGTGTAAGGAAGGCGGGAGGAGTCAAATGGTGCATTCAAGTGAGCTCAGTTTGTTCGAGAACTGAAATTTGTTCATCACCCGAGGCATAAAAAACTAGAAATTTTTGGTCGAAAACCGAATTGGGCGAGAACCGAGACGTTCGAAAACCGAGGTTTGACTGTATTTGATTTAAAACATGAATGTTTTCATTTCCCCGCCCCCTTTTGGATGCCACTCATTATCGTGTGTAGTTCAAAAGCACTCGCCGAACAAGCCAAATGAGATGAGAGTTGAGTCAAAGAGTATTTCATTGATGGCATCCTCGAAATTTTCAGCACAGTACATCTGCCCTCAACCTGTGCCGCTGAGGAGTTCCGTGTCAAAACATATTTCGACTGGCCAGCTAAGGAATAAATAACAAAATATTCAAAATACAACCACCAGTATGCTTAACCTTGTTGTCGTCATTAGAAGCTTTGAGTTGCAGGGCTACATATGAAACGAATGAACCGTGCAATCAAATGTGTTTATTTGCGACGTATTCTCGGTGGGTGATGTCACTTTTTGGCAGCGAACCGGTTCAGTCGCTGTTTTGAAGTGACACACGTCGTGATGTTGGTGAGCGTTTTGTACAACTTCTGCGCTGGATTAAGTTCTCGTGAGCACACCGATGTTACGTGACAGAACAGTTTAGCGACAACGACCGGAGCTTTAGTTTGCACAGCCGCTCTTTTTCCTCGGGGGTGACATCGTGCTTGTTCGTCACCATGTGTTTCTAGTCTTTGATATGTTTAGACGTGTCTTGCGGAATACATTTTTCCCTTGCAAGCAGGTTTTTGCCAATCGGTCCCCATGAACTCTGCTCGAACATCCTTCAAAGAGCTGTAATTGTGTTTGTTAGTACTTCAGTCTTTTTTTTTTTTTTTTAACTAGCTTTAAATCCACCTTCCGGAATCCACTCCACCTCAATGTTCGGATCACTCCGTGATAAACATCATGTCGTGCAACCACATCCTCAATTTTACAAGACTGGAATTGCAAATTATACCATGCTGGCTTGTCAAGGAATTCAGGGGCATCTTCTTTTAATCAGCTTATTCCAGAGAACCAAATAAAATGAGTATTTCCAAACCTTTTAGAAGACGCCTTTGGATTTGTTGGCAGCTGTGGTGACAATGACCCTTTTCGTTCATCCGCTATTTTTCCTTTGTGTCCTTTCTATATGGTACATGTGTCAAACTCAAGGCCCGTGGGCCAGATCTGGCCCACCACATCATTTTCATGGTGCTTGCTAAAATCGCTACCAACATTTCATAACTCTCATTTGTAATAAATAACAGTGATACTGTAAGCATTTTCTTGTTATCAAACTCCCCATTACAGTAACTTAAACAATAGGTGAATGAACATTTCTTCTTGACTTCTTGATATGGTTTCAGTCATAACGGCCTTGCGAGGAAAACGGTAACTAAAATGTGGCCCGTGACAAAAATGAGTTTGCCACCCCTGCTATATGGAAATCATCATCTTGGTGCAAGCAAGCAATACGTGTTTCTATTATATTTTGTCTGTTATTAATTTTAAAGCCAAAACTGCACACTTTGTACTTTTTGATTTTTTTTGTGATTTTTTTTTCCCAAGCCTTTATTTAAGAGCACCATTAAGTTTGGCTTACGTTAATATATTTTTGGAGAATCAAGCCTCTGTTTTTTGATGAACACGTTACTGTATTTTATTTTTGGTCATTATTGGTCCCTTGAGAGGCAAGTATTTTTTGTTGTGGCGTTTGGTGTGGGAAGTTTGAAAATAACCAATATTTTTGGGAGGGGGGATATTTTGCGGAGTGTATGAATTGCCCGCTTTTCCAGTAGAATAAAAGGAATAGATTTCCCATTGTGAATTGCTGCCCATTTTCCATTTTAGTAGTCATTCACTTTAGCCTTCATTCCCAAAACACGCGTTTGATCCCCCCCACTTCTGCTGGCTTATACGAGGTCTCCTCGCCCTTTGACGAGATCTTGCACTAATCCCAAGCATTAAACGCTTTGGTGACGATTTCTATAGCCGTGATTTTCCTTACAAATAAACCGTGCGCTTGTAAATCCTGCATTCTAAGTCGACACAGAGAGACTGAAACTTGGAATGGTATTTAAACAGGCATTGAAACCAATTAGGGTGCACTTCAACAAAGTTGGGCGACATTTACGAGACTAAAGGATGATCAAGACTAAGATCTCTTTTTCAAGTGCCAGCGTCGACCAATCAAGAAGATGGCCTTGGGTTGCTATGACAATGACAAACACACAGTTGGGTCTTCATGAGAAGCATCATTGGTTGTTCCTCTTAGCAGAGCACTTTACCCGATTTTGCCGGCCCGTCCGCGACCTCGGTACCCTTCCGTCATCGTCACTCCGACCTTATTCATACAATAATCGTCCTCCCACCCTCCGGGGAAAAAAAAAACGTTGTCCGCTCATTACGCCGTGGGACAGAGGCATGAGACAACACTTACTTTGCCTCATATATTCGCATAGCACCGCCGGTCCCATCTTGAATGGCGCTTTTTACGGCAACCGCAAGCAAGTATTATCATACGCAACATTTACATGACATATACAAAGGCACCTTCTTGAGTGTTAGGCTAGCTCAGTTTTACGATATTATTTGCCAAATATATATCGAACCATTAAAGCCACATACAATATGGCGGATGGGCTGACGTACGCTATGGTATATAGCGCAACGTTTACCACAACAGCAGATTCTCGATTGTCCACACAAAGTAACGTATCGATTTTAGCTAATTTAATCAATCAATCAATCAGCTTGCCATCACTAGTTAGAATGTATTGGAATGCAAAAGTCACCGATGGATGTGTAGTAGGTGAGGATGGCAACCTTTAGTGGACAAAAATAATACCTGCACCTTACTGTGTTTAACAATGCAAAATCGGGTTTTATCTGATTAATTCATGGCATAATTGGTAGAAATTTCCTTTCTATATATACGTTTTGTGTTTTTTTTTAATACACCAAAAAAAAAAGGGAAATGTAGCATTTATTTGGGCCAAGTGCAAAAAAAAAAAAAAACGTCGATAGGAGACCTCATTATTCATTCCAAAACGAAGTCTTCATTGTGAAGCCCTGAGCGTTCTTGATTGTTTGGATTACTTTTCCACCTCATTGACTCTTAATAATAGTACTCCGATACTTTTCCTGATCATGTTGACGTTACCGTGGATTTGTCTTAATTGTATCATTGACCGTAAGTAATCAGCTCTTACAACTATAACCACCAGAATGCTCATCTTATCTTTATGTAATTTATTCTATTTTTAGTATCTAAATACAAGCTTTGGCACTATAATTTGCCAGGCTTGACTCTACCTGTTTATTGCCTAGCCTGTTGTGTATATTATGATTTATTTATTTTTTCACGCAGAGATTTCCCTAATCAAGACCATTTCTCCCATGGGATCAAAAGTCAACTTTGCAGTTGAGCGCAAGTGAAAGTGTAACACATTTAGTTCCGCAGAGAAAGTGTTGTAGTTTTCCATCTTACTTTGCTTTGCAATTCCCAGCTTGTTTTAACAGGTGCTTTACCGAAAAAGCAGACACCTGCACATACTCACTAATGCCCAAGGCCCATTTAACCATAAACAATTGCAGGGCAAGAGAAAAAAACCCCTCTTTCCTTAGCTTAGGACTACCGCGACACTCTTCTGTCCACCTTTGGAGCATGTGTGTCAAGTGAGTGAGTGGTCTTGAGACACTTTAGCAGTTTCCTGCTCTGGTTGTGTTCAAATGCCACTGGCGCAGCGGCGTTTCTCTTGTCTAAGACACTCTCACAGGGCTAAGCAGTCAAAGCTAAGTGGAGGTAACATCCTGTTCCCTTGAGGCTGTTTGCGAAAGCCTTTTGAATGCGACTCCCGGCTGGCCTCGCTACTTCTTTTCAGTCTTTGACAGCGTACAACTCTCATTTAACCTTTTTAATATTTCTTACTGAACTCTTAACCACACGGTGGTGCTCGTAAATCTTTGCGTGACCACTTTTGTAACGCTAAACACTTGTATCTTCGTAAGTTGCCGCTCTTTGGGGATCACTTGGAAGCTTTTCTGTGCTCTCCCCCCCCCCGTAACCAAATATCTTGCGCCTTATAATATGAAATCACTCCGCCACCATCTCTACTCTTGGATACGGTGTCTGACAACTCAAACGGTGCTGCATCCAAATTAAAAATGTTTTTCTGTACGGTTGGTGTTGCCACAGAGGTGCAACAATGGCAGCCCTTTACACAATCAAAATCTTCAAAATCCAGAGATGGTGCGCTCACTTTTCTATGTAGCGTATTTTTTTTACCATTAGATGCGCCGTATTATTGAGCACAATATCAAATGAACGGCTCTATCTAATACATTTTCATGTATAAGATGCAACGGGGGCTGGGGGGTGTTGTTAGACACATTGTCTTTGTGACGCATTGTAGTTTATTTTACTTGGACCATGTGTTTCTTTGATTGATAGATTTAACGCTATTATGCTAGGTTCACATACACATCTCTATAAATTAAACTATTTAAGAGTATTTATGTAAATATTTTGCTAAGATGAGACCGGTAGCATGGTCACTTTGAAAATGTGCAAGTATATCAAACTGAACAAAACCGCAATTGTTATGAACACCCATCGTAAAAGCCATTTGCTAACGCTAGCTGACGAACTGCCCGAATCCCATATAGCCGCGACGTCATACTGTAGCTTAATCAATCCTTGTCCGCTCGACTATCATCACCTTAGCTGCAACGACCAAAATCCCTGAAGTCTTTCAACTTGTGGCATCTTGGAATGTCTCAAAAAGCTCAGCATAAACGTTTTCGTATTGGCACGGGCAACAACTGGAATGCAGTTTGCTGACTGTGAGTCACTTGAGTTACTAACCTGTTGTTGTTACTCAAACTCCTTAAATCAAGTGAGCGGGACAAATTTCGCGCACCTTTTTTATGAAGCTCATCAAAGATAAATCACATTGGTCGATGTACATGTCAGGTCATTGCTCTGTGTGTGTGTGTGGGGGGGGGGGGGGGGTGTTAGCTTGTCGTAGAATAAAGAAAAATACGCTTGACTCTCTGTATTCCGCGTAACCAAGATGTGTACGCGTCCACGCGTTGCTAAATAGATTTCTGGCAAACACAAGCTGTGTTGACAGGAGAGATGAGCTGTTGTTCCTGTCGCAGCTTGCCAAGTGCACAGAGCTGGGCCTCCGTTCAAAAAGAGCCGCCGCCGCTGTTGTTGAATCCAGCAGACTTGTTTTGCCGCTGCCAACACACACGCACATACACACACGCACGACAAGCACACAGTCATGCATGTGGCTATATCAAAGGTAAGCGAGCAAGCGCTTATTTGAACAGGTGATTCCCATTTACATCTTATCATCCGGCTGGCTTTATTTCCTTGTAGGAAGTCACACGATTGGCCAAGTCAATCACGCACTGCCGGATTGTGATTTGGTCATTTTGTTTGTCCTCTTTCTCGAGGGTTCTTTGCCGTTTTTGTCTAATTGACTGATGAGAACGAGCGCAATTATTCTGTTCAGGCGCCACTGCCTGGCTGTCTAACTGGAAGCCAGTTAGACAGACAGGCAGTGCCAAGCTCCTAATGCTGATTACTTAATGTTAATATAAAAAAAAAAAAGTCTTGGTCACCACAATTCCCTCACATCAAGGTGTGATTTGAATCCCTTCCTTTGAAATGCCATTTTCAACCTTTTGATGTCAGTTCTCTCACTCACACTCACAAGGAATGAAAAATTGGTACAGTTTTGTACCGGTATCAATTCGCAGGTACCGGCAACCAGATCTGAACCGGTTCACGCTGATGGGGGATTTCATATGTAATTTCAAAGAAACGCTGCGTCTGTCACTCACGTTCAAATGAGAGTTAACATGATGCGCAGCAGAGTGTACCGGAGCGCTAATGCTTGCCAAAATGGACGTCCTGGTCGGAGCTGTTTTTTGTACTCTTTTCGTACAAGTTTATGCACGGTTGTGCGAACATTTGCTCCGCCCGCCGGGAAGTTCAAGACTGACGAAACAGATAGCCGTTTCAAGTGCCTTTCATCCCTCGCATAAAAGACAGATGACAGCGGGACCCGCGCGCGCGCATAAAACGGACTTCCTCTTCTGTTTTACGCATCAGAGGTCTTGCGTTGGAGAAATTGCAACTCGCTGGAAATCGCCATGTTAGTGCAAATCTGCAATCATTTATTTATTTTTAGAGTTAGGTGTTGCTTAAAAAAATGTTTTGAAAGTCTTCACCTTGCTAGTTATGCTCTATCCGAAAGCAGTGGTTCTTAACCTTGTACGAGGTACCGAACCCAACCAGTTCATAAGCGCATTCACTGAACCCTTCATTAGTGAAAAACAAAAATATGACTTTTTACAAATTCAAGACATTAAAAAATGCATTTACTAAAAACGGAAAAAAAAGTAAATAACATTTCAACACACAAGTATAAGATTTTTTTTTTTTTAATTACGACATACAGTCCTTGGTTTTCGAACGTCTCGGTTCTCGACCAATTCGGTTTTCCACCAAAAATTTCGAGTTTTTTATGCCTCGGATGACGAACAAATTTCAGTTCTCAAACAAACTGAGCGCACTTGAATGCACCATTTGTCTCCTCTCGCCTTCCTTACACGAGGAAGTGACGCTTCCTCGGGTAGACGAAGTGATGCTTCCTCGTGTTGCTTTCCATTGTGAGTAGACGTGTTCAATAAACATTTTTATTTTAAAAATCGGTTTTCGAACAGCCTTCTGGAACAGATTATGGACGAAAACCGAGGTTTGACTGTACTATCACGACAGTCACACGTTGACTGTGGAGCGAACTAAATTTCCCGCAGCACTGATTGGACAAGCAATGTCATGTGATCATCTGCAGCCAGTGATGGCCAAGTGGGCGTGTCATAACTAATTGACATCTTGAGTCGGGTATGTCTTAACCTCCATGGCAGAGGCTCCATCGAACCCCTGAGACCGATTCACCGAACCACGTGGGTTCGATCGAACCCAGGTTCAGAACCACTGTCCTAAAGCTCGTCTTATTTTAACATGAAACACTTTTTTTTTTTTTTTTTTCTTCTATTCTGCCTGGATGACCCCAGCGAGGCACCGAGGGTTTTTGGAAGTCTGTGGCCCAGCACGTCCCTCGCGAGCCCAGCGAGATGAGAATCCTCAACCCTTATTTCATTCAAGAGGCTGCCTTCCAGTTCATCGGGCTGCCCTTTAACAACGGCATCATGGGAAAAGGGGTAAGTCGCATGCCGGCACAACACTTGCAGCTTTGCGATGAGCCAGCAGTCAAGAATTACCACCATTAATCTTGGAAATTGGCTTATAATTTTCCCTAATCTTTGTGGAAGGACAGAATCAGGAATTGTTTCGGATCACAGGGAAGAGACAAAGTATCCACCTTCCTCAAGTGATTGAGAGTTGGCAGTTGTCGGAGCGCAAAATGCTCCCACCTGGCTTGTAAGTTATCTTTAAAGGGTAAGAAAAAAAATGGGGTTGAGACTGAGGAGAAGGAATTCGCATGAATGAATCCGGCCACATTTTTTTTTCTTTCTTTCATTCATTCAATCATCAGGAAAACCGGCGACCATTGCGCCAACTTTTAAGGACAGTGTATTATTGTCACTGAGCCAAATAGTTGAAATTTTACTTCCAGCTTTTAAGCGATCCGTTCCTCACCTTTTGCTGGCATCCCCAAAGGACGAAATGAAACGAGTGAAACAGAAAATGCCGCACTTTCTTTGAATCTTACAACTGACGTCGTTTTAGCCAAGACGATGAATTCCATCAACTGTGGGTTGACGGGAAGTTATGTTGGACTATTAAAAAAAAAAAAAAAAAAAAGAGAGAGGGACTAAAACAGTGAAACACAGTTTTTAAACGCTTTAGTTCCATATTTGAATTCTACATACCGAAGTGTTTGCTCGTGTGTAGTAATGTCTTTCAAAATCAATGTCTAAATTCACCGGCTCTTCAATTGGATTCCCATTCTTGGAATCAATTCTCTAGCGTTGAGGCAGTGAATCTCAGCGATTGGACTTTGAACCCATCTATTGATTGATGTGCTTGACCCCTGCATCGGACGCTTGTGTGTGTGTGTGTGTGTGTGTGTGTGTGGAAAGTAAAGCTGGACTGTTCTCGGCGAACATCACCCAGGCACAATCCTGTGGGGCTCTCGGAACACCCCTTCGTGAACCCAACATGTGTTCAACATGTGGGCATCTGATCGGAGTGTGTTTCTGCTCATTCGTATTAGCACATTTGTATTTCCGCGCATCATTGTATATTGCTGTCTAACGCTGCAGGGTTTTACGCTCAGGTCTTGCCCCCCACCCCTCTTTCCCCAGCTCTCCTTTTGACCATCATACTGTATGTTTATGTATGTAGAAATGAATGGCTAGCTTGATTGGTTATACCTGTGTGTGTGTGTGTGTGTGTGTGTGTGTGTGTGTGTGTGTGTGTGTGTGTGTGTGTGTGTGTGTGTGTGTGTGTGTGTGTGAATTAATCTGTATCAGAGCACACAGTAGGGGGTTGGCCAGCTGCTTGTTCAGGTCCACCTACCCCGAGGGTTGCAAATCAGAGTAATGATTTAAATGGGACCTCCCTCCACTCTTTCTTCTTTAAACAAAACACACACACGCACACAATCTGCCCCCCTCACCAACCTCAACTCCTCCCCCACCCACAGCGCGTCAATCTGGGGCAGCCCGAGGCGATAAGGGAGCACAGTTCAGGCCTGTAGATCACAATGTCATAGACGACGGGGATCGCGTCTTCCAGGTAATAGTTAAAGAACGAGTCATCAGAGTTTCGTAAGTAATGGTGGAAGGCATACGTAAGGAAGGGGATAAGGAATTGGGCTGGGCGGTTAGGGAGGAAAATTGGAAATGAGGACTGATCCGGAACTTGTTTGTGTCTTTGGCGACAGAACATTCCAACTTTAGGCACGGTTGCCATCACGATGGCGCTGCATAACTGTGATGAGGTGGCGGTGGCCGGCTTCGGCTATGATATGAACGCGCCCCACGCACCCCTCCACTATTATGAGGCCGTCAAGATGTCTGCTATCAAAGAGGTGAGTGTTGTCTAGATGTAAGGAATGGCAAAAAGGTGGCATTTCCATAAAGGGAGTAGCAATCTGTCAATGGAAGTTACATCGGTGGATGAGAAAAAAATCTGGTCTTCACATTGGTTTTAACGATTTGCAAATAGCAGACATCGAAATTATGTATGTGTTGCACTTCTCACAGATACTCATAAATTTAATATACAGTCAAACCTCGGTTTTCGTACTTAATCCGTTCCAGAAGACTGTTCGGAAACCGAATTGTTCAAAAACCGAAACCATGTTTCCCATTGAAATCAATGTAAAATGTTTTAATCCGTTCCAAGTCAAGAAAACAACTTTTTTAAACCACTTTTTTTTTACAATTTCACACCATAAACTGTACAAATATAATGGGAGATAACCAATTTTAACATTAACATAGTAACATAAAAATTGAAGGAACATCTCTCTCTCTCTCTCTCTATCTGTCGCGGGGCTTGCGCCTCTCCCAGCTGTCAGCAGGCAGTAGGCAGGGCATTTCGGCATCCCGAACTCCTTCGCCAACACAGACACACGCACACCTGACTCATATTTTGCGATTAAATCTTTCTTAAATTCTATAGTTTTGCTTTCTTTGGTGCCATGATTAGGGGCTGATACACGATGCAAAAATAACAGTCCAATACGACGTAGTTCTCACCAAACACGTCTGCTTTTTAAAAAAAAAACATTCTTAATCGAACAATACAAACTCGTCTGCTCACAAGCTGTTTCTGTACGATTATTGCATAATAATGAGACACCGGACACCAGAGTGTTCATTATGTGCGGCTGCATTGAAAAATGCAAACAAACACCCTCACACTAATATTACTTTACATTCTTTTTTTTTCCTCCTATTTTTTTGTGCTCGGTTTATTACAGTTGTGAGTTAATTCGTTTCTGTGTCAGTAGAGTATAATTTCTCAAATCAATGTTTGGGGGCGGGAGTCGAAAAATGAATACAAAATGACTAAATAAAGATGTTGAATTTGTCCAAATTTTCCGTATGGAATTCCCCTGGCCATCGCTCACCGTATGGCCACTCTGAATCACCTTTTATGCTCGTCCTCGGCGTTTACGCTGAAAGGCAGCGCGAGCCAAGCGTTGACGTGTGTAAACCATAAGCGCCGTTTGATGATAACCTTCCCCTAAACTCCCAGTGGGCTGTTTGCGTTTATTATCATCTTCATCAACGCTGTCATCATCAGCCATTCATTTTGTTGGCCGCGTGGCGCACTTGACTCTGCTGCTGTTTTCCTGCGCTCGTTTGGTCTTCTGAGCCCAGATAATGAAGTTGATAAAGACTAAAGTCTGTTTCCCATCAGAGCCGCATGTGTTTCATGACCACCGGTCATTTGACAAACTACGCATAAATCCTGTGACAATTTTTTTTTTTTGGGTGTGTTTAGTTTCATCTAAATTATTTTATTCACACAAAAGGGGTGTACTTTTATAGTTTTATCTTATCTCCGAACCCGCTCCTTTGACTTGCAAACAAAAGTTAAGTTTGACATACAAACACAAAATGGCGCTAACTCAACTAGGGCTGCAATGACAAACACTTTTTTTTTTTTTCTTCTGATTCCCTCAGTCGTGGACCCACAACATATCCAAGGAGAAAGAGTTCCTGCGCAAGTTAGTGAAGGCCAATGTGATCTCCGACCTCACCAACGGTATCTGAGCACATTGGCTTCTGTTCTCCTTCCCTTTTGGACCTCCTGCGCAGGAAGCCAGGGAAAGAGCAAAAGAAACTCCTCCGGTGTCCCAAGTGGCCTCCACATTCTGGGGGTGGGTTCCATATCAATGGAGATGACCTTCAAAAATAAGTTAAGTGGTGACGTGCACACACGCGTGCCTTCTGAACCAAAGACTCCGACCGATTGAAGCACGGGGCAACACGGAAGGGGAGGACGACTCAATCCGCTCACTTCCTGTTTGACACTTGAGCGTTTTTACCAATATCATCTCCGGGATCACACCAATGACATGACATGCAGAAGGCGGGACAAAAGCGGAGATGGCGCAGGGACGGGCCAAGTATTAGCAGTGCCAAATGTACCTCGATCGGGGGAGAGGTGGCACTCCTCTCCCTTTTTTTTTGCTGCCTGAATGTATTCACTTTCCTCGGTGTACATAGCAAAATATTGTTACTTTTTAACGAGCTGCTGCAGCAGCATCCTCACCTTCTCCTTTCTGTCTTTGCCGTTTCGCTTCTGTCCATTTCTCACACGAGCAGTTATGTCGGGAGTAGGAGAAGCGCTTGGAACGGTTTGCACTCGCATGGCCATGGAGCCTCTCTAAGGCCCCTTCAATTCTCAATAGAACTCGGCTTTATTTGACATCTTGTGGTGGTGAAGATTTACGGTTGATTTAACAAACCCAGTGTGCAAACATTCTTTTTAAGTGTCCTTCAATCCTTGTTTTACCAAAGTTTTCTTCATCCGAGTCTCAAATGCGGGGTTTCCAAACCTTTGTTGCGCTAAAGCACATCCAGAAAAGTCTCACAGTTCACTACCTAATTTAAAAATTGTCCTTTTTAAACTATTTAAGGGCACCATACGTATTTGGTGAGGTAAAAATCCATTTTATTTTGATGACCACTTTTTTTTGTCCCATTGCCCATCAGCTTAAAAAAATCCTTTAGATCATTGAAGGCCTCTGTAGTCCACACCAAAATCAATTTCCGAACCGAAATAGCCTGAAATCGTTTTTTTCTTTCCTTGTGGTGCTATTACAGTTTTTGACCATTTAAGGCCACCGTAGTTGTACCTAGTTGATACGTTGGAAATCAATTTGATTCTGACTTTTCTGCTGTTACACCCCCAAAAAAAATCTTATGGTCCACCATCAAAAACCAAACCTTTTTTTGTATCTTATAAGGACACTCTAGTTCTCACAATCATCGTTTTTCTTGTTTATACGATCTGAAATATACATAATTTTGGCTACTACGCTGTTACATTGGAGGGGGGGGGGAATCTCACAGCACACCACCAAATAAAAATATATAATTTTGGCCAATTAAGGCCACCGTAGTTTTCATCTATGTCAGTTCCCAAGTTGATACAGACTGAAATTGATTTCATTTTGACTGCCACGCTATTTACCTAAAAAAAACAAAAAAACATCTCACCGTGCTACGTTGTTTACATAAAAGAAAAAAAAATCTCACTGCACACCACGCAAAAAAATAAAATGGCCACCATAGTACTCACTGAATCAATTTCTAAGTCAATACAGGCCGAAATCAATTTTTTTTATTTATGCCTTGACGTTACAATGCCACCGTCGTTCTCACCCAAATCATTTTTAAAAGTTAATTAACTTTGTGCCATGAAAGTTAACTCTAATTAACTCTAATTAACTTTCATAGCACACCACCAAACAAAAATGCCACAAAAAGAACATATCAATAGAATCGTCCTTTGATTTACTCACATCATGTCCGTGTGAAAACGTTCTGTTGTGTGAAAGACAACAGTTGGATCTACATGTTAATTGTACCTCCTGCCATCTAGTGGAAGAGCATCCTACTGTTCCGCCTGTCACTATACGTCACTGGCGTAGATAGACGTACCAAGATACAGAATTTGTCGGAAATAGATCATCATTTTCGAAATTGGCTCATTTCCCACGACCGAGTGTTTGGGAATCACCCGCTCTTGAGTGAAACCAAGGAGAGGCCTTCTTTTTTTTTTTTTTTTTTTTTTTTTTGCAAGACCAATCACTTTTCTTCAGCTCGTCATCCCCTTGTCAGGTGAACCCCGATCGGTTCCATCTCTCGTGTGTGCGTTTTAGTAAGATGGTGCAACGGGCCAGTCCTGCCCGCGTCGCCTCATCCGGTCGGGTGACTGAATGTTGACTCGTTTTCCATCCTACCCGTTGCTGCAGCTCTCGCCGCGCTTCCGAAATTGGTGACGCGTTGCAATTGTCGAGAAATAGATGTATATTGTTTTCATTATTTATTTAGTTACTGAGACCCAGCGTTTGGATCACAGGCGGGCCTGCTTTCTTTTCTTTGTCGCGTTCCGAGGAAACCTGAAATCTGTTTGCCTTTGACCGTGTTTGCTTCTTCGGAGATTGCCCTAACCCAGATTTGTTGTCCGGGAATGATTTTTGTTTTTGTTTCTATTGCGTTGTCTTTTCAAATCACTCTTTGGCTATTTTCATACTGCTCACGTGTACTATATCGATATAACGCAATCAACAATCTCAAGGCAGGACTGTCCAAGTATCTGTTTGCTTGCCAACATGCCAATGACATAATCCGTTTTTTTAACCACGTGCGTTTGAAAGCTTCGTGATTTCTTCTTTCACTCTCAGGTGGTGTTTTTTTTTTTTTTTTTTTTCCTCCCACCTCTCCTCTGTATCTGCTCGTCCGCTGGAAGTGCATTCTTACTGTAAAGGCACACCTGTGCTCGGATCCCATGCTACTCTGAAAGGATCGCGGTTTACGAATCGTAGCGGGCGCTCACACTGCCTTACGTTTCATCTCCTGGAAACTGTAATGAGGTAAAGCTGCGTTGATCCACTCTGAGCTGTCAGCTGCACGTCATTTGGGAGATTTGGGTCCACTTTGTTGTGTGTCTGGTGTGTGTGTGTGCGCATGCATCTGTAGATCCAGTTAAGGAACGTTTGAAGACACTGGTTGTCTTTTTTTTTTTTTTGGAAGCCGTGGGCTACAATCTGCATCGTCACTTTCCACTTGTTGCTGCTGTAAAATTCAACATACAGTGCTCAGAAAAAGGGCCACTCAGATGCCTTTCTGTGACCCCCCTGGTCTCTGTTGACACTCTGAGGTCATAAATATCAAACTGATTCTTCTCAAAGGTGGAGTGGCGATGGTGACAACACTGGAAGAGTCACAGAAAGGCATCCGAGTGCCCTTGGAAATGTTGTGAATTTTGCCATTCAGCCCTGGGGAAAAAAAAATGTTGGATCTGCTTTCGAAAGTTAAGGGGTCAAGTTAAGTCCACATTTGGAAGGTTCTAGTGCATTTTAGGTTCACCCTGAAATATATTTTTTTGTGAGTACTGTAGTGTGTTTGCTTCTGTTGGGTACTGATAGTCACTTTTATTGGTTGATTTGTCCATTCAATCAGATGTGCTAATTTTGGATGCATTTCATTTTAAAGGGGGCGTATTATCCTTTTTTCAAAATTTAGAGTAGCCAGGTACAATCACATGTTGTCAAAAATCCCAATGGAGAGTACATGTTGTCTTACTGCAATGATCTCAGCTCCTATTGACGGGCAAATGACAAGCACAGCTTTTGTTACCATGACAACCGTATATGGAGCTGGAGGAGTTGCAGCAAGATAGCCGATCGTACTTTCATTCTCTTTTTTTTTTTTTCTTCTTACTTTTCAAAACTCCCAGCTGAACACCCAGAGGCGCATTTGTACAAATGAACAAACGGATGTCTAATTTCCCACTAAATTGGTGGGCAACTATTTTCACACAAACACTTAAAAGATCAATTTTCAACATGCCCCCTTTAAATTGAAAATATGTGTAAATTTTAATTTAAGTTGGCGACAGAGAAGCTTGAGAGAAGAGTTTTGGCAAATGCGCTCCATGCACGCGGGGGGGGGAGTATACAATGGCCAGTCCCAAGTATGACACATTTTCACCTTGTCAATTTGACTTTCAAACACACCTCCCGAGTGTTTCGACTGGTGTCCTTGAATGCACCAGCAGGAAGTGTTTTGTCAATGCAGGCATCTGCAGCGTTCCATGTTGACGCTGTGCCACTTTGGCATCGTTATACATCAGACTTGATCTGGCAGTCCCTTTGACGTTAAACAGATTTTCTGTTGAAGTGCTGCACTTTCCCCATACCCCCCCCCCCCCCACACACACACACACACACAACCCCTCCCCCCATGCAGTTGTTATTCAGGTGGACTGGGGCCCAAATCTCCTTGATGAAGTCTAATGTATTCAATCAAACATGTTGATTATTTTGACTTTTTTTTTTTTTTCCAGCATCATCAAAGGCAAGTGATCAAAATGAAGGTGTGTTACTGTCTGATTAAATCCAAGTGTAAATTGCTTTCTGCAGCCCAATAAAAAGGTTTGTAATGGACATAGTTTGTGACTGATTTCTGGAATTTTTCAAGATACACCCACCGCCCGCTTTAGGATGCACTGCGGGAATGAATGGCTCCAACAAGACTACTCGTATTTACAGAAATTTATCTTTGTCGTTTGCAAATATGTTGATGCAAGCGCTGCATCGTCTGCCAGGGGAGCAAACGTTTCTGCTTGACAATAAGGAACAAATACCCTAACCGTTTTTACGAAGGAAAAAAGGGCCATGTTAACTCATTCACTCCCAATGACGTTTTTAAACCTCTTTTCAGACTTGGTCTAGAATTGGCTGGTACTGAATGAGTTAATAATGCAAACAATATTGCAGGGCTTGATGATAATGTAAATGTTCGGCATGAAAGTGAGGTGTTCTTTAAAATTCAGGTTAGCTAATTTAGATATCTGCTGCAAGAGTATAGATACTAGTCTTTTTAGAAACAGAAATATAATAAATCTTTACTTCATTGGTGTCTGAAGTTCCAGAACAAGGTGCGTAGGAATCAGCATGACAAACTACAGCCACCATAATAAACACATCAAATAACGTACAGTAAAATCATTTTTGCACAAAAAAAAATTGAACTATGCCTACTCATTCCTCTGTGATCCCATCCTTGTGTCCGACAAGGTGGCTCTGGTTTCATGGTTGTGGCCTTGAGGGATCTATTTGAGACCCGTTGCACGCACGCACGCACGCACTCCATAAACGCACAACTTTTCAGCTGCAGTCGTGAAAGTCAAGCTCTCGTTTGTACACACACTCACACATTCACGTCGATGCCTTAAACAAACCAGAGTGTTTCTGGGAGTGAGTGGCCTGTCCAGCTGTAAGTTGGCTGCACCATTGAGAAGTGTCAAGAGCCTATTTTGACAAAGTAAGGGGAAGAAAGGATGGATGTGTTTTCAAGCGGTAGGGCATGAAAGGAACAGGCAGTTGAAAATTAAAATACACGAGCGAGTATGGTACAAACACCTGAAAAATCCACCTTTGTACAATAATCGTCCCACCGCTGCGCTGGACCAAGCCAGTGAATAGGGTGACTGACCTCCCCCCTCCCAAAAAAAAAAAGTCACGCCTCAAAGCTCTGGTTCCTCAACAGCTTTCCCAGCTCCACTGGGTGGGATCGAGAGGCGGCTGCAGCGGGAGGATATTTGCCACCTGGGATCTCCAGGAAGCAGCCGGCCGGCCAACTGTTAGTCCAGTATACGGACGTACGAACGAGCCTGCACCTCTTCAAATGGCGGGCCTTCAATTTTGTGCGACAGGTTCCCCGCCTTGCCTCCTCTCAGACGACTTGGGAGAAAGAGGCCGTGACCCCCAGGCCTGAAACTGAAGAGGTGGAATGGCGCGATTTAAAAAAAAAAAAAATCAGCTTTCCCGACTTCATGTTTGGTGGTCTTCAGTGTTTCACGCAAAATACACACACGCACACGCATAAAAAAAAAAAAGCACAATATTTTGTTTTTTTACATAAAAACAGCAGTGACAGAAATAGGCTTGGTCAGTCATTTTATTGTCATATGTTGCTATTGTTTCAGAGGCGCAAAGTCTCATGTAGTTAATAACGTTGTCTTTGGCTGAAGCGGGTGAAAAGTAACTTTTGGGGGGGGGGGGGGGCAGACGAGGCTACATGTAACCAGTGATCATCCATCACTTTCAGGGGGCGGCCATTTTGCCACTTGCTGTCGGCTGAAGATGACATCACAGGACCTTTGTGAGGAGCTGTAATGTCATTTTCAGTTGACAGCAAGTGGCAAAAAAAGTGGCAATTGAAGATGACATCACAGGACCTCTGTGAGGAGCTGTGATGTCATTTTCAGTTGACAGCAAGTGGCAAAATGGCCGCCCCCTGAGGTGGTCAAAAACAGGTGGATTTTACTGTGTACATTATATTCCACACACGTAATATTTATCACAATGCCTTGTCAACGCTACTGGTGCTGTATAGAACATATAGTGAAGGATATTTTTGGAATGACATCTTACCAAGGCAGTTATTCTCTTAAATTTGCGAAAAGTCCTCTTCTCCTAGGATCCATTAAGGCATGGCTGGAGGAATTTGATGTGGAAGACTCCAGAGTCCTGACTTCATTGCCATCAAAAACCCAGATTGTGAGTTTATCTGGTCCAACATCGGCCACGTCTGACCTAAAAAAAAATATTCTGGATGAATGGACAAAAGTTCCCATGGAAAAACTTCCATGAAGAGTAGCTGCAGAGGGCTACTGGGCAGTGGCAGTTCTAGCAGGGGGGTCGGTGGGGTGACATATGTGGCTGAATTTTGCAGCATCTTTCCAGCAAGAGTCAGAAGTATCAGGACCTGCTCCCGCTATGGAAATCGAAACAAATCCACATCCCACAAGTGGCCGGAGATCCTCAATTTGTACAAAGTTATGCAAGGGTTTTGCATTCTTCCAAGGATTCTAAATAAGGTTTGTGACGTGTGCATGTGTGTGTGTGTTGTGCTTGTATGAGGCGACTGTACAAACATTGTCACGCTCCAAAGCCTCAAACAACACCTTAACAAGTTCATCGCTCACCGTGATGGATGATGTTGACTCACTTGTTACATGTTGTGGCCTCGGCAGCAACTGGACTGCTGCGCCATTCCTTTGAGCTTTTTTTTCTTTTTTTTTTTCCGCCTTGCGCTGTAGCCGATAGCGTCCTCAACCGCTTGGCCGTCCGTGGGCCTTGAATTCAACAAAACATTATGTTGATCATCAGCATGTATGTCGTAGTAGCGCAGTTTTCCTCCGCAGTAACATTCTCCAACAAGTGTTCAGGAAGTCATGGAAGGCAGTAGTGAGGCAAGACTTTGCACTAAGGGATGTCTGTGCGCTATTAGTACGACTAGTGATGCGCTAGAGATGAACTAGTAACATTTTCGGACTCATACTAGCGAAGATCCTTGCTATCCATTTTCAGGTTAATTGGCTAGATCACTCTTTGTACTCACCGGTCAGACAAATTAGCACGCTAGTTGAACAATTACCATGCACTAGAAGAACGAGTGTGTCTTATTAGTAACATACATTTCCTGCATACTAGTTGGTCAACAATGTGCCTTGTGAGGTCAAACTACATACTAGTTAACATTTGTGCCCTACTAGTACTACCATTGTGTCAACTATTAGAATTTTATGACTTTAGTTGTGCTACTGTGAGACAACTCCGACACATGCTAACACTACATGTACAACTAATGAATCTGATTTTGCCCATTTTAATTTTATAATGTCACACCGAGTATTAGTAGCACACATTTGTCAAGTAGTGCACAGATTTGCCTCACTGACATAAATGCTCAAATAGCTCGCCGCAAAACATTTCAGCATGTATTCATCATTCTTGATATCCAGTTTAAGTTATTGAGTTTATAGCCAATGCGTTTTTGTTGTTTTTTTTTTGTGGAAAATACTCAGAAGCGGTCTATTCCGGCTAAATCGAGAATGATTCGGCACGAAATGTTTGTTTAATACAGTTCACTTGTATTTAACTTTAAAGTACAATACAGTTGCATTTAATCTTCAAACTGTTTTCAAACATTCATGTTGATATTTTGGGGGGTTTCATTTCTCATTCTTCATCATGAAATCATCATATCGGATTTCTCTTTTTCATTTTTTTGGTTTACTTTATCATTCTTCGTCATGAAATTATCATATCAGATTTTTCTTTTTCATTTTTCATTTTTTTGGTTTAATTTCTCATTCTTCGTCGTTTTCATTTTCTGATGTTGATGTTCACACTGTGCATGTTGTGACGGCAGCTTATTCTAAATATAATATCAACTTTTTATGCCAGCTGTACTTTAACGTTGGTCATGATTGTGCTACTTGGATAGCCAATTTTTTTTTTTGAGGCGATGCGAACCACTGCTCAAATCTGGGTGTTTTTTTTTTTTTTTTTTTAATACATGTGATTGTGTATGTGCACCAAGTGTAGTGACATTGTGTCCTGTCTGTGTAGTGTGATCTCCCAAGTGCGTTTTATCTCCCAAACAAAACATCAATGGCTTTCACCCGCTCCAATTGCTTCGGAGCCCATCGTATTATCTGACTGTACATTCCTGCATGTCACCCACTTAAAGCCGTGCTCGTTGTTGTCACGGCCACTATTAATAGAGGCGCAAAACGGGGATCCTCCCTGCCTTTGTCTCTGCCTTTTTTGCGAGGTGAGTGGGCCCTCGGTGGAGAAGTGTTTACCCAGCCTTTGTGCGCAGGCGGGCCTGCAGTGTTTGCCATGCAGGGAGTGCCTCGTCGTTGTGTGGAAGGTGGAGAGCAGTGATGGGCTGGCAGGGCGGACTGGCAGATGCCTGCAGTTACAAATCAAATTCCCCAAAAAATAATTGTTCCATGAAATTGGCGGTTGAGTTCCTGAATTGATAATATTTTATTCTCTTTTTTTTCATTTGTGCTCATTTGTGTCATCGGCAGTGGTGTGAATAGCACGGGATGAGGGCCCGATTTTGATGCCCCCTGAATTTTTTTTTTGTCAGCGGGTGTCAACAATATATATTTTTTTTAATCAGAGATTCAAGTCAGCTTTTCTTAGTTTTTTTTAGGGGGGGGGGTTGTTTTTTGCAGTGATTTTGATCTGATTAATTTCCCTAGCATATCAGGTTTCATAATATAATATGCAAAATAGTCATATATTTAATAATATTTATTAATTCAGAATTAGGGTCAGCAACAAGTGTATTTTTCTCTGAAACTCATAACTATAAATTATGGGGGGGAAATCTGTATTGCGTAAGCTGTTATGGGTCAAATAACACAAAAAGTGAACATACCTGTCTCTCAGAAATCTGATGCGATAGAAATACATAAAAAAACATTTTTGATATCAGTGTGCGAAATACGTTTAGGGGCACATGAAGCATCTTGATTAAAATTTGCTTTTAACCAGTGTTATGTACCTTTTGCCATCTAGTGGAACAGCATTCTCCAAAGGTCCCCGCCCCCTACCGCCCCCCCACCGCCATCAAACCACGCCCCTGACTTGTGAAAGACCGCTGTTCGATTAAGTGCTTATGTTATACGTATCTAGTCTTTTTTTTTTTGGTCTCAATTAGATTAAATTGGAGAACACACACAGCACCGGTTGAGGATGACTGCATTCAAATGTGGCTTAAGTCAGGTAAGTCCCCACTGAGGTCTCGAGCTGCTTTAACCGGTCCACTTTATGTCCTCGCAGGTGAATCTGGCGAACTCCGGGAAGGGGGGGGGGGGATTGTTGAACGAACGCGCCCCACGCTGATCTTCAGTGACAATCACTCCCCATCCCAGCCTGCTTCTTTTCACCACAAGACACTTGAGCTATGCGAGTGAGAGGAAGTCGCAACAGTTTGAAGAGCGACCGGCGGGCTCCATTTTCACTCTTGACAGGCGGAGCGGAGCGGCGTTTTTTCTTGTTTTTTTTTTTTTTTACGCACAGCCCGCTCCACCGCGGGCCAATTGGAGGAACACCACGCTTGTGTTTGCTTCACAGCGTGCGCGACATTCTCACGGAGCAGCACAAAACACTCAGCATCGGATACTTACTTCACCTGGAAGAAGCCTTTTTTTTTAAACCCGGTCTAAAGTCATCTGGCGGCCGGATTGGTGAAGTGCGTAAAAAGAATTACGCACGGGCTTTTTCACTTTTTTGCCAGCTTTTTTTTTTTTTTTTTTACCAGTTTCCAACATTGACTTTGAAGAGCGGCCTCATTAAAGACGAAGACTGAAAGTTTTGCGTGTGTTAGGAGACTTTCCCCGTCCACGCTGACTTGGAGGCAGGACTGAACAGGTTAGTGAAAGCCGTGAAGGAGAAAAACTGGCTTCATCACATCAAACATGCTTGTTGGATGTGAGTCAGCACAGAGGCAGCACCAGAAGCAAATTGAGGACAAATATTTAGTACATGTCTGAGTGTATGCGTGCCTGTGTGTGTGTGTTTTGAGTCCTCCACGTTGTGGCTTTATTTCCTTCAACGCTAACAAACAGCAATTAGAATGAATATAGGCTTGCAAGCTCCGCTGTGTCGTTAAGTTTATTTTTCTTCCATCTGGTCTCTAACTTATAGTGCACAATTCTTGAAATAACTAAGAGACTGTATCTTTCCCGCGTATCACTTTTAGTTTAAGGCGATGAATAAATCAAAATATATGATATGGCCTGTCAAAGAGTGATTCAATGTATGTGACAAATAATAATGTGGTGTAATTAATGTTCTGGCGTTTCTGGCTATATTCTCAAAGAATGACAGAAAATGCTGGAATGTTCATGTATCATTATTCCTAAAAACAACAAAGCTTAATGATCTTGCAAGACTTTTGAACTGTTTGGTGAACCCCCATTTATCATGGGGATACATCCCAGACGCTAACACGTGAGCGGTGAATAGCCTATGAACATTTTTTTTAAAATGTAATTTTACCAACCCCACATGCGTTCAATGCATTCAAACTCATTATAAAACACTTGATTGGAAAAAGACACATTGCTCTGGCTGTCAAGAAATGGAAGACTATCATATAACATCACTTTGAGGAAATGAAAACGCTTAATCAGTTGCGTGCTTCCTTCAAGCGGTTTATTTGTTATTCCCTAGTTGAAGTCTAGCATAAACCTGACACAACACAAGACACTCAACATTGTGTATATCAAATACCACAAAATGTGCTAGGTGAATGCTAACCAATAAAATGATATCACAAACCTTCAAAGAGCAACCAGTTTAACACACAAGGAGCAATAATCCAAACAGACTCAGCCCACAAAATTTACTCTGGCATTCATTTCATCTGCTTTGTCGGAATAACAACTTGAATGGAGATTAGTTGGGGACCTTCTTTGCTTCTTCTTGCAAATATATATAAATGTGCTCCTAACTCCTAATCACACAAATCAGTTGTTCTCACTAACAACGAACTCCAAACAAGCGCCGATGCGTCAATACATTTGAAGTTCTCATTTGGCTGTTTACACCTTCTCTGCTTTTGTCCAGGGGGGGCGAGATTGCGCAAGGCTTTGAGTGGCGGGGGGGAGGCCAAGGCAGGAGACCGGCCTCTGAAAGAGGTCCTGGGGTGGGAGGACGAGAAGGAGGAGGAGGAGGAGGTGCCTCCAGCCGTCCCCTGCACGCAGATGGAGTCCACACTTTTGCTAAGGAGGAGACAGTCAGTTCGGAGCTCCTGCACGCTGTGACGACCAGGCGCGAAAACATGACACGGTGCCGTGGATGGAGAAGTCCACCGATGACCCGCGCGGCAGCGCGCGCCCTTCCCGACCCGCCGCGCGCGCGCCCCTGCGCGTCACCCGGTAAGGCAAAAGTGTTACATATGTGTCAGCATGTTGCCACGGTGATTCTCGGACAGGCTTCCTGATAATCAGGAGCTGTTTTTCTGTTTTCTCGCCGCTGCTGAGAGCTGTCATTTGTCACCGTGTGTTTGCTGTGACAACACAGGCTCATGTTGGATGGCTTTTTCATACTGTGTTGCTTTCACCTGCCAGCTGGTTCGCTCGGCGCACGGTGGGTCGATGTAACCTGGAGTCAACGTTTACGGGACTGAATTTAGGGTTTATTTGAAAGGCTGTCTGAAAGGTGAAGAAAAAGTGGGAGGATGCTGAAATTCTTTGTGAAGTTTGGGTCAGCTTAAGAGGAACGGTGGCTGTCAGGATGTATTGCGGGGGGCTTGTTTATTGGCTGAAAGCCGACATACTATCTCATCACAAGCACTCGTATCGCTGCTCTTTCAAACGGATCGTGCTGCGATTCTCCACAGTGTGCTGTTCGTACCTCACACACTGTCCGAGACCGGCGCGGGGATCAGGCGCACTTTAAGTGACTTAATCGTGATGTGTTTTGACAGAGCAGAATTCACTGAAGTGTGGCTTCATTCTCACACGAAACTGTTTTGATCGCGTGGGCTTTCTGAGCTGCCGGGCTGCGAGCCCAACATGTCCCCTTTCTTTTTTTATTTCAAATCTCAAGGGATGTGATTTCCCCACCCAACCCGCTCGCTCTCTCTCTCCCACACCTCTGTGTCCTTGCGCGGAATGTCGCTGTTTGTGTTTTCTGTGTCATTTGTCAAGATTTGGCCTCCTCGGAATAAAGAAAGAAAAGGCACCTGGCTGACTCAGTTGAATCGATGACTGACTCAGTGACCCACTGACTCACGCTCATGTGCATGCAATGTGTCACGCCTGAGGAACAGAGATGAGGCTCGGCGTGAGGGCGTCCGCGCTTGCCTTCCACTTGATGTTCTCCTCCACTTTGCCGTGTCTTGAGATATGCGACATGCCTCAGGCTGTCGTAAAAAAACATGTGGTGAAACATCCTTAGGGAAGCAGCGGCGCCTCTTATAATCCCAACACCAATCAAACCAAACATCATTTGCATATGTGTATACTAGAACAGCTGAAATTTATTATGTGGGATCAATCAAAGCCACTTGAAATGGTGGCAGGTGTGCGTCGACTCCATTTAACATGCGTTGGAATGTGATTGGTTGATTGAGAACACAGCCGCATTCCCGGTGGAAGAGGGTGTGCGCACTTGTGCAACCACATTTCTGTTGTTTAGTTTGAGCTCAGCAAGGTCACCTTAATGATGGCAAACAAACATTTGAAATGTTTGATCTTGGTCTGATCTCCCCCCCCAAATAACAATAACCGAGCATTTTGAGCAGGGGGTGTGTAGACTTTTGATAACTGTCATCATTTATTGCAAATTACTTTTCTGGAGGCAGGGGGTCCATAAAATCAACTGGACCCCATTTTGAGAAGCAGACCCGACGCAAGAGTGACGACTCGCTCAGACTTGTCACAGCCGGTCGTCACGCGGCCACAGCTTTCACTTCCTGCGGTCAAAGGTCACGAGCGGGGGGGAAGCGGAGGGGGTCGCCGGCCCCGCTGAGGGTCAGCTCCAGCCAGCCAGCACACTTCTGGGTGTTGTGTCGTCTGCTTTGTTTTAACTGCTGTGAGGCTTGACGAGGACACTGTTGCTCCTAAGTGTTGTTTTGCTCGTTGGGCCCATTGGAGGCTTGCAATTAAAACGACAAAATGACAAAAGCATCAGTACGACTCGTTTAACCGAAAGCACCTTGTAAATGTATTTAGGTATGGTGAAGACTTCTCATTCACAATATGCCAGCATATAACTGCGCCACGTACATCACTGGAGCAGTTCAAAATCAATATTTTTCTAATAATGTCACCAAAATCTTTTTTTTTTTTTAAAATTGGAAAGAATCATATTCACCAGAGGCGCCGATTATCAACAGACCTGCTCGTGGAACCGTTTTGCTCTGATCAACGAATCAAATGAATGCCGATGATTGGCAAATTTAAAACCGATTGGTTGCACAGGGGCAGATTAGATTCACATGGCAACACAAAGAGGCTGAAATCTTATTGGACGAAAAAAAAAAAAAAGGTTACATCCACATTCGCAAGCCAAGGCAACCAAGAGAAATGTTTCAAAATGAAAAGAATGTTAATACAAATTACAGTAATAGAAGCAATATCAGAATTTAGTTTGCAGACTCGATTCTAACATAGGATCCTCACAATCCTACGGCAGAGTCGCTAACCACCATTGTTGACCGTTTCAATCCCAGCACAAAACAACCCGGCCAGCTTCTTTTCACTTCCGCAGACTTTTTTTTTCTATTCCCGCACCGACAAAAAAAAACCGTTAATTTCAGAAGCCAACCTCTCAGGTTGCATAATCAGCCACGACTGGTGAACCTTTCGGAAACAGACCGAAAGGGAAGTCAAGATCAATTATTGGAGTACCTTATTAAATATTATTACATGCGCTTTTGACCAAGACGTGATATATTCCTGCAGACAGGTGCCTGACAGAGTCCGCTGGTGGGGGAGAATTTTCTTTGCGTACCCTCTGGAAACAGGACGGAATTTCCATCAGTTTTTGCATGTCAGATTTGTCGCGGCAGCGCACATTTGAGCCACGGAGAGTTTACCACGTCTCTTGCAAACTCGCCAACCTTTCCTGTCAGCCAGGTACTCAAATAACCCTTAATGCATTCGCTTTGCTCTACCGCTTGCCCTCATTAGGGTGGCGGATGACTTGGAGTCGGTTGCGGCACACCTTGGGTGAGCGCTGTCGTGTAATGTAATGTCATGGAGTACAAAATAGTCAGTTACCGTACTTAACCAGTGGGGTTGAGTGCCTCTGCAAGGTGGGAAATGAGACCATTTCACTCCGGTGGCCAGGAAATGATTATTCTTCAAGAGAAATGATCTATCCTTGGTCACCTATCTATGCCACGGATGTATAGTGACAGACAGAACAGTTAAATGGTCACACAGCAAGATTCCTTTTTGGTTGATGGTGTCAAATTAGATTTTGGGGGGGGGGGGGGGAGGAATTTCATGGTAGAGTGAAGGTTTAGCCATGCGGCGTTAGAGATTGAAAATTTTATCTTATACAGTGAAACTCCTCTACAACGAAATCATGTTTGCAGCAAGACATTTTTCACAACAGGGGGTTTTTCACTGTAGCAAATTTGATCTCAGATGTACACACACACACACACACACGTATGTGTGTATGTGTGTGTTTCACACTAGGGGGTATTTTCGCTTCGTTGTAGAGGAGTTTCACTGTATGGTGGCTTCTCGATGTTCGGCTTCCACATTTGACGTGACGCCGTCCGCTACACACCCACTTTGCCGTGATTATCTTGAAAAAGTAACGGAGTCTGTTTTGGCCTGTCGCTGATGGTGTAGTGGTACACACGCCTGACTTGTGTGCGGGCAGTGTGGGATCGGTGCGGATGTGGGTGTGAATGGTTGTTTGTGTCTATATGTGCAATGCGACTGGCTGGCGACCAGTTCAGGGTGTAGTCTGCCTCCCGCCCAAAGTCAGCTGGGACAGGCTCTAGTGACACCGCAACCCTGTTCAGGTGCTTCATCCTCACTAGGGTCGCGGGGGGTGCTGGAGCCTATCCCAGCAGTCTTCGGGCAGTAGGCGGGGACACCCTGAATTGGTTGCCAGCCAATCGCAGGGCACACAGAGACGAACAACCATCCACGTAGGGACAATTTAGAGTCTGCCATGCTGGGAGGAACCGGAGCACCCGGAGAAAACCCACGCAAGCCCCATGCAAACTCCACACAGGGAAGCTGGGATCGAACCCGGTACCTCTGCACTGTGAAGCCGACGTGCTAACCACTGGACTACCGGGCCGCCCTGTTCAGGATAAGCGGTGTTGAAATTGGTTGGATGGATGTATTGGTCTGACATATTTAATTGTTGATATTGTCATGGTAAGCTAACTTTTATGATGTAACTTTGTTTATAAAAGCTTTGCCTAAATTGGGCGGCGTCATCTTGTCACAGCCTCGTGGCGATCCATTTTTTTTTTCATTTCTAATTTGACGCACCGTTCGTGTTTTTGAAGCTAGATAACACTTTGTCAACAGAACAGAGTGTGCGACGTACCTTCGTATTTTCTCAAAATAGTGACTGAATTTCCAGCTTGAAATCTCTCTCCTTGCTTCCATCGTTATTTTTCATGTGGTCAAAACGTGACATGGTGATCATGTGATGCCACTCGCAGGCGGGCATGCAAATTGTGACTGTTTCATTTTGAGCTGTGCTTCCCCTTCCGTATGTGGTAGAGACATCGATTTTATAAAAAAAAATTTTTTCATGGACAACAAAATTCGGCGAGGCAAATCCAAACATTTTGAGGTTGGAACCTTGGCTGTGAGAAAACCCCTCCAAATGTTCACGGAAGATCCACACTGTATCGAAAGGCAGTGCTCCAACAGTGACAAACTTCAGAACCAGCCTTAACAAATAACCCTGATGAAATCAAATATACATCCATTAAAATGATGAACGGTCTTTGGGGCTATAATGAAAAAGCTGCATGCTCGGGGGGCCTGATGTGCAGCGTTACTCGGTGCACACAGAGAAGGAGATTGATTACGCAACGCGGAGTGCCACAGGGCAACTTCAATCTGGAAGCGCTTAAAGTTCGTAGCGGGCCGCACTGATGACTTCAGGGCAAATTGAAGGAGGCACGATCTGACAAAAAGGAATTTTCAATTTGTTCAGTCGGATTCTTTGGGACAAACACTTCCCATGCTGTTGTCGGAGAACTGGCCTTTTTGTCGCACGAGACAATCTGGGACTAAAACTGCCCCGGGGAAATGATTCCCCCGTTCTCCCGAGCTCTGATTTGGAGTTATTCAGTTGTTGTGGCGCACCTTTGACTTCTTCAAGTTCAAACAGCAAAGGGAAATTATTCCCCTTCTCCCGAGCTCTGATCTGGAGTCGTTCAGTATGTTGTGGCGCACTTTGACTTCTTCGAGTTCAAACAGCTCGAATAATTTCGAGCGAGGCGGCAGTTAATCCTTTCGGAACATGAAATGAACTACTGTCTTTATCGTAAGATCTCGTTCCTTAGAACAACTTTTCCTCAGAATAGTGAAGAATGTTAACTAGAGTGCTTTTTTTTTTCTTTCTTTTTTGTTTTTTATGCATACAATAAGCTGTATTCTGGTGAAATTAGCAGGTCCCGTTCATTAATCATCTGCGGGCCGCTTTGAACCATCAGGCCAGGTCATTAGAGCCAGCCTGTCTGGGGCGCGAGCGGGCGACGCGGAAACACTTTGGAGACTTCTGGTTCACCCAGACACAAGACACACTCATAATGATCGCTGTGTGTGTGTGTTTCTGTGTGTGTGCGTGTGTGTATGTGTGTTACTTTTCTTAGTGTGGGCTTAATTTAGAGAAATAACAACGAGAGCACAAAAAGGTCAAGCGGGAAGGGAGTTAGCGTATGTGTGTCATGACAAGATCACTTTTCACAATACAGTGTTCGTTCGAAGCGCAGCTACATCGCAGATTTTTCCACGGATCAGGTTTTTGGAGTTTTTACTGGGGCGCTGATTTATTCAATCGGGCGATATTTGATTTTTAAAAATCGGATGTTTTTTCTTTTTTTTGGGGTGCCAATTTATGCCGATTTATCCTTTTTTTTTTTTTTTAAACATATCTACACATTACAGCATAAGACAAAAATAGTCTTTTATAGATTTTTAAAAATCGGATGTTTTTTCTTTTTTTTGGGGTGCCAATTTATGCCGATTTATCCTTTTTTTTTTTAAACATATCTACACATTACAGCATAAGACAAAAATAATGACATGCCAGCACCCTCCCCCCCTAAAAAAAAGCCCAAAATTGTTTTCTCTGATTGTAAAGTTAGACAAATGCAAAAGGACAAACTACCAGTATTGTAAAACTAATTCTAAATCTAATTTGTGTCTTTGTTGTTGTGTTAAGGGTCAGTGTGTCACTCACTCCGCCACGTCAAGGACGGTTCATTTTAAAGTGGAACGATCCGATTTGGTTGGTTTCAGTGCGGTTGTGATTCCATTCGAAATGTTCTGGAGCTATTTGAGATGGTCTGAAGCGGTTGGGCGCTATTTGCGAGGGTATGAGGCTCTCTCTCTCTCTCTCTCTCTCTCTCTCTCTCTCTCTCTCTCTCTCTCGGCTTTCACAAGCACCGGAAAGAGGAAATCTTTCCCTCTGATCATCTCTCCCACACGTCCAAAATGTTTTCCCATTTAAGGTGAGGATCAGCCGAGCGCTCTCTTGTGTGGCTTCCTTTTAAAAGCAACTCAATCAGGCAGGAATTCGGGTTATTGGGGTCAGGGACGCGGCGAGGCTGTCTCTGTGAGACACAGGGGAAAAGAACATCGAGGAGACGCGTTTGTCATGTCGGGAGGACGTCTTCACCTCGGCGCTCACCGGGAGGGGGGCGGGGGGGGGACGCATCCCGTTCCCTTTATCGGATCCGTGGCGCAGTTGATCCAAGTTTTGTTGACCGCGTGTGTTGAACTACGAAAGATTTGTTGCCGTCGACGATAATGTGATGATATTCATGTCGAAGACAATAAATCGATGACGTCACTGATATTTTTCCTGGTGACACAGACCAGTTTCACTTCGAGACAGCGCTGTCCCTGACAGGCTTAAAAAGTGATTATAATTCACCATTGTGCTCTATGTAGTTGTAAGAACTGAACCCCCTGCGCATGTTTCTCTTCAACAAATTCAATCTTATTCTACGTCCACAGCAAAGCGTTCTCACGTCACTTTTTATGTCCGCTCGTCATCCGCAAATGTTGGAGAAAAAAAAGTATTTTGACAAACTAAGAAGTAGAAACTACTTTCAAACGTAAAAGGACACAAAAAGAATGTAGTCAAGTACAAATACCTGGAAAATCTACTTCAATACTGTAACAAAGAATTTGTATTGGGATTATTTCCCACCACCGGTAATTAGTGCTAACTGCATACTAGCATAAGTTTCCAGTGACCCTGCAAGCTTAATCTTGTAGAAGCGGTTGCCATGTAGGAAGTTACAGCTGATGTGGAAAATCCTACAGCAGGGTCATTAGAATTCCTGAGCTTGCGTGGAGGCCTTTTGCTATCCTCGGCACTCCTTGGCACTTTTTCTCTCGCTGTCATTCCTTTCACAAATTGTTTTTTTAAAAATATATTTTTTTCAAAAAAAGAACAATGTTCTTCCTTGTTGCCAATAAGAAGTGCGGTAAGGCAGCAATAACATCTTTTTATCCATGTCTAATGCTGCTCGAGCACAAACAAAGAGTGGTTTATGCTTTCATAGTTTATGCAGGATTCTACGGTGGCCCGTAAGGCAATTTGGTTTCTTAATCGCTAATTAACACTGGGATGGCAAATTGATGCAAAAATTGTCATCGTGTGCCAACTTAGCTAGCGATATCCTGCTATTATATGGGTCAGTTTCATTTAGTTGGTCTGAAAATGATCGATTTACGCAAATAATGCTCCTGTCTATCTATGCCAGCGAAATAAATTGACCTGCAGAACGATTAAATTATCTTCCGTTAGATTGCAGAAGCCATAGAATTAAACTCGTGTCCACCTGTTGCCGTAAATACGACAATGAGTCCCAAATTTCATACTGAAGTCAAATTGAGATGAGATCATCGTGACTTCTTTCTCCTTTACAATTGAGCAGTAATACCAAAATTAATACAAAGTACATTCAAAATAAACCCTGAGAGCTTATTTATCAAGTTAATTGACACATATGAAAAGGAGGGACATTTTTGCCTTTAAGTGCAAATAGTTGTATTAGTTTTATCAACGTACAATGTAGTTTCTTTTTTTTAAAGCGCTCCCTTTATTTCATGAACAATTTTTTCCCCCAATTATTTCATAAATTTTCGTTTCAAAAATTCACCTTGGTATATACTTGTACTGTTTGTGTGTCGTGAGTTTTAATTAAAAATAAAGAAAGAAAGAAAGAATAAATGCACCACTATTGTACTAACTGACGTCAAAGTAAGACAACGGAAACTGACCACAGAACTCTGTGACGCAGTTCGTGGACCTACTGAATGGTGATCGGATCCCACAAACTTAGACGCAAACAAAAATACATAACAACGTAACAAAAACATTTATTGTCTGAAAAAGCGCACCGACAAAGTACAAACAGAAATCGATGGTCAGAAGCAGCTCGGAAAAACAAGGCATAAACAAAAAGCGCTTGCTCAAGGTAATAGTAAAGCCGAGAATATAAGTAAAATGACAAGAGTCCACTAACACGAAAACAAAACAAGAGCAAGACAAAATAATATCAATACTTACAAACGCGGGACGAGAGAGCAAAAACGACATTGACGACAACGAGAACTCTAGAAAACAACACTTGAGCATGATTAGCAAACAAGGTCAATAATCCGACGGAGACTTGACGATTCGGCAGTCCTGAAATACTCTGCTAGTTGATGAACATGGGCAGCAGGTGTGCACGCTGGAGGGAAGGCACTCCTCTGCCACCTGTTGGAGACACACAAGAGCAGACCCACGACACTCATTTGAGAGCTGTAATGAAAGCCTCAAAAACTTCGCATCAGCATCAACTTCCAGGGGACAGGATTGAAGAACATGAACATGAAAACAACGACCGAGACGAGTAATAGAAATGATCTCAGTTTCAAGGACTGATAAGATCAAGATTAACTTGTACCAAAGTGATGAAAGGCTTTGCGACACAAAGGACGTGCACATGATCTCAACATACAAGCGCGTCTGTGATACTCAGCGGAGGCGATTGCTTCTGCGGGATTTGCTCACTTATCTTCATCGATGTGACACGTGGTGGTGGCGGCAGCAACAGCAGCAGCAGCAGCGAAATGACCTCAGAGGTCTTCAGAAACATCTTGCTTTTAATCTGAAGATAAGAACCAAAGTGATTTGTACCAAAACAAAAAACTGTGTCGTTCAACGGGGGCGACAAGAAGTGGAAGGTTTTCTCCAAACACCAGACCTAAATCCTATCGAGCCCGCAAACAAGCATTTACACTCGTATACATACCTGAGGACAATTTAGAGACTTCAATTAACCTAACATGCATATTTTGGGAATATGGGAGGAAAATTGTGTACCCACAGAAACAGCAATAATGTTCAACAGTAATGACCTCAATAAATAGAATATAAAGAATTCAACGGTTTCACCTTTTTGTTAGCTTCAATTCAATGAGCATTGTGCTGCTCCTTCTGGTTTGTGCACCGCGGCTACCTGGGGACGTGGGGGGGGGGGGGCAGTAAAATTCAGACACACGCATGAAACGGATCAAAACTCCCTCCAGTATCCTGGAAGAATTGTAATCATTGTTGAGGATAAAGAATACATGCCTGCGGATTACATTGGTTGCTGCATGTGTTCCAATATTTGTTGATTAAAAGCATCATATGCCACATGGATGTTGTTAATGAGTGCATGTGTGTTGAAAACCCCGCTGACTAAACCTTTTGGTCCACCCCCTACCCCCAGTAAAACTGGTCTCTGTAAGCAACCACCATTCCTGGAAAAAACACCTGAAATGGTGTTCGATCTCACTGTTTCAATGCAAAATAGACAGGCATTCTAAAACCACGATTTTGGAACACTTACTTATACACTTGAATTTTCCAACTGAAACACTGTTCACATTCGTAAGAAAATCATCACAATTTCCGCAACCTCGAACATTTTTTTTTCTCAATCTCAAAAAACTCACCCAGTTTGCAGCTCCAGGTGCCATGCGTATTTTATAGCGCTGCCCCCCCAAAAAGTCAAATAAATTAAAAAAATCCTGTCGGCTCACCTTTTGGCAACATGAAGCTCCATGTGTGAACGCTGCCCCACTTCAAACGCGTTGTTCTCCTCATTCATGGCCACGATAGAACCATTAGACATTTTGCTCTCGAGCTGGAGCTCTTTTGGTGGGGAGGGAAGGCAAGCAGGAAACCAGTAATCACTTACTCAGATTCCTCATCAGGCACCCAATATGTTTTCCCTAATTGGAACTTCTAATTAAGTCCAGGTTGTATTGTCTGACTTGAGGCCAAGCATCAAATGTGTTCTGGCCCTCTTAAATCTGCCACTAGTTAACTAGAAGTATTCACAAGCCAGTAATCACGTAGATAATCACCGCAGCGTGACATAAAAAGCATCTTAAAACACTCTCATAAATATTTTGGATGACTCCACGGAGAAAATATAAGCCCTTCCTCAGCTCTGCGGAGTGTTTAACACTCTTCAAGTTTTTGTTTTACGGCACGCAATTTCGGGTTCGCTGTTTTGAAAATCTGCTGTTCGCAAGCGCTACTAAGTGAGCCAGATGTTTTCCCTGAGCCGAAAAAACAGAATTAAATTGGGGAAAAAAAAAAAGGAGAGCAAGTCCAGCAGGTGGTCAGAAACAACTCGAAATAAATCCCTGGATGCATGAATGAGCAGCTGACGTTAGCCATGTCACTGAGCTGCTCCCATGCGCGACAATAAATCTTTTTTCGTACAGCTTTCAAAGCGCAGACCTCCGCCGCGGCCGAACAACAATATGGTGCGACTTTGAGGTCAAACACGACCCGCAGTGGGACGCTAGTCCAGCATTTCTTACGATGACAAATGGCAAAGACGAAATGCGGAGTTTCCCCCTGACCGTTTTTTTTTTTTTGCCAAGGCATGTATTTCACATTAGAAAAGTGTCACGGCACACCACACACACACACACACACACACACACACACACACACACACACACACACACACACACACACACACAGAACCTCACCTGCATTTAAAACAGCGAAAGAAAGGCCACGCTAGCTTGATGCTAACACCAATTAGCATCTACGTTTGTGGTGCTTTAACCTTTTAAATAAAGCACTGTAACCAGATGATTCAGCGACAACGTGCGGATAGACAATATCACAGGACCCACTGTCATATCGTCGCTGTCCTGCGAATCACATTTTTGTCATTTAAAAAAATGTTTACGTTAATAAGGTGTCCATGTTTTTTCTCTTTCTCCTTCCATAGAACGACAAACGTTATTACCGAACTGATGAGCTCAGCAAGTATTTAAGATATGAATCCCACTAGGCACGACATCCCCCGCTGCAATGTGACTGACGGCTGCAAACGAACTGTCAAGAAAACAAGTTAGATTCATAATAACCCCTGTCATTACTGTATGATTATTTACACCAGTGCAAGATTATGGAGCGCTGGTTTTCCTGATTAAAATACACATGACAAGAATTTTAGTTTTTGGGATGAGCTGGAACATAGGGAAGCGTGCAACTGCCAATGTGGAGAACACATTTTTGGCTACGTCGTACAAACGTACTGCAAAGTCCTTCGAACGGAATGATAAAGTTGTTCAAATGTATTGCTAGATGTCGGCTAAATGTTACAGATTTAGCATTTTTTCCCCATAATGCCTTGCGGGTATTGACTTGTGCATGTACAATTGTATGTGATATGAATTATGGGGAAAATGCACATTTTTAGCAATAAGCCTACCTGTTATCAAATACGTCCGAACGACTTCAGCAAAACGTTCAAACGACTTTACCAGCCACATCCGATACTTTATTAATATTTTCCGACAAATTTACAGTATGAGTAAACGGCACAGCCTGGTCAAAATGTTTTACTCCACCATTGGAAGTTCCACGCTTCCATAGGAACGGATTAATGGCGTGTCCATTCCTTTCAATGGGGAAAGATGCTTTGTGATATGGTGTGGTGAGATGAGGTGTTTTGAGGCACCGCTCTACTTGAAAAACGTTCTAAAATAGATTTTTAGTCCATATCCAAATGTTTAACTTGGCTGAGGTAACATGCAGGACTTGACTATACTGTAGCCCGATTGCGAGTTTTTCAGCCTTTGCAAAAGACACTGGCCTCAAACGCCGTCAGGTCCACTTTGGAGCCACTTGCAGCCCCTACGGCTTGTGACACATTATTCCTCACAGCTCAGCACAATTTCCCTCCACATATGTTGCCTCCCACCCAATTTGACCCCCCCAGCCTTTACTTTCCCCGAAAGAATGAGATGTTGTTAGCGGCTTAATAAAACCTCCAGGTGGGAAACGTGCAGAGTTGGGAGTGGGACCTGGGGGGTTCACACATAAAGATACCCTCCACTCCTTACCATCCTCCTCCAGGTTCGCTGGTGTCCGCACCTCTGATTACCATGAGCCCCCCCCCGACCCCGGTGTGTGAGAGAAATTGGCAAAGACACAACGTGTGTGCATGTGAGGCGAGCGGGGGGGGGGGGGGGGGGTGCACATGTCCATCTGCATGGGACCTGCTATCTGTTTCTCATTTTGGCACAGCCCTCTGCGGTTTTCGAGCAGTGACAGAACTCTGAGTAGAAAGTGGCACTAACGAGCAATTACATCCCGTCTGCGCATTCGGGATTATGGGATTACAGTCTGAGTGGCCTTCCGTCTGCACTCGCAATTTGACATTCCCTTTGCTACCTCGATTTAACTTTATCTCTCCTCTCATTCAAAGCTTCAATTAGCTTTTTTTCATTCCTGCTTCCCCTGGACAATAACCTAGTCTCTCATTTTAATTCCCTTTATCATACGATTACCTCCAAACGCAATTATTATCTTCCCATTCGTAATAGTGAATTTTGCGTCGACGAAGAATAAATTCACTGTGGAATGTGCAGTCCTGGCGAGTAAAAGACTTTTTTCGATTGTCTTTTTTTTTCCAAAGGTGTACATCAAGCAGGATTATGGGAAGAAAAACCCCCCGCCAATTTTAGTAGCGTGCTGACCAGGCAAGGAAACAACTATTCTCTAGTTTGAATTCTTATCAGACGATTACCCCCTACACAATTATTGTACACTATTATCTTTTTTTTCTTGCAGAGTAAATCTATGAACTTTGTGTGTATGCATATTAATTGAATAAGAAATGTCCAGTACTATAAAAAGTTTTAGGCCTATTCCAGTTATGTTTAAAGTCTCACATAAGTGGGAAAAAAATGCAACTTTGTCTCACATCTTTCTTATGCCAACACATGCCTTATATCTGCTTAAAGGCTCTGGTGGCTGGAATATATACTGACGCGTCATGTCAGGGCTGTTCCACGCCAAGACAACAGATGCTAGCCTCTAGCTAGCTCACAAGCTAGCTCACAACATAACAGGTTGTGGAGGCTTCTTTTGACTGGTGTAATGGGTGGCGAGCTCGTCTGCAGCGTCACCACCTCATCTCTGGGATTTAAATAAAGACACAGAACTGTAAATTGCACCATCCAGAGAAGATGGGAAGATGTATTTTTGGAGTGTAGACATAGCTAGCTAGCTAACTGCATGCTGTAGTGGATGAAATGAGCTGAGTACAGTTCACCCCCTCCCACCATAGGTCCTGGGTTGACAGTCCGATATTTTGCAGATTTATATTTTTGTCCAGTTATAACTGTTTATTTTGGGTGTGATTCCACAGTCTGCCACTAGATGATGGCATGCTATTGTGTTTAACGCTGTGTCAATTTGGAAGTAGAAGAGTGACAACAGGAAGTGTTTCAAGATAATTTTTGCGGATAAGAAAGAGATTAATGAATGTCTCGAGTGTGTTTAAAGATCTTCCAAATCAAATGATATAAATGCTCTAAATGCAGACCTATGGAGTTTTTAAATAGGCGATATCCATATCGCGAACTCAAGTTTTACAACCACTGGTTTAATCAACTGATACAGGTAATCATTCATAAATCTCGAAATAAATAAGTCTAAATTGAGGCACTTGGCATGGCATCATGGTCGCATCTAAACTGAAAAAAAAAAAAACACCAAAAAACCACAATGCATCTATTCTCCAGTGCGCAAAGCTGTTAAGCATACACTCACATTGTGCATTTTTAGGGACCCCACCGCCACGGATCGTTGGGTGTCTGGTAGTGATCAGGCAGCTCTCCCGGTGTTCTGCCTCTCCCACATCTCCTCTTACACCACAGGTGTGTTTTATTGAGCCAGCAGTGATTTACTGTACTGTTGCAATCAGGCACCATGTTAGTGACAGGTTAACCCTGGAGGTCATTTTGCGTGCGTGCACGCGCACGCTGCACAGAGCGTTATTTTGTCCCTAATAGAGGGTCATTATGAGAGAAGGTTGCTGAAACAAGAGAGATGCTGGTGCTGGTTTTTTTTTTTTTTTTTTAAACAAGGTGAGAGGTTTATAGAGAGCGTCGGCAAGCGGCCAGCTCCAAGCATGTAACAGTATACAGTTGGCACCCACATCCTTAATCACAAACACATTTAGTTAACCTCTCATTCATTGCAAATTCAGCTGGTAGAAATTCCATTCCTGATTATGACAACCAAATTATTTAGGAGTCACATTTTAATGTTCTTGACAAACTATTGAGACTGTACACAGAAACGGAAAGCGAAAGGCTTTCATAGAAGAAACAGGCTTTGACATTTTCGACAATATAAGCACAGGTAGCTAGCTAATTGTGCTAAAGGGAAGAATTTGAACAATATACAAAGTTATCTATCTATCTATCTATTAGCAAGATATAAAAAGCTAAAACAAATTTAAAAAATTAACTAAAAGAACCATTTTTTGAAATCTAAAATTAAAACTAACTCACACATTCTAAAACGAATTCAAACTAATAATTGAAAAAACAAACACACAAATTAAGACGACATAAAAGCTATATATGCTAACGATGCTTAAGCTAACTATGATGGTAAATCCAAAACTATTCTAACCCTTGGTGAATACAACGACCTAATAAAAGTGTACATCTCAACGAGTGCGGTTGCAGAGTTGTCGTCGTATGTTAAAGTTGGCCCGCGTAGTGTGCTGAAATGTCTTAGTAGTGATGACAGAGCGTATAGTAGTGCGTAGACCTTAAGCTGGATATGAAGGATATTGAATAAACGCTCAAACGGCTTTCCATCCTCTCTCCTCACCCCCCTCAACGCATCCCTGAAAAGGCTGCAGGCGTGGGACTGTAAACAGCTCCAGAGTGCCAGGGTGAAATGAACCAGCAGACGGGCCCCCGTAGACTCGCGGCGCACTCATCTAAAAAGAGGCTAAGCACTCCCAGCTGTGGCATTAGGAACTCTGAATGGGACTCGACTCGCAAATGAACGCCTGCGCGCTACTGACCCCTCAACCATCCCGCCGAACACCGCTGTCAGTTTTTAACCCTTACATACTGTTCGGGCCCAATTAGCAATACAAATCCCGTAACATGTTAGCCTTTCACCTTGGCATTTGAGGACTCTTTTATCCAGTGACTCAAAATAGACAAAAACCCTTTTCATGCACCCTGTAACCTGATAACATGATAAGCTGTCCACTGAAGTAACCGCTGTCCCTGAAAGGGTTAAATGTCATTCTTTCAAGAATCCAAGTCATATATGTTTCTATTTATGTGACCGTGGGGTTGGTGATGACCAGGGAGTTTAAAACAGTCCCGAGAACTGTCTGTGTTTCCACCACATTTGCAGAAACATACACTTGAAGGGTCATAAATGGGACTCTCGGAACACTAAAAGCGTCCAAGCCGTCCATATGTTTATTTTTACAGGGCAGCGGGATGGTGTCCACGGGGGAATTTGAAACTGTCCCAAGAACTGGTTTTTGTTCCCATCGTATTTGCGCAGGTTCCCACAGAAACATGCACCTGTTGCTCTTTGAAGTGTCACGTGGGAATCTTGAAACAGTCAAACATCACAAGAAGAGCACAGGGACCAAAGTCATACGGAGGGCGGACCTGCAGATTCAACTACCAGCCATGGAGAAATATAACCGTCAACCAAGAATCAATTTGTTGGACCAAGTGATGTAACACCGGGGTCATAAACTCACGATGCTATCAGAGCTAACATTTAAGCGATTGCAATTATGGCAGACAGACGCTTAAGAATAGTTGTAGAGTTGAGTAGTTATTTTTCCTCCAAAAATGAGTGTTAAAAATATACTTGAATTTTTCTCATTGATGAAGGATTAGTCATCCATTTATCAGTCATTCATGTCACAGTTGTGCGTCAACCACTACAATGGACCTTTTTATGTGTGTTGCCATCCACTGCCATTATTTTTTTTTCCATGCCTCAAGACTAATAAAAACACTTGAGGAAAAAAATCCTATATGAGAAAGAAAAAAAAAGTATATGGATTCAGTTTTTGGCAGAAAAAATTAAAAAAAATTAAATTAACTCAACTCGACTCAGCCGATTAATCGGCTGATTATTTTAAAAAAAATACACATGAAAAAGGAACTGGATGTAAGGGTTAAGTTGGAGACGTAAGACAGAGGATAGTGCGGAAAGTTTGGTTTTGGGATGCAGCCGAGGTGTGTTCGCTGTCTTTTCGTGTGAATTATGTCGGCCATGTTCCTCAACGTCTTATCGTTGTCCTTGGGTTCGGACCCTCCGTGTTGTGAGGAAGAAAGACCACACAGGATTGAAATAATACAATAATGACAAAAGATGACATTTGTTGCTCTTGGACTGCTTGTGATTGGGAAATAAGTACTACTGGTACACTTTTTATCAGTGAAATCAGCGAACACAATGAAGGATACTTTATTATAATCGTGCCGCAGGGCCAAAGTTGTACTAAGTGACTTTGAGATGGTCGAAGTGGTTTTCAGTTAGCACCTTTGGGAGTAAAGTGATCTTTTCATCACGACACTTCCAAATGTGAAAAAAAATCATAACAATAACCAATTTTTGATGAGATGTGTCTGACAGCTGTTTTTTTGTTTGTTTTTTTACCAGGTTTTTGGTGCGGGATCCAAAATGAATCTCATTTTTCAGGTACAAATATTGGAGCTATATGAACCCCCATTTTCTCTAAAAATCATCAATAAATTCTTATGTCTGTAAATAAAACACAGAGATGGCATAGTTGGAACTGTTGAAAACTCCCCCCCCAAAAAAAAACTGCATGATATGAAATCGAACTTAACTATGGCATGCCCACGATTAAGAGAAAAGCCAACCCGGATTGCGCTTCATTCCTACTATGCTAGCTTTCTGTTTGCAGATGTTGCAGATGTGTTGGGAGCTGCACACACCGCTCACCAAGTTGCCACGTAGCTAAATGTGACTCCAACTGTCATAAGATATCAAGTCTTAATACAATTAATCAGTGGAATTTTGCTAATCTAGTAACCTGTGGGGGGGGACACACATTTTTTAAATACGCATTCCAATTTTAGTTTTAACCCTTTCATGCATCCTGTAACCTGATAACATGATAAGCTGTCCACTCTAGTCACCGCCGTCCCTGAAAGGGTTAATCAGCATATGAACCTAACTCAACAGAATTTTTTTTTTCCCAAATTGTTGTCCAGAAAATCATTTTCTTCATCATCATCATCATCATCATCATCATCATCATGGACTGTTCGGTGCTCCGTAGGATTGCACTAAAAAGAGTTGCGAATGAGTTGTCAACCTCTGGCCTTGACCCTAACACCAATAGTGTCACGTGCAAGACAGATGAGGGAGCTGGACCTTTGCCGACACCTGATGCGCTGACCTCCTCTGACATTTGGGAGTGAGGGTGTAGGGAGGGTGGGGGGGCAACAAAGGAACCCAATGACCTCATGTTACGGGGACGGGCGGCGGGCCCGATCCTACGCGCTGCACGTACTATATATAAACATCTGCATCCGTGACACCTCTTATCACCTGTCCTGCATGTCTGGGGCTTTTTTCGACCGGGACCTCCATGAAGCGATCTCGGCTCGGGGAATAACTGGCAAAGAATGCTTTTGACAAGTATATCGCAGATGTTGCCTTTTGTTTGGGACTGTTTGCGTGGATGTATGAAGCGACAAGCCAACACTAGCTGGAAGCAAACAGTGGTTCTATAAAGGAGTAACAAAGACGGTGTCCTCGGGCATGCAGGACCTGATTTATTTGACACGTTTCTTTTTTCAGGGGGGCTTTGTTTTTTTTGTTGTTGTTTTTTTCTTACAGTATCTGAAGCATTGTGTGAATATAAAATCATCATATTGCCCGCATGTTTTGCTTTTAGTTTATGTTACCGTTTTCAAAGGAGGAGGAAAGTTGACAAAGTGAAGCCTTGTTCTCACATTCCTCCCTACCTCTTTTTTCTTATTGCATCCAGGTGGGACTCGATGGAGGAATCGGAGGAAGCAGAGACCAGAGACGACTTCTGTGATGACGGCGGAGGTGAGTCGGCTATAGGTGCTTCAGTGACTGTTTTTTGTGCCAAGCCTAGGACTGGGGAATTAAAAAAAAATAAAAATCATAATCAGGATTATTCTGATTGGTATTTAAATCACTATTAACTCTTTCATTACACAAGACGTACTTTTTAACCCCCATGCAGTAATAATCCCAAAATTGGACATTTCGGACACTTTGAACGATTTTGGACTGTTGGACAAATGGACACCACAGACAAAACAGTGAAAAATAACTCCACGAAGCTGAAATTTTGCATAGGATGTATATCTATGTCTTGGCCAATTCCCACTGAACATTTTGAGGGGTTGAAAGTGAAAAAAAATTAAAAGTGAAAAAAGTTGTTGCACATTGGAAGAGGGACATTTTTGGGACGTAATACCCTTCATGCAGCCGCTTAAAAATACTGCATGAGGGTTAAAATTAGGCCCTGCCTACCAAGGACATAGTTGTACGTCTAGGTCTTTTTTTTGCATCATAGAGAGGAGGAGGGTCTGATGCAATCTGTGAATGAGAATAAACCGTTTGCATTGTAAATCATGTAAAAAAAAAAAAACGCCCAGTAGGTGGCAGTGGTGCCTCACGTGCTTGAAATGCATGCTTCTACAAAAAGCTCTTTTGCTCCATTTTTTGCCCAGGAATCGCCATTTTCATGAAACTTAGTCATTTTGTAATGCCGATTGCTGAAGAATGGAAAAAGATAGAAACCATTTTTTTTTCTGCTGAAAGAAGAGAGTCCAAACTTTATTTTGGTAGGCTCCATGTTTATATAGCATGAGAACCAAATATTCTGTGGGCCTTGCAAGATCAGTCAAAATCCAGTAAAACGCTGGGATGGGAGGGGGTTGCTCCAGTGAAAATGGCTGGGATTGAATCAGTTAATAAACATGAATATTCATTGGTTAAAAAAAACACGTAGTATTCATTCAACTGCCAAAACTAGCATTAAATATAACTGGAAAGAAAATCTGTGTGTTGGGAAACCCGGTAGTGTTATCCATAACAAAAGGGGAGACTTGCACTCACGAGTCTTCTGTCTCCACTAGGTGCTGCTGTGGGTGCTCCTGTTTCTGTTGCCTCTGGTCAACAGCGCTCACGTTAAAGCCGACGCCGGTGCCGTTGGTGCGGGTGTGGACTCGGACCACATGGCGGGCCTGCTGGGAGGCCAGGAGGAGCGACAACTTCCAGTCCTCCCGGAGGTGATGGAGGACAAGGAGCAGGAAGACGATAACTACCCGTATTCTCCTTGGCATCCTCTGTATGGTAATAAAAATGAAAACATAGCGACCAAATGCCCAAGTTGTTAGTGGAAGCAATGCACATCATCTCGCGACGTTGAATAAACACTGAATTTGTTACGCTCTATTTATTTGTCCTTTTTTTTTTTTTTTTTTTTGGAAGACCCTTCCGTTGTCGATGAAGCGGACGACCATCCGAGCGCTCGCTGGGCGGGCCGCACGGCACGTTCCTCGGACTCCTCCAAATCTCAACCGAAAGGCTCGGCGAAGAAAAAGAAGAGGAAGAAGAAAGAAAAGGACGACGCCGAGGACGCGGCGGAGGGAGACGGAAGAGGACGACGTAAAAACAAGCAGCCCAAGCAGAGCAGCAGGGACTGCCGCGTGGAGAAACGAGAGATGAAAGTCCGCGATCTGGGACTCGGCTTCGACTCGGATGAGATCGTCCTCTTCAAGTTTTGTGTGGGCTCCTGCCAGTCTTCCAGGACTAACTACGACCTGGCGCTGAAAGCCCTGCTGCAGAACGGCTCGCTCCCGCGACGCACCTCCCGCAAGGTCAGCAACCACCCATGTTGTCGACCCGAACGCTACGAGCCCGTGTCCTTCATGGACGCTCAGACCACGTGGAGGACCATCCAGTCCTTATCTGCCGCGAGCTGCGTTTGTATGGGCTGAAGGAGACCAGTCCTCTCCAGTGATTGGACACATGGGAGGAGTTTAAAAAAAAAAAAAATGCACCAAAGACTCACGAAGCAGGAAACAATGGAGTCACTTCCTGTTTGTTTTTCCCTTGTCGTGGAGGACGGGGTCTGGGTCCAGCCCATTACTAGACCAGTGTTTCCCAACCTGTGCTGAGCCAAGGCACTCCTTTTATCTAAAAAAAAATGTCACAAAAAGTGGATACCAAGGGTCATTATACCTTCTGCCATCTAGTGGAAGAACATTTAATGCTTCTGCCTGTCACTATATATCACTGGCAAAAATAGATCAACAATACAGTACTGATAGAAAAATTAATCGTAAATTCCTGATGATCTCTCACAGCACACAGGTTGGGAATTACTGGACCAGGGGGGGGCAAAGGTCACAATCAAAGCCAAAGAGGAGGCTTTGGAAAGCTACTTGAGCATTTATCGAATATTCTTGATATCCAGGATAAGGTCCATGTACTAGTACACGAGTAAGACAATTTAGTAGAACGACTAGGGCGCACTACTAGTAAAACTTTATTTTACTTTAACTAAACTAACCAACGTTTTTTTTTTTGCACACCTATAGACATCCACGCGTTACGATTCCATATAAATGCTCAAATGGCCATTTGAACATTTATTCAATATCCTTGATATCCAGCTTCAGGTTAGCATGATAACAAGTAAGACCATTTAGCTCTCTATTAGAATGACTAAGGAGCACTAGTACGACAACTACGTCTTACTCATAACGTTTTTTTTCCAGTCCAAGTGCCACTTTTGGCCGACTAGCATGCAATTAAAATCTTACTTTAAAATAATGTTCCGCTGCAGTAACGCTACTAGTTGCTGCTAGTGGGCATGTGTCACGCACTAGTAGTCTCCTCAACCTATATAGTAGAACCAAAAATTCCCACTGGAAGTTTTGCCTCACTGACAAATTTGTCATAGAGCAGTGGAAAAAAAATAAGAGCCCCAAAGTTGTATTTTTTTACAGTGTATGAGTGCCCGGAATTTTCTTCCTATTGAGGTCAAAGAGCATACTAGTGCATGGACCTTAAGATCGAACTCGAGTAAATGCTCAAACTGCTTTCTGCGGGAGACCATGATGGAGCCACAGTATGGATTTCTTGTTACGAGCCAACGCTTTCCCTCTATCCACGTATGCTGCAGACTCACAGGATGGACAATGTGAACGTGACTGCTTTGATTTGGGAACATGCGTGACTACCCAAAACGTCTTTGAGACTCGAGTGACAGCTCGAGCAGCGACCGGGCATTTATCTTGGAAAACAAGCAAACAGACGGCGCTTAAATGTTCAATATTTACTACTCGCGGAGATGTCAGCTCTTCCCAGAAGTTCAATAACAAGTAAATGGGTTCAACGTTCAAGTGAGCTCAGCCAAATGGATGCCATGCATCTTCACGTATTACTGTATAAAAGTAAAATATATTTATTTCTGATAAATTATTTATTTATTATAGCTTCGTATGAGAGCTGTTTTATTCCACTCTGTATCGTAGATGTATATCTATTTATTGCCAAACGTTTTCATATTATTTCTGCTCCCTCCATTCACAATGTACATACTTCATGAAGGTGCCGAATCTCTTTTCAGAGCAGTCCAACCCCTCAAAAAAAAAAAAAAAGTCGGACCATGTGCCAATGGATGCCAAGGGCTCACTTCCGGATTTGTTTTTGTGAAAACAACACCTCGGTGAAAAAAAATCACCACGAAACCGACGTCCAGTGGAATGACATTGTGTGCATAATAAATATCCTTGCTTAAAAGTACCCCACACACTCGGGCCCGATGATTGATTGAACAGAACGCTGAGTCACTGACTTTAACAACTACGGTGGAATTTTAACTTCATGTATACACTTCAGTCTCTTAATGGATTGTATGTACACAGAACACAGCGCACCTCATCTCAGTGACTAATGCGTTATCTGCATTATTACAGTGCAACCGCAACTCTCCGGTGGTGACCCGTCAGAGTGAACTGGAGTAACAACCGAAATGGTCATATTTGTTCCATAAAATACTAATGATCTCTTTCCAACAGTCTGTTCTCTAAATTTCATAGCGTTTCGCCTGCTGCTCTCCTTCCAGTCTGGGTATGTATGTTGCAGCTACGAAGGAAACAGAACTGTCGTGGTGGTTTTTAGGATATTCACTTTATTGATTCGATTCACACTGGCGCGAACACAGACACGTCGATGTTGGACTGCGCGCCTTCTCAACTGCGGTTCGACGCGAGAGGCGTTCGAAGACCGCCTCAGAAAAAAACGTAAATTAACGATTACTTCAAAGACACTCGGGAAAGCAAAAATAATGCAACAAAAGAAGAAAATCAAGTGAATAACATAAGCAGTCTCCTACATGTACATTTTTTTTGTCATCCAATCAAATTTCAGCCTCATTGTGTTCCCATGTCAGTCTAATCTGCCCACGGCCTGCTTGTGAGGATTTTCAGGTTATCTCCATGCTCTCCGTTGTCCATAGAGGTGAATGTGAAAGTGAATGGTGGTTTATCGCCTGGCGACCAATCCAAACTGTCATCTGGGATAGGCTCCAGTTCACCCACACATCCCAAATCGTTTCACGCACGTGTTTCATTAACTATTTTGATTATGCGCTCTTTTGTCCGTCAAATACTCGTCTTACCAGAATGATCTTTTGTGTTCTAGCACCCCCTGCTGGCTGAATCGGGAACGTCATGATAAATTGGGAAACGTTTTCTCGAACGTTAGCTCATCAGCGTCATTTTAATTCTTTACACACGTTCAACATCACGTCACGTTGTAACCTTTTCTTCTTTCTTTTAGAATTTATTAAAACATTGAAAGTGGGATTTTAAAAAACACACACAAGACTTCGATGAATTGTTTACATTCAGTCGTCCCTCCCTGCATCCGTTTTCTATGGCACAGGGAAGGTTAGCAGCACGTCGTTGGAAAAAGTACATCGCGACACCATCATGCATTGTGTTGAGACACAAACGTCACACAAATTGATACAGTACATGTTAAGTTTCATTTGTACCCATTGGGTATAAAAAAATGTTTGTTTGCACACATTTCCTTGCTGGGAAATTGGCACAGAGGTTAAAACGTGTTTTTGTTTTTTTTCGGGACCCGCACCGCTTTCACAGTGTCCAAGTTTGTAAGAGGGACTGAAGGGACGTCCAGGCATGGATCCACTTTTCATGCTGTCAGACGGTTGGTAGTTTTCTCCTATCACGGTTATTCGAGAGGCTGTCATAATGATTTATAATTAACATGCCAATGTGAGAAAAAAAAATTGATCTCCACTTAGAATCAAACAAGTGCATTGTTAACATACTTTTTTTTTTTTAAACCTGTGTGCAGCAAGTTCAAATATTAACTTTAAGCTTTGAATTGTTTGCCTTTTGCAATATTCTTCTCATTCGAAATAGATTCTACATAAAAGCTGTATAAAAACAGTAAATATTTGTCACATGGAATACAGTACATATCTGTATTGTTAGCTCACTGAGAAGTAAACCGTGCTAGCCTCTCTTCCAAACCATGAGGAAAAACAATCACATTCGGTTCACATGCACACGCTAATCCGATCTAATACAATTCAAGCGCTGTCTCTCAAAAATTCTGCTTTCACAAGATCATAATCCTCATATTTGAACACCAATATGAAAACGAATACGCTAATTAATATTGATGCGAAATTGCACTTTTTGTGTGTCAATAGCTTGCTCTTCTCACCTTAGTCACGTGAGCAAAATATTTCAAACCCCTGTCACTATGAGGCAGTGTTGATCAAAACTGAGCATTATTATGAGGATTACTCGTGACTTTTTGCCTTCTTTTAGTAAATCTTCTGTCTTGGATATCATTCATGTGCAAAGTTACCTAATAACGTCTCCCTTGAATGGTCTCTTTATGCGGGCTGCAAAAGAAGACTTCTTCAAAAGATCCATTATTAATCATACATTTATGATAGGGGTTATTCCCAACCCCTGTGCCATGGCTCAGAGCGTCATCAGAGATCAGCAGAAGTGCCGTGAAAAATGTTCCACTTTAACTTTGTATTTTCTACAAATAATATATCCTTGTTTATCTATTAATGGCAGCAACATACAGTGACATATAAATGTCCGCCGATACATAACGCATATCCACATTTTGCCAATCATGCAGAATGAGATGAGATCATCATAATTTTTTTCAAATGTAAAATATATGCCATGGCTCAGTAAAGGCATGAGAAACACTGCATTAGAGGTATTTGACTGACTGACAGGAACTCGGGGTGCTAAACGTGCATGTGACCATCTCGCCTGTCCTGACATGCGCACAAGTGGGCTGTCCCGGTGAGGCCTCCACCGAATCCCTCTGCTGCTGCTTTGCATCAGCCTCAACTTTGTTTTCGTCTTTAGGCATCGCGCTGGCTTCCACGCTGAACGGGTGGAAGTTGACCCGAGCTGTGTCGTAGTCCCAGGTGTGTCTCATGGCGAAGTGAGTGAAGGAAGGCTTTTCCTCGATGGCCGCTCGCTGCCCCGCATCTCTCCGGCGTATCGACGCGTAGCTGGTGTCGTTTGTGTTGAAAGACGGAGGGGAGTCCTGACCTCCGACCCAGCCGAGATGTTCTCCGCTGCTTTCTTTCACACGGGTCACCGCCCGCTTCAACTTGCCGCAGCCCTTCAAAAGCAGGTTTTTCCGGCACAGGATGTACACCCACGGGTCCAAAATGGGGTTGAAGGAGGCGAAGCGAATGGCCAACAGGTCGCTGTGGTAGTCGGGCTTCCCTCCGGCGGAAATATAAGCAGGGTCGTAAAGCTGATTCACAAAAATTCTTACCTGAGACACAAAGAGAAAGACATCTTAAACAGGGTACACACATACAAAAATATACAAGTACCATCTTATTTTGAAAATGGAGTGTTGTGTAAATTTAAAGGCGGCGATGTGCATTCCATCAGAACTGATGAACCTGCGAAGGACGGCCATGTTGTTGAAGAATGACGAGGAAATGACAGACTGAGGACTGACGGAATTGGGTTTTCACCCGGCGATGTCATCCTCACGAAAATAGTCAAGTAGCCTACCGACGAACCTCTCAATCTGTCATTGACCGACAACTGCTTTGTTGACGGGGTATATACAGTCAAACCTCGGTTTTCGAACGTCTCGGTTCTCATCCAATTTGGTTTTCGACCAAAAATTTCGAGTTTTTTTATGCCTCGGATGACCAACAAATTTCGGTTCTCGAACAAACTGAGCGCGCTTGAATGCACCATTTGACTCCTCTCGCCCTCCTTACACGAAGAAGTGACGCTTCCTCGGGTACGCTTCCTCGTGTTGCTTTCCATTGTGAGCAGACGTGTTCAGTAAATATTTTTATTTTAAAAAGAGCGTGGTTTCGGTTTTCGAACAATTTCGGTTTTCGTACAGCCTTCTGGAACGGATTATGGACGAAAACCGAGGTTTGACTGTACTGGATTGACTATATATGGAAATGCTTTGTGCTTCCTGTACAGTAGGTGGCGGTATGCGCCAAAACAACTAATACTTCAATAAAATAAGAGAAGAAGAAGAAGAAGAAGAACTGACAGTCATGGAAACTTGGGTTCGGTTTCTTCAAGGATTTACGAGACACATTAATCCACCAGGATTGTACCTTTGGCTACAAAGTAACACCGACCTCTGATTAAGGTAAGCCATTTGAAACTTGAAATGAAAACTTTTTCGGTGTTTCAGGAGTTCAAACAGCGACAGGCAGCCACTACCAGCATGCTCCCCCTGTAATAGATTAAATTGGCAAATTGTGAAGCTTTCTAAAGCTCTTTGGGTTGCCACCGTATGATGGAGATACACACTGATATATAGCTGACCATTTTAATTCAATTTGATTTTTCCGTCAGTTGAACTATGATGGACTGACGATTGACGTACTGGCGAACCAGTGAAATTTACTGACGGAAGCGATGACGGAAGTGCAGTTAAAATATAGTGTATATGACCTACGGACAGACAATTACACTTTAGTCCCAGCGTGCCTGTGAGAGGGAAGGCTGTGCCGCTGTGGGAGTGGTCACAGCTGACTTCATTCATGCCTAATCAAATTCGCTGCAGTCGGTGCACACCAGAGTCTTGACATGGTGGAAGCACATCTGCGCTGTGATGTGGGCACAGATGACTGCCAACCAGCCCCGATTGTGTTGCGTTGCTGTGCTGCCCAGTAGGATTATTAAAAAAAATATATATATATTTATAATACAATTTCTGAGGGTTTTCTGCCTGCTGTTCACTAATTTATGAATGAAATATGCAGTTTGATGGATGGATTAATGCAGTGGTGTCAAACATATGGCCCGCGGGCCGGAACCGGCCCCCAAGGAGGTTCAATCCGGCCCGCGGGATAATTTAAAAGTGAGAAAAAAAATGCATTAAAGACACAGAATGAATATTTTAAATTAAATGCCATTCGTGGATTATCCACTAAGGGGCACACTGTTTTGATCACAGTCGAAGACAACATTGTTTTGATTGGGGAAGAAAACAGCAGTCTCAGTCTGTCACCGAGATAGACCCAACGCAGCAAATGATATGAAAGCGCCAATCAATGCTTCTTGAGACCAAAACAAAGGGAAGAAATGACATTTTGGTGATTCATAGCACAGTATGGTATAATGTTAATGTTTCGGCCCACTTGACATCTACCGAGGCCGTATGTGGCCCACAATGTGAAATGAGTTTGACACCCCTGGATTAATGGATGGATGTGTAATGTCACCAGTTGAATTGAAACATCCCTGGAAGAATGTCTGTAACATTGATGTGTGTGATTATTTGTTTTCTTCAGTAGTATGTAAGCCATCGCCCATATTTCCCATTCTCATTGAACACACCACAGGGCTCAGTTATAACAGATGATGTGATCCCCAACAAGAGGGAGGTTCATCGGTGATACTGCCACGAAATTATCCACTGGTCTTTTCTTATTGTCCGAAGTTAACTCCAAATATATATGAGTACAGTATATACAGTGATCCCTCGCTCGAACACGGTTCACTTTCCGCGTCTTCGCTCGTTTCACGGATTTTTTTAGTGCCGTTTTTTAAATGCTTTTAACCCTTTAAATCAGAACGCGTTGGCTGCACCACATGTTGACAGTACAGAATTTCCCAAAACTATTATAGTTATTTGTTGAAAACGTTTGTTGTTGTTTTTTTGTAATTGGGCCTGAAAACATGTTTTGGTCTTTGATTTCATTGTATATATCGTTAAGTATTGTATAATAACTGTAAAAAAATAAATTAAAAAAAAGTTCACTACTTCACGGATTTCACTTCTCACTGGTTCTTTTTGGAACGTCACCCTCGCGATAAACGAGGGATTACGGTATATGAACTTGTTTATCTATGCCAGTGTGTCAGCGACGTAAGTAGGCTGTTCTTCCACTAGATGGCAGAAGGTTCAGTTGACTTGTGTAGCCACTTGTTGCCATTCAACCGAATAACTTCCTGCGAAATAGCAGCATTGTGTTCAAGTGAACATGCCCAGATTTCACACTGAGTACGCTAATTTGTGAGTAAATAAAGACGAGATCATCATTCTTTAACTTTTGTCCCTGACATTTTGTTGCCCGATGTGAGATTATTCTAATGTCAAATGGGTGCCTTAATTGACTCAATAAAGGTTGAAATGAGCACTGCTGTAGACTCCCGTCGTACTATTCTGAAAAATACACCGAAAGTGTTCGGAAACAACTGGTTCTTACCACTAGAGGGATGGAACACACCAGGAAAACGATCGTCATAAAAACGAGCAGCCAGAACATTTGAATCTCCGCCGCCGAGGACACCGACTGGAACCGCGGGAAGCGTCTTCGGGAGCCGCCCTGCTCGCACGGCTCGGCTCGAACGATCCCGGTCCTCTGGTTCATGCCCACCAGCGACTTGCACACGGCCAAGTTGCACAGCACCGTGACGGCGATGAGAGTCAACATCACCCCGCCGTACAGGAACGAGTAGCAGGCACCCAGAGGATCCGTCGCCCTCCAGTCGAGAAAGCACCAAGTTCCCGGGGAGTGTCGAACATGCTGCCCGAAGCCGAAACTGGGCATGACGCACAGGACCATGTTGGCCAGGTAGACCGCGAGGAGGGCGAAGCGCGCCATGGTCCTGTCTATGTGCTGGGAGTAGAAGTAGGCGTGATTAATGGCCAGGTATCTCTCCACGGCCATGGCGCACAGGATGGACATGCCGGCCGAGCCAAAGAAAAGCATGGAGAAGGAGAAGAAGTGACAAAGAAGCGCTCCACCGGGCCACCGGCTGGCCACGTAGGTGGCGATCACCACCGGGCTGGTGAAGCACGTCCCCAGGAGGTCCGTGATGGCCATGCCGCACACCAGTGTGTAAAAAGTCGTCTCCTTTTGCTCCTTCTTGGACACGCACAGGACCACGATGGCGATCACGTTCCCCAGGACGCCCACGGCGAACATGGTGGCCGAGGTGACCAGTGAGCGGGATTCGAGGCTCAGCGTGGGGAACGCGCTGAGGTTGTGACCCACAGAGAGAGCCGACTCCGAACCGTTTGTGTCCAACGCCGCGGTGTCGTTGATCATCATTTAGAAACAAATCAACAATAAAAACAACCGCGGCAAACGGGCGAAAGAGTTTTTACTTTTGATCATCCCAAAACAAAGCAAACAACAAAGATCAGAGAGAGCATCAGGTGCGACTTGCTGCTCACTTCAAATGTTTTATCCCGCATGAAGGCGCGTGCGCTTGCTTGTGTGTACACACTCCGATTCTGTGCGGGTATTTAAGCTCGGTGCTGATGTCAGGACTGTGACGTGCGTGCGGGCTGCATGCGAACGCCATCCGCTCCCCGTGGATCTCATTTTTACTAGCAGAGTCAAATCATTCAGTGCTACGCATTTATCTCAAGGTCACAGGGGGGCAGAGGGGCAATGCCTTGGATCGTTCACTTGAGGGTAAATTATAACAAACGCATGAGGGGGGCGGGGGGGGGGGAGACACTTATTGACTGCAGTAGTAGACACACTTGCACAATTTTCAATCTTTAGTTTATCCCGGTGGATTTAAGGAGAAAAGTGTGTAGTATACCCTGGACTGGTCGCCAGCCAATAACAGGGGACAAACAGTAAAGACAAACAAAGAAACACGTACAGTCAAACCTCGGTTTTCGAACGTCTCGATTCTCGTCCAATTCGGTTTTCGACCAAAAATTTTGAGTTTTTTATGCCTCGGATGACGAATAAATTTCGGTTCTCGAACAAACTGAGCGCACTTGAATGCACCATTTGACTCCTCTCGCCCTCCTTACACGAGGAAGTGACGCTTCCTCGTGTTGCTTTCCATTGTGAGCAGACGTGTTCAGTAAACATTTTTATTTTAAAAAGAGCGTGTTTTCGGACAATTTCGGTTTTCGAACAGCCTTCTGGAACGGATTATGGACGAAAACCGAGGTTTGACTGTCGAGACAATTAACATTCTTATGCCACCTCTCCAGAAGCTGCTATCACGTCAAAGCTAAAAGGTAAGCAGAGCTGCAGCATTGTTGCAGTATTCGCTTCTGTTGTCACGCTTAATAATGGCCGCCTCTTCATTTTCATTTGGGAATTTGGTAAACGACATTTTTGTTATACACCTCTGGCGCACCTGATGATTTGATGACAAAAAAGTAGACTAGAATTTAGAACATCCAAAAGCCGGTCTAATTTGTGGCGCAGTTGGATTTTGGTTTCATCCTTGTGTGTGCGCTGCAGCCTCTCGCCACGGATCGAACCAGTCCTTGCCTTGTTTCCAAAGCCTTGCCATTTTGAGTTGTCAGTCGCTGATCCTCAAATAAATACTTGAATATCTTTTTTACTTTGAACCCTCCAACTGTGTCCAAGCCTGGTTCTGACAACAGTAGTTTTTAAATGTACTTTGTACCCCATCGAGTCCTTTTCCCACGCCGACTGCCCGCCTCTCTCTGCGCTCAATTAAAAAGGAATAAGGGCAGCTGCTTCCATTTGACAGCAAACACTTTCACTCTCCCCTTCCACAACGGCGCAAACTCCCACGTCGACATGCACCCGTCTAGTCATGCATTACCATCTCACTTAAATCCTAATGACTTGGTTTGGAGGGATAAAACCCTATTTTGGCCTGAGAGGAGTTGCTGTCAGCACCAAGGTCAGCTCCAAATGCTGGCTCGCTCTTGAAACACATTCGTCATCATTAAATACTCATAACTCAGACTTTATTATAAATAAATAAAACTCGACAGCTCGACCAGATTGTTGAATAAACGCACTGGGACTGTACTCACTTTAACTTAAATCGACTGAATTTGACCTAATGAACGATGATAATAAAGTGCCTGTGATGATGATGATGATGATGATGATGGTGATTATTGTTATTCTAATCTTACATTTCAATCAAGCCAGTTGCAAATGGAAAATTGAAAGTTTGCCTTTGAAGACTTCTTCAAAATACTTTAGGGGGAAAAAAAGCACACATGGAAAATGTAAATCGCGTTTTCACTCGGTAATAGATTAAAGTTTTGAAACGAGAGATTAAATCTGTTGCTAAAATGTGGAGAAAGAACAATTGCACACGGGGCTGTCTGACTGATAAAGGAAGGAGTGTGACATTTTGTATTCACCCAAGTGTAACGATTGAAGTGAATGAAAACAAAAGCCTGAAGTTCGCTGCATAATAGAGCTTTTCTGGCATGTGGAGTGAATGATTTTTTGTTTTGTTTTGTGCATGTTGTTTGTGTTTTGATTTTGCAGCATCGTGTCCATCATGTTCATTGTTCTCGCAGTGGGTGTAAAACGACTTACGCTGAATACAGCTTCGTAGACACATTAAACATTCAAAATGAAATAGTTGAGCAAAAATGAGATCTGGTTTTATGCCTTAAAATTAGATTTGATCATATTTCAAAAAGCTGTAACATGGTGCACAATTTCAACATTTGCAGTAAGCAATTTTTAGTGAGTACCTTGGTGGATTATTTTTTAATTGATTTGGTAGCACAATGTTAAAAAATGACATGGTCAATGATGCTATTAGCTATTATTTGATTTGCTGTGAATATATATCGGCTTGAAGCCTCCAGTCGCCGGATTTTTCAATAGCAATGCGATGTTCCACTGTAATTATAAGTTGCAATTTCACATCTCACCGCTAGGTGGCGGACATGGCTTTATTATGCTCAAGAGTCTTATACTGCGCGATATTTTTTTCTGGATTTGGAATGATATGGGGGACAAACATAGAGCGTTAATAATAGAAAAATTTTGAGTGAGTTGTTTTTTTCTGCTTAAAGTATCAAATAAATTCTTGCACTTAATGTAAGTTTCTTTTTCAGTAGTTTTGTGCCATCCTTGAATGGTAAATTTTATGCAAGAAAGCCCTTTGCATTAGAGAAAAAAAATACACTATGTTGTTATTTTGTTGTTTCCTTCATGCCCTTTGTTTTTATGGTTCGAATAGAGGGTATTCTATACATCCATTGAAAAATCTATTATTAAAAAAATGAAAAATATGAAGAACAATTATTTTGAACGTTTGCACATATTTTGTCAAACATCTTGTTAGGAAGTGCAGCATTTAGGTTTCCCATCCCTGGTTCATAGTGAGGTTATATAGTCAGGAAAGCGCGACTCTGTGTGGCCCAAATGTGTCACTAAGCCTTATTTTAGTCACGCCTTAAAAAAATGGAAAACTGAAACCTCCACAATTGAGCACTCCATATTTCTCAGCCTTTGCGCGTCTTCTGCAAACATGTAATGTCTTCAAAAACAAAACTCTGAATTCTCTTGACCCTGATTGGAATTCATTTCCCAATATTTCCTATAGTGAAAACAACAAATTGGCGGTTGGCAAGCTTTCCGGAAGCCTATGAATTTTTTCTCTATTATTAAAAAAAAAAAAAAAAAAAAAAAGTTTTGGTTTAGGATTGGGCCACCTATCGTGAATGAAATTCGACTTACACGGCGCATAGTAGGTTGACGTCCTTCAAAAATACTATCTTGGAGAAATAAGGACGTTGTTGCGATGCTGTCATTAGCTTCCCTGTTGGTCGACCTAACTAGCCATAGTGTGCTCTTTCTTTGTCTGTCCATCGTTAGATTCTGGCAACACGAGGACCAATGCGGTTAATGAGTGTGTGTAACACAGCATCCCGTCCATGCAGGTACATCACGGAAATGAGCCTTGGACTCTGATTTTGAGACCACGCAAAGAGAATAATGGCTAATGGGAGGTTGTGTATATGCCTTAGTTCGGTGCTCCATCCCCCCTCTTAAAACTATCTGTTGCCATAGCGATTAACATCAGTGATGAATGCCGAGCTGTATTTGTTTAGCATTTATTGAACTTCTGATTGCAAATCCATTAACACGGTGAGGTGGATTCACATCCTGGACGACAGTATTCCTTTCAAAACTTGAGTCAAGCTAAAAATATTGACATTATTGTTAGTTTTGTACCGTACATGAGTAGAACCCTTTTGAATGACTTTTTTTCCCCCGCGTTTGCTTTTTTGTCTGTGGAATTCATCCTCACCTGTTACTGGACTCAGGAAAGTAGTAAGTGGTGTCAAGGAAGTATGTTGGAGAGATGCATCTTGTCTTTTCTAAGATCTTTGCATGTCGGGAATGAGCTAAATTTATGACATGAAATAGAATCAAAGAGACAAAACAGTTTTTGCCACACTTTGTCCCCCCCCCCCCAATGCACATTCTGCTGCCCAGTCTGATGTTTTTGCCTTAGCCACCTGGGGGCAGCACAAGACAGATATAGCTTGTACTTGAGACTCAGCTCTTCTCTTGGCTTCTCAGTGCAGCAGTAACTTAACAGAGAATAAAGCACAAAAGCCTGTGAGTATTGTTCTATAACTTACACTGCACCTGGATATAGAAATAAAGTGAGCGCACACACCCACACATGTACATACACATACACGCACACACCTGGGAGCTACAGCACTGTGAAAATCAAAATCGAATCTGTGGAAATGAAAGAATTTGTCATATGAAACGGAGGAAGGATCTGTCTGATTGGAGACGGCGGCGGTGGCGCAGGCTCCCCGTCTCTGTCTGCCTAAGTGGATTCCTCCCCAAGTTATGACGGACAAAGACGAGGCCGAGAGAATCCCTCCGTGGAGTGTTTGTGAATTTGTGTCTGCTCTCTCTGCTCTTATAACCCAGAGGCGTCAGTGTCAAGTTCTCTCTCTCTCTCTCTGTCTCTACACATCGGAGGGACTCATGTCCAGCCTCAGTTGAGTCTTAATGAGGAATCCTTGGCTCGCCGTTACCTGCGAAGCTGTCTCATGCGATCCGTGGGGATTCCCGATCAAATTTTGCTTCCATATTGTCTTAGAGCAACAAACCAAGAATCATTGGAAGGCATACAGGGTCCGTCATCTTTCCCGAGGTTCTGTTACTCACATTCGACATGTCCCCCTTCGGCACAGGGTGGCAGGCATTACAAATGTAAACAGCTCCATTGTGAGGATGTTTTCATTATAGGCGCACATCCACTTACTAATCGCAAGATAGTAATGTGTTGTGTGACAGATTGGTAATCAAATTGTCGCAAGCTTTTTATATTTAGCCGAGGGTGGTCGTGATGCAATTAACATGGATTACTATTCCCAAATCCCATACAAAGAATTGCCAAAACACTCAACACTCTCACAATAAACCTCCGATATAATTAACATAATACAGTCAAACCTCGGTTTTCGAACGTCTCGGTTCTCGACCAATTCGGTTTTCGACCAAAAATTGTGAGTTTTTTATGCCTCGGATGACGAACAAATTTCGGTTCTCGAACAAACTGAGCACACTTGAATGCACCATTTGACTACTCCCGCCTTCCTTACATGAGGAAGTGATGCTTCCTTGGGTAGCCGAGGAAGTGAGGCTTCCTCGTGTTGCTTTCCATTGTGAGCAGACGTGTTCAATAAACATTTTTATTTTAAAAAGAGCGTGCTTTTCGGTTTTCGAACAATTTCGGTTTTCGAACAGCCTTCTGGAACGGATTATGGATGAAAACCGAGGTTTGACTGTACTAATAAAATGTAACAAGGTCCAATCAAAGCCACACACATCCCAATTCCAGATTTCATCGATCTCATGTGACACTCCTTCATGAATAGTATTATTTATTTTTTATTAAAGCAAAATGCTTTTTTTTTTAACTCACAGGTCGTTTTCATATTGTAATGATTGTGAAAAATCATCATCATTAACCTAATCAGTGTCTATATATATAAATAAATGCGATTAATTATAATTAACAACTAGGGATGTCTCTAACTAATCATTTTCCAATTGATTACCAATAAATATTCCAACAATTACTCAGGTCATCGCCCCCGTTCTGACCAATTTTTGTGGTCGACTAGCCAAGACCATTTTGCCTTCCCTCCCAAAATAATAACATGTAACAACAACAACATATGATTAAATCTAATTTGAGCAGCGTTGTTCTTTTGGACGTGTGTATCCAACTGGTTGCCCTTCGCACGAATCGTTAGCCAAGAAGTTGCTCTCGGCTCACAAAGTTTGCCGACCGTTGTTCTATAATTTAAGATATCACAAAGGAAAAAAAAAAAAAACCCATCGATCCCAAAGTCGCTCTTCTGCTGGCCATGTTTCTTCTCACAAAAAGCTCGTTGTTTCCATTTTTGGGTTAGAAACTGGTGTTTTTTTGTGAAACCAAACCATGTTCATCTACTGATAACTAAAAAAACGGAGAAAAAAAAGTCCGGTTTTTTTTTAGGTTTTGTGCTCACGTTGTCACAGACAGAATATTTCTGTGGGTCTTGAAAGATCAGTCAAAACAGCTGGCAATACTGAATATGGAATTAATTAGTTCACCCTTTCGTGCACCCTGTAACCTGATAACATGACAAGCTGTCCACCGTAGTAAGCGCTGTCACTGAAAGGGTTCAATAGAATACGTAGCGGGACCACAAAAGGCGTTCATTTTTTTCTCTCACAAAACTCAAACGGCCTATCAGTGTCAGTTAGTGAGCCGTACGAAAACATATCATCGGACACAGTGAGTCAAGTTTCTTTTCTGGCCGGGGCGATTGGATTCGATGTGTCATGGCGCCACACGGGCGACGTTAATTCACCGATGACGCTGTAAAAACTCTGACGTCGGCACGTAGCCCCGCTACTACGTTGACGTCATCGTCTCCGACATTTTCATCGGTTGTGTCGCTGCCTTTGCATAGTTGAGAGGCCAATTACGCCGCTCCTTCTACCGCAGTCGGCTAAGCTCAGCGAGTCGAGGCTCATTTACTATCTCCCCTCGCATCTCATTTATCTGTTTCTCTCTTTTCGTTCTCTGCAAACCTCCCCCCCCCCCCCCCCCCCCCCCCCCCCGCTAATTTCACCGACATCTTCCGAGGGGCTTCCAGACGCCATGTTGTATTGCGATCGGTTTTATACTGTCCATTTATCGCAGCGATGTCAGTTGATCTGCGGGGCTGTCTCCTGTCCCTCAGGGAAGGAAAAAAAAAACTCACAGACATCACAGACAGTTTATTTCAAATGTGGACACACAACGGAGAGGGGATATACCGTACGCGTTTCGATACATGACCCAAAAGTATATTGAAACTTGGAACAGTTTGACTGGGTGAGAGCGCTGAATCCTAACCAGACACCTGCAAGTTGGATTTTGAGCATTTTGCATTTTTCTTGACCGTAAAAGCATATTATGAGATCAATGTTTACATTTGACTTTCCTCCTTTGTTAAATTTTGACATGAATCATTTTTTTGTCCCCCGTAAGGAGCCTGCGGACCCAAAGGTGTGAGAACCGCGGAGGCCAGTTTCTTCTTGTCTATACCATCCATCCATCCATCCATCCATTTTCCGAACCGCTTCATCCTCACTAGGGTCGCGGGGGGTGCCGGAGCCTATCCCAGCAGTCTTCGGGCAGTAGGCGGGGGACACCCTGAATTGTGTCGCAGGGCACACAGAGACGAACAACCATCCAGCTCACACTCATACCTAACGAAGCTGCCCTGGGAGGAAACCGGAGCACCGGAGAAAACCCACGCAAGCCCGAGGAGCATGCCTCCACACAGGGAGGCCGGAGCGGAGGCCAGTTTCTTCTTGTCTATCCCATGTTTGCAAATTATTTCTTGGTGTCCATTCCAAATTTTTTTTTCTGGATTGATTTCACCTCAAGAGTTTGGTAGACTTCCAACCCTTTTTGTGGTGGCTAGGCTAACTATTTTTCTAATGCTAATGATGGCGATGACAGATTATAGTGCAAAGGTGCCCAAATCCGGTGCTCAAGTGCTGCTATCCAGCCTGTTTGAGATTTCTCCTCCCTCCTCTGACACACCTGATACAAACGAAAGGGGGATCTCAAGGACCAAACTTAGGGACCCCTGACTTAATGTAATATAAAAGACTTCATTGTGGATTGCATTTGAAGCTTTATGAAGACGCATTAGTGAGTGGGGCCTGTGTTCAATTAAAGTTAGTCAGCAGCAGCTTATTCCCCATATGTGTTACTAATATGCCACCAAGAAGTAATATTGCCATCTCCTCTTCCCCTTGGTGGACTCCTCAAATAATATTAGTCCGCCATGCTCAAGTCCCACACGCTATTGTGTTGCCCACTTGCTCCTCTTTGAGGATTCGTTACACACAATCCAAATTTGTTGAATAGTGATCCTGGCGGGGGGTGGGGGGGGGGGGATAAATCACATTATGTCCTGAAGTCCTGCTAAGAGGCTGAATGACATGATTAACGTTTTAGAAAGAGTGGGACGCGTTATAGTATTACAATTTGTGAAGAGTAGGTGGTAAAGGCACATCATATTTCACGGCGTCTGATGAAAAGTTATTTAACGCAAGAAGGAGCAGACGGCAAAAAAAAAATGCAAGACAGGACACATGCTGGTGATTCAATGCGTGGAGTGGAGGGTTCAATCCTGAATCCTGAGGGGGGTGCGAGTGTGTGGGAGGTCAGCACTATAAGATGCACCGATGACCGCCGTCAAGCCCAGTGGCGGCCGATAAAAACATCAACGAGAGAGAAAGACTCGGGTGAGAGTGTGTGGGAACACGTGTAGGAGGAAAGAATACCTTCCCTGAAGCGCCGTTTCTTTTGCTTATCACTCCCCTGGGTGAATGACGATCCGAGATTGTCTTCAAAAATTTCGCATGAAGAAAGGGCAACAACAAGGGAATAAACTGTCGGACTTCACCAAGTAAGACACGTCAACACAGACGCAATGCAAAATGATCATCTTGAAGAATTGATTATTTTACTCAAACATCAACCTATAAGTAGAAAAATCATCAAAACGGAATATTTTGCGTTGGTCTTTTATTGATTGATTTTTATTTATTTTTTTAAGACCTGGATTGTTAATAAATCGAAATTGAAATCAGATGTCGGATGTGGAAAGTGCCCGTGGTCGAGTGGTTAGCTGTTCTCCTTGTGCCTGCGTGGGTTTTCTCCGGGTACTCTGGTTTCCTCCCACATTCCAAAAACATGCATGGCAGGTTAATGGAACACTCTGAATGGGCCCTATGTGTGACTGTAAATGGTTGTTCGTCTCTGTGTGCCCTGCGATTGGCTGGCAAATAGTTCAGGGTGTCCCCCGCCTATTGCCCGAAGACAGCTGGGATAGGCTCCAGCACCCCCCGCGACCCTAGTGAGAATAAAGCGGATCGGAAAATGGATGGATGGATGGATCTTCTGTCTGTTTTGATTGTGTTTCAGCCGCAGCTGGAGTGAAGGGCGTTTCCCTCCAGCAGGCCCACCTGTTCGGCGTTTCCCCATCAAGCCTTGCCAAGTATTTAAAATCTGCAGAGCCTCTTGTCGGATTACTGACTTTGCTCGCTATAGTGCTTGTAGGAGTTGTTTTCTAGACTTCTCGATACGCTCCATCGTCGCTCCCATTATTCATAGATTCCAGTTTGTAAGTACAGTCAAACCTCGGTTTTCGAAGGTCTCGGTTCTCGTCCAATTCGGTTTTCGACCAAAAATGTCGAGTTTTTTATGCCTCGGTTGACGAACAAATTTCGGTTCTCGAACAAACGGAGCGGAATGCACCATTTGACTCCTCTCGACACGAGGACGCTTCCTCGGGTAGACGAGGAAGTGACGCTTCCTCGTGTTGCTTTCCATTGTGAGCAGATCAGTAAACATTTGTATTTTCGTGGTTTCGGCTTTTGAACAATTTCGGTTTGCCTTCTGGAACGGATTATGGACGAAAACCGAGGTGTGACTGTATTTTAAATTTTTTCTGATTGATCTTTGGCTTCACGCTATTGGCTTCTTTACGTTTCGTTTGTTTATTCTTGGTGTTCCCTAATACCTCGCTTTTTGCAAGCGCTTTAGTTTTATGCATTGTTTCTCCTGGCTCCTTGTGACCAGCAGCAATGTGGTAAATCCCGAGCCTGTTCCCCAAAATTTTGGGCGTTCGGTCATCTCTATGCAGTTGCCACTGGAAGTACGCGTGACCTAAGCTTTCTCCAAGATTACATAATAAATATTTTCCATCGTTACACACAGTGAGTCTGCAGAGCTGTGAGCTGCCACGAGGCCTCCTAACAGTCAGACTGCTGCTTTGTCATTCTGTCTGCTCATTCTGTGATTTCGACTGGCTTGTCACCAATTAAATATACTACAGCTAAGGGCTCGACTGACAGAAAATGTCACAATGCTGCCTTCAAGATCTGACTTGTGTGTGCGACAGCTCACGGCTAGCAAAACAAACGGCAACAAAACAACAGCATGAAAACATTACATTTTGGTGTAATCGACGTACTGGCTGACACGTTTCATTTGGGTTTGGAAGCAAAGCGAAGTGCTGTTTTCGCCATGGCAACGTTGTTTATAATGAAATCGGTCCATTAGGAAACATTCAAAGTGAATTCAATCGAATCCGAATCGAAAGTTGACTGATTCTTGAATAGACTGGACTCGCTGTTGGTATCAGTTTGCGGTGTTAAAACTTCTCAAAAAAGAATCCAATCTAGCCTCACTTCAGATCACCAGCACCTTTGGGCGCGTTGCAAATTTCATCGGCACAGGATGGTACTCGTGTACTCCAACAACCGCGCTAATTTGTTCGCTTTTTCATCAACAAATTTTCATCGTTTGGCAAAGACTCTCCGAAACCCCCGCTAACAACCCGGGCTATGCCTCGGTTGACTTGTGGGTTATTCTTTCTTTTTTTTAAACGCCATTTTCCATACCATTTCTTGATACCTTGTCAAAATTGTGCAAAATATTGAATTGAATTGAATACAACTTTATTGTCAAATGTGCTGTATAGCACAGATGAAATTTCTTCCCCCTCAACAAATATGGCATTAGCGTCATGTTCATCGAGCCGCCTCCCCAACCAAGCGCATATTTAGAAGGTCAAAGCGCATGTAGGTGCCGCGTCACCACTTTTCTAAACCTGAAATGACATTTATGCAAATCCAGCCAGAGTCAAAGCATCTGAGTTTCTCCCTCGCTATCTTCTCGTCTCATTGATGGACCATCGGGGTGTCGAAAGCCCTTTTGTTTCTTCAGCGGCGTCTCAAGGCTTTTCCCCCTCCTCCTACGCACATACAAAGCCTCAATAGCAGCCTGACTCACTGCCATTGGATTGTGCTCAAGGTACTCAGGTGTGTTCCAAAGCATCTTTGCCTCTAATGAATGTTCTCTTGACTCCGATGATGTAATGCTATCTTGGGATATGAACTCGGCATCTTATTCCTCGTGCTCTGAGCCTTTTACCAAATCATTTGCGTACCTTTGACAAAATAGTATAGAAGGTGCAATTAGGTTGATGCTTCCTTTTCCAGTGTCGCTGATGGTGAGTCATGCGACCTTTTATTTTTCACGGGAAGTTATGAGCCGATATTTCTGTCGACATTGCAACATCTTCTGGGTGCTGTTCCGGATGAGCCCAATTTAGCCGGCGCCTCTGAGTTGAATATGCAAATCCGAGCGGGAGACTTTCAGTCACGCATCACCAATTTGGAAGAGTAAAGACCCTTGAGTCGGGGAATTTGCGCAGAGGAATTTGCATTGTAATTGCAGAGATGAACGGCAAAATGGGAAAATCAAGAAGTACGTTTATTTCGTAATTTTGCGTCGAGACAAATGCGTCGTGTGAGCGTACAATATGTTTGTTATGTGAGTCATGGTCAGCTAACTGCAACCAGCCGCCTCTTGCACTGAGCAAACGGAAGACATTGACGTTTTTTGGCTCGAGGACAGCATCGTTGTTACATAAAGGGTGAAATTGCATTTTGGAAATGGGTCTCCTCCACAAAACAAGAAATGACTTTAAGACCGGCTTTTTAGATGTCCTCAGCAAAACTAACTTTGTTCTCGGCAAAGTAAGGCCGCGTACATCGTTTGGAGCCGTTCACGATCAATATTTAGCTAAAAAGACACAACCATAAATGTCACGTGTGATTATTCATGTTTGCGGATCGCTACAGATTTTTGGGCTCGTCAAAGTTTTGCGCTGACCACAAGACAGAAAAACGCTAACGTCATCGAGGCCACTTTGGGGACGGATTTTTAAATCCGATTAAGTAAGGAAACAATCAAAGTTACATGGGTCGGCGCTATCGATTCTGAAGGCCCCGGGCAGATTATATTGTCATGGCAACACATAGAAGCTGAAATCTGATTAGACAAATAAATCTAACGTTCATGTACTGGAAGCAGAATTTCAATTGTAAACGGAGGTCAGTGCTTCTGCTCGTTTTTAGGCTAGCAAAACATACACTGGTGTGCCGTTATTTTCTCCAGTATTAAATGGAGACAGATAATTAGTCACTAGACTGGGAGGAGCTCGTGCACGTCTAGGATCTGCTGCAGTATGAATATTATTCACTGTCATCGTTAGTGTATTAGTGTGCGCATGTGGGAGTGTCAGGGGGTGGTCGTGGTAAAATGTCAGGTGGGCAGATGAAAACTTGAGTATGAAGACCGCAAAATATTGTCAGACGTTCAAGGTCAACACTCAGGCTTGTGAGTCATGTTTGCGATTTTTAATGTAATGTTGAAAGCATTATTCACACCGACGGCACCAGAATATATATCACACTAATGATTAGAGTGGTAGAAACGAGGTGGAATTTGCAAATATGGTTCCTTCTATGCCGTCGGAATAATAAACCATCCCACTCGCTCAGCAGTAATGAAAATATGTTTGAATGCATGTTGCTGCCGACTGCGATTGATGCTGTGAGCACAAAGTAATAAGGAAGAAAGAAGGGGAAAAGGAAAGTCCAAGATCGCTATTCGTAACATGTGCCTATGGGAAACACTTTTGGTGTATTTTTCCATTTCCATCTAATAATGCTTCGAGAGGGGGGGGGGGGGATTTTGGTGTCTGTTTACTTGGAACAAAGAGTATTAAAAATTGTGATTCAGAGGTAGAAACATCACGGACTGTTTTGGGTAATAGTGCACACTGTCCTTCAGTGGGCTGCTTACTATACATGGACCATCTTTACAAATCATACACATGCAGTCCCATGTTGGAGTCACCAGCTGGTGGTAAAATGAACTGCAACACTGGAATTGTAATTCGTGGTTTTCCTTATCGGAATATACCAGTCTCATTATGCTTGAGGTGAATATTATTGTTTTTACAATACGTGTCTTGTTACAAGGATGCTGACATGTACAGTAGCCATTTATATGCCAATGAGATAGTTAAGGACAAAATGTTGTCATGGAAAATCAAGAAATGGTTTGTGTGTCTCCACTTTTTTCAATGAGAATGATTTTCATTGAAAGACCTTGGAAAAAAATAGGATGCTCTGCAATATTTACACAAAAATAAAACCTGATAGTGTCTATTTTACAGATACAAATAAGGCGTGTTAAACTTACGCTACTGGACATACACTAATCGGGTATGGCCCTCATTATACAGTATACGTGATTATTAAAAGTAAATTAGCGTTTTTCTCTAGATTAAAACACACGAGACGTTTCATGGCTACTGTACTTTCCAAAATACGGACATCGTGTGACGTCACAAACGACCTATCAACAATTGGTCGGCAAAGTCACGAGCGATCATATTCTCGCATTTTCATTGGTTACATTTTTAAATCGCCTCGCTCTGATTGGCCCACAACTACCATCTGTGATTGGATCAATACGCACACGCCGACAATTTGAAATGGCGTTTCGCGAGTTTACTGGAGAGACTTGGAAGAGTTGACAGGTAAACATTTGCTTTTGATCAACAGTACATCTGCATCTGTATTTTTCGAACATGCACGTTTGGTTGTTACGTTGACGTTACTGGATAAAGCACAGCAGCTCGCGACGCGTCGTCATGTAAGATTGCGTCCATATTTTTAAACAGTACAACCGATTGATCGAACATTCCCATCTCCTTTGTAAATGCAAACGGAGAAATAGAATAAATGCATGGGTAAATTATGATGCATATTCATTTTTTTGTTCGCAATTACAAGGGCCATGATGAGTCAATGTTTTACATATATATTTTTTTCTTTTTTTTCTTCATTTTTTAAAGAACGTTTCTGCAATGTCTGAAGGGGAGGACGGCGGGGCTCAGCTGCAGTGTTGTGTGACGACGGAGCACCTGAACGCCTCAGGACAAGCCGCCCGCAGGCAGGTCATCCGCAAAGCCTCCGTTCTCCTGGGACGCAATGAGTTCCAGGAGCTCATCCTTCGCATCCACGATGGGAAAATGCCGCAAAATTATCTTCTGAAGAGCTTCAAACTCTTCACCAAGTTCGCCCGCGATGGAAAGTGCACTGTCAAACTGCTCCCTGAAAACATTCAGGTGCTCATCTCCAACTGCCCCCCTGACCAGCTCAGCCTCTTCCTCAGGACCCTGAGCATCAAACACCAGGCCGGGCTGTCTCGCAAAACTCTGAGCGGGCGAGAGAAGCTCAAAGCAGGCCTGCCCCGCAGCTTTGAGGCCATCAGCCCGCTTCAGCAAAAAGACATCCAAAAGATCAATGAGCTTCGAAGTAATGTGCCCCCCAAAGGCCTTTCGGACCGCACTAATAGGACCACTAGTGTGGGACAACAGGTCAAAAGGTCAAGGAGTGACTGTAACTTTAGCCCTGTGAGTACACGTTTTTCAGTATCCTTGTTACAGCCTTGAGGTGATGTGAATGTGGGTGGTAATGCTTGCCTGCCTCTCTATGTGCCTCTCCTCGCTTGAAGTCAGCTAGGAGAGGCTTCAGGACCCTCCCGCAACCCAGATCAGGATAAGCAGTGTTGAAAATGGATGGATGGATATTAGAAATTATGATCTTTTTTTTTATTACTGATATGTCAGGAGAAATTTTGCATGTAAATACTATTCTTAAAAAAAAATTCTATTTAATTCCTCAACAATAATTCATGGTAACTGTATCAATGGAAAACTGCCAACACATTCTATGTTCACTACTGTGATGACTTTAATGTTGGTCAATTTTTTGGGGATGGAAATATAAAATACATAAAAGTAACCCTCATCTTTTAATATAAATTATTATTCTATAATAATGCTAACATTTTTTTTTCTCTCAAAATTTGTGTGATGTGAGCTTATGTTTTTTTGGGTGAATATTTAAGGTGAAAGCCAACCCCAGCAAGAAACCCGTCTTCTCTCTGCCAACCCGTAAGCTCAACAAAGGACAAACTGCCGTCCTCAGTGCTGTACTGAGTGGAAAGAACGTCTTCTTCACAGGAAGTGCAGGTATGATTATTTGTAGCGTTTCATGACTGGTGTTATTTCACAAACAGAATATTGCAATATATTTACATTGGTCAATAGCACAAAGTACATGCTGCAGGGTGGTAGCACATCATCTGTGTGGAGTTTGCATTCATGTTCCCGTGCTTTCTCCTACATTCAGAAAATGGATAGAATTTTCTACCAATTAATCCAATCATCCATTAGTTGTCTCTTTTCATTTTTGACACCTCTAAAAAAATGATTTTTTTTTGTAGCACTTGGCCTCTGTCGGGAGAGCTCGAGCCTTATCACAGTTGACTTTGGGCAAATGGGGGACTACAGCCCCAAAAACCCATCTAAGCATGACAAAAAATATGCACATATTTGCTCACTCTGATAAACTCAATCCACAATGCATTCAGGTACCGGGAAGTCCTTCCTACTGAAGAGAATAATTGGGTCACTTCCTCCAAAGAGCACCTTTGCCACCGCCAGCACTGGCGTGGCGGCATGTCACATTGGAGGAACAACACTGCACAGCTTTGCAGGTCAGTCAGTCGGAGTTTCTTCTTTCTAATGGCTATCACAGGGGTCAGCAACCCAAAATGTTGAAAGAGCCATATAGAACAAAAAAAACAACAAATATGTCTGGAGCCGCAAAAAAAAAAAAAAAACCTTCTATAAAACTTACAATGAAGGAAACACACGCTGTATGTATGTAGGAGACTGGACTGTCTCAGAATTGTTTGTTATTCATTCCTTTGTTAGTTGTGTGTTCACAAATGCCCCATAGAATTTATTTTGTAATTTCCTCGCTTGATTTTTTGTTTTGGTGCATTATTTTCGCTTTTCTTAGTGTCAGTTAAGTGGTCATTAATTTCCGAACCGTTTTTCTGCCTATCCCAGGCTCGGGCAGTAGGCGGGGGACACCCTGAATTGGTTTTGAACCCCTCTCGAGTCGAAGGAGAAGAGAGAAGGTATGCAGTCGGACACAGACGTGTCTGTAGAGACTGTTAAAAGCATAAATAAAGTGTACGTTTAAAAAAAAAACAACACCACAGCTCTCCTTTTTTGGAGCTGCAACATGTATCTATATCTATTTGAGCTATATTAGCCTACTATCAAAATCTTTTTCCACTTTCAAACATTTTTTTTTATAAAGCTGCAGGGAGCCACTAGATGTCGCTAAAGAGCCGCATGCGGCTCTGGAGCCGCGTGTTGCCGACCCCCGGGCTAGCAAGTTGTACAAGTTATACAACTAGCCTGAACACCAAAAAAAAGTGGATAGATCCCCCCCCCCACCCCCCCGCCCCAAATAGACCAATATATTGGGGTTCACTGTCCAGCCCATTCCTGTCATACAGCACTGTTGAGTACATTTAAACACTGTTACTTTTGTTCATGGAAAATCTGCAGAAAGTGACAATCAATGTCATTTTGGAGTGTCTTCCTTCATTCCGGGTCTTTTTCAATCAATTGTCTTCACACTGTGCCACTTGTAATTTGTTTGACCTTTTGTGTCCCTCTTGGCCACATCATCGACTTGTACCTGACGCGCATCCAGGCATTGGCTCTGGCTCAGCCCCGCTGGAGCAGTGTATCGAGCTGGCCCAGAGGCCCGGGGTGCTCCAGCACTGGACCAGCTGTCAACACCTCGTCATCGACGAGATCTCCATGGTGGACGCCACTTTCTTTGACAAGCTAGAGTCTGTGGCCAGGTAAGATCCATAGAGCTAAATTAACAACAACGTCTCACAGTAATGCGCCCTTTTTTTCCCTCCAGTGTCCACAAAAGATTTTCTCTCTCTTCACAGGTCATTGAGGAGGTCCACTGAACCTTTCGGGGGTATCCAGCTGATTATTTGTGGCGATTTCCTGCAGCTGCCCCCTGTCTCCAAGGGAAAGGAAAAAGCCAAGTTTTGTTTCCAGGTACAATAACGCCAGTACAGATGGCTCGTATATGTTGAGGAAGTTTGCCCCTATTTGTATCAGACGACAAACTAAAGTATTCCCTGTTCGGTGGGAGTCGTATTATTGAAATAAATTTAATCTGTGTCTGTACTTGAGTTCGATAAGGACTGATGACCTAATGCAGGGGTGTCAAACTCATTTTTGTTGTGGGCCACATTTGAGTTACCGTTTCCCTTGGAGGGCAGTTATGACTGAAACCATTTTGGTACAGATTTTAGCAAGCGGGCGGCCCGGTAGTCCAGTGGTTAGCACGTCGGCTTCACAGTGCTGAGGTACCGGGTTCGATTCCAGCTCCGGCCTCCCTGCGTGGAGTTTGCATGTTCTCCCCGGGCCTGCGTGGGTTTTCTCCGGGTGCTCCGGTTTCCTCCCACATTCCAAAAACATGCATGGCAGGCTGATTGGACACTCTCAATCGTCCCTGGGTGTGAGTGTGAGCGTGGATGGTTGTTCGTCTCTGTGTGCCCTGCGATTGGCTGGCAACTGATTCAGGGTGTCCCCTGCCTACTGCCCGAAGACAGCTGGGATAGGCTCCAGCACCCCCCGTGACCCTAGTGAGGATCAAGCGGTTCGGAAAATGGATGGATGGATGGATTTTAGCAAGCATCGTGAAAGTTGACTTCTTTGATTTGCTTTTGCGGGCCACATAAAATGATGTGGCGGGCCAGATCTGGCCCCCTGGCCTTGAGTTTGACACCTGTGACCTAATGTGTTGTTAACGTGAGCTCATTCATGCTTTGGTCCAATATTTTACTCGCCGCACTGAAAGTTGTCACAAATGTGACAACAGAATAGGAGCCTAGCTATTCTCGATTAGCATCTCGATTAGCATCACAGGCGCTCATCTAAAATGTGACTTTTTATATTCCTTAGGCCAGATGTTGGCATAAAGTCATCCAGGTCAACTTGGAGCTAACGGAGGTGCTGCGCCAAACGGATCAGACCTTCATCTCCCTCCTCCAGTCAGTAAGGGTGGGAAGGTAAATTTGTAATCGAATCTCCTTTCCGAACGGGCTTCCAACACTCAAAAGATTTCCTCGGCCAAAATGTCTTGATCAACTCCGCGCAGGGCGCCCGAGGAGGTCACAAATGAATTGATTGAAAGCGCCTACCGTCAGATCGACAGGGACGGTATCGTAGCAACCAGGCTGTGCACACACAAGGATGATGTGGAGCTCACCAATGACAACAAGCTACAGCAGCTGCCAGGTATGACTCCTTTCCTTTCCTCTTGCTTGCTCACATCTTTTGGCAGCTTTTTCGTTGGGGTTCGAGTGACGATTGGCAAAAGTTGCCATGTGTCATGCCGCGTTGATGACGTCACTTCCATCAACTTCTTGGTTTTACTTTTAAGGTCATTTTACACGACCATATTTTCCACACTAAAAGGCGCACTGAAAAGCCTTCCGTTTTCTCAAAAGCTCACAGCGCGCCTTAAAATCCGATTGCGCCTTGTGTATGGTCATTACGGTAATATTTCGACCCCCCCAAAATGGTTCCTTGCTCGAGACATGCTGACAACGCAGAGTTCAAACTTAAGGCGATCGGTTACGCAGTCGAACACGGAAATAGAGCAGCGGCAAGGGAACGGCTAATATAGCCTAGCACAACAACAGCGAAGTGGAGTTGAGACGACACCACGCTCGAGGTCGAACGGATTACTCTGTATGTTTCTCTTCTTTTCTTTTTCTATTCAAATATAAATATTTTTCTACAAACAATAGCTGTCCTGTCCACGTCTGTTTTCGTCCCAGCGGGGTTTAGCCAGTGTGATTATAAAGAGACCTCAAATCTCAGGCATATCGGCTCCACGTCCATTCAAATTCTGGTGTGTTTGACTTGAAGGGTTCAGTCGTATTTTCGAATGGAGTTCATCTGCCTTCTTGTTCATCAGGGACAACGCGGGCATTTGAGGCCATAGACAGCGACCCGGCCTTGGTGAAAACTATCGACGCCCACAGCCCTGTCGGCAGACTGCTTCATCTGAAAGTTGGAGCCCAGGTGTGTATTCGTTTGATATTCATGGAAATGAACCCCATCACCCGATATATACACACACACACACACACAGACGCCACTAAATTGTCAACATGCCAGCCGATAATGATCATTTTTAATTCATGTGAAGTTGTTGCGCTAATGTCGTGATGATCTTTTTCTTCCAGGTCATGCTGACAAAGAACCTGGATGTCACTCGAGGCCTAGTGAACGGAGCCCGAGGGGTTGTGGTGGCGTTCGAACCTGGCAAACACGGTTAGCACAGACTTATTTTATTATTGCAAGCTTAGATGAGGACATTTAAAGGTAATCGTCTAAATGTATTTGGAGGGGGGCGGGGGGATGCCATCCTTGGTGACCCCGTCGTTTTCAAAGGGCTGTACTCAGAATAGATACAGAAGATTTGGAAATGATAGTAAAATAAAATTGATATTTTTTCGGTTGGAACTGAGACCTCAGTTATTTATCACGTCCTTTGTTTTGTACATAAAAAAAAAAGGGAAAAAAAGTCACAATTTTAAGAAAATGATCAATGTCGATGCCACGTGTTTCGCTTCGCTTTCTCCGCATTCCGTCACGGGCAGTTGACATCGGCTGTCAGGAATCATTTGAAAATGTTTCCGAGAGAAAATTGTTGAGCTCTCTTACATAACGACATAACAAAGAATGTCAGAATGTTCTTTTCTTGAGCGGTAATGATAGAGGGTTGGCATCTGTGCGAATATTGCTACCTGACACAATAAAGTACAACAATAACGACAAGTATGCAGAGGCTCTTCTAACTGAATGTATTTTTGGTGCCAAGGGTGAATATAAATATTTTCATCCTTTCAAATGCAAATTGACCGTAAAATGGAAACTTTTGCAGTGCACAAGACTTTTTAATATTTCAAACTCGTTATTTTTTGGTTACTAAAATTTTTGTTTTTGTTTTTTACTACATGATATATGCCCGATTGGGTTTCTAACTTCACTGAGAATTTGTGTGTAAAAAGATAATTTCGGTTTCAAAGTCCTCCACCCCCCGGTTGAAAAAGTTTAAAGGCCGAAGGCTCACTGAAGCTTCGAGCACTAAAATACTGCATGATGTTGGATAGAATCTGAGATGGAGAAAGACAGGTGCGCTTGAAAAATTCTGCTTAGCCCTTTGATTTGGTCATTCCAAATTGAAGAGTGTATATATGGATTTTTTGGTCAGCGAAAAGAACATTTTAAATACATTCGTCAAATTACAGTGTGAAACTGCTCATTTGAGAAAGAGCTGATTCATGCTTTCTTTTTTTTTCCCCCTCCTCCTCAATGCCGACAGGACTCCCACGCGTGCGCTTCCTGTGTGGCGTCACCGAAGTGTTGAAGCTTGAACGCTGGGTGTTTAAATCCGGGGGCGGGACCCACCTGAGTCGACAGCAGCTGCCACTCAAATTGGCCTGGGCCATTTCCATCCACAAGAGCCAGGTGGGCTGCCCGTACAAAGTTTCTATACAAATAATGGAGGGATGACCTCACATTGCCTTAATGGATTAAAAGATTGTGCAACTTTGCCATTTGCTTTTATATTTAAATTAGATCCCCCACCCCCACTCTCCCAAAAAGTTTTTATATTCCTTTTTTTGTTTGTTTTTGGGTCCAAGCCCATCTGTTTGGCCAAAAGTAACTTTTTTTTTTTTTTTTTGTAGTGTCCTTGCTGACCTAAAGCGTAATCACTTTGATTCAAGGTCAAGATGTTGCTCACACGTCATGTCTGCCAGTCAAACGAATGGCACTAAATGCAAAATCACCGGTGACGGTGTAATGAATGACAGTGAATCTGGTTATGATCCACTGCCTGAATGGCCCCAAAAAGATTAGAGATTAAAACTGGATATTAAAAAGTCCAGACGTCACTATCGCCTCCCTGGAGGGGTTGTAAACCTGACCTTGAACTTCAGATGCGTCTTTTTCCAGTAATGGAGTAAAAATGAGACGTCACCATCCAACACCGGCAGGAAAGAGAACGTGGTGACTTCTCCTTGACATCAAACATTTTCAACCCTCCTGAGCGGTGGGCATTGATGAAAATTTCCTTGCATAACCAGGTGGAAAAGTAATTAATTATTCAACGCCCCCCCCCCCCTCCCAAAAACAATAATTGTGATATTGTTGAGGAAAATGGCACTCTTTGCTATATATTAACAAAGAGGGTAAAGAATTGAACAGTTTGGACATCATGATTTAATGCTTCATTTCAATTCATTGTGGTGCTCCTTCTGACGTGCCTGTTTTGGCCACCGGGGGCAGTATAATACAAACAGACCCAAGTGAGTACACAAGTCACGACTCCGCGCAGTGATTAAAAGCTGCAATATGAGTTGTTTTTGTCACCGTGGATGACGAATAATACGTCTGAGAATTGTGATATTGTCTGTCTACATGTGTTGCTCCACAGGTGTAATCTTGTAAATCAGCAGTTTTCCAATCCCAGCTCTCTCATTCTGAAGGCCCAAGAATAGATACGCCGGTGGTGGTAATTGTAATAATAGTAGAGTGAGCTTTCGCAAAACTCTCTGCTGTCTTGATGGCGCATTTCAATATTTTGATCTCAGAATGTAGTACAATTGGTTTGAGACAAAAAAAAAATAGAGGGGGGGGGTGTGCCCTCAAGGTAATTGAGTTCATTTGTCACTGCCTTCGTGTCAGCGTTGTTTAATTTACACCAGAGAAAGCAAGGCAAAAGCATACAAGTCTCCCTTCAGAGGAAATTAGATTACTGGGGAGTGGTGTTCACAAGAAGACAAGTTGACAGGGCAGAGTGCTCCACCCAGTCCACAATTGCATTAACAATCCAATTAATGAGCGTTCCTTCATTTATTTTAGGGAATGACGTTAGACTGCGTGGAAATCTCTCTAGCGCGGGTGTTTGAGAGCGGCCAGGCTTACGTGGCTCTGTCTCGGGCTCGGAGTTTGGAGGGTCTGAGGGTTATGGACTTTGACCCGCGTGTGGTCCGAGCAGACCCAGACGTTCTTGTCTTCTACAAGAAGCTGAGGAAGGAGAGGCTGCTGATGCAGGTGGGTTAAGAAAGCCTGATCATTTCTTTTTCCCCAGTCCAATAACTTGCCCATGCCTGATTGTATAAGAACTTGAATGCCTTTGTATCCGTGTTTATTCAGTGCATGTGTTCAGCTCGAAAATGCATCGTCCCATTTAATTGTGCGCTGGCTTTAGAGGACCTCGTTGTCAGCCCTGAGTGTGTGCACATCACAAAGAGAAAGCACAAGCATAAAGTTAAAAAAAAATAAGTCCGATGTGGCAGCCAGTGTCTTTGAAGAGACGCCACGCTGGCATGACTACTTTAGAGTGCCTCGTTGTTGCGGCGCGGAAAATTCATGTAACTTCATGGGATGTAGTACAGCCAGCAGGCTTAAAACTGATATATTTTTGCGACTGAAACGTGTGGTTGCGTGTAGATATGATTTTATTTATTGTTTTTAATAATTGAAATTTGGCAGAATTGTGAACACTATTCTCTGTGGTGCACCCAGTTCAGTTTTTTCACTTTATTGCTTTCGAGAGACACAGGAACGGCACTGTTCTTTTTACTCTTGGGCATGAGACTGCAAAAATAATACATTTTTAAAAAAGTCTTAATTTAATTTATGTGTCTATAGAGTGCCATAGAGGACTACACTCTCCCAAGCAACAAAGACAACATCTGGTGAGAATAATTCTGCGCGTTTCTGCATCATCACTCGCCACATTTCGGCCACCTGAGAAACTTGTTGTCACACTGCCATCATGTGTTCAGTTACGTCGTGTTTTTAAACCCATGATATTTTACCCACCCTATTTATTGTGATTGTTGTACCAAATAAAAGTTTTTATTTACCGGTAACTCATATTTAGATTTTTTTTTTTGCTTGAGGTTTGACCATTTTCATTTTATTCTATCGTTGAAGTACCCCTGTGCAAGACACCCAACTTTTGAACTAATAAGCCTTTGAACTAACAAGGGGACCCACAATGAACTTGGTAACCAAAGACAACTTTTATTTCCCGTACTAGTCCAGACAGAAAAAAAACACAACCACAATCATGCATTCGCAGAAGTGCTTGTTCTTTTTCTAAATACACTGACCACGATGAAATTCTGAAATCTTGAGTGCATACAAGCAGGACTTACTTTACTATGTACAAACTGCCTCGTACAATACACGCAATGTACACAGTGAAAAGTATGTCTCCACCCCGGGATCTCCATCCAAATATGTATTAATCTAGAATAACAATTTGCAAGTACTCCTTATTTTACAGTCGTGGCAGTTATGTCGATCACACAGCCAGCTGCAGGTGGACGGTGGGCAGATCATTTCACATTGTGGAACAGTTTGTGGGATACCTGTGCAGAAAAGGTGAATGAAGAGACATTAGGAGACACAGAAAGAATCCGGTATCGTCTCTATTTGTTCTGTGCACACGTACACAGTGGTCACGCGCATGTAGGAAGTCAAAGAGCTCTTCTGTGCACTCCTCTGTCGTGTTGGATTTGGAGTTGACGCGGGTCTCGCAGAGCTCCAGACGCTCCCTCAAGTGCACGCAGTGTTCCGTCTCCTCGCACTTGGCACGGATTGTTTCTAAAGGGTCCTGGAGGAGACAAAAAAAAAAGTGTATTGAGTTAAATACAATGCTAGCAAGTAACTTGTGAGTATCTGATTGATCACGTTTGATTAATTGAGTAGTCGGATCAAATTGGATAAGCATTATTAAATGCAGGGATTATTTTTGTCTGTTTGGGGTCGCCATTCTCACGTTCTATCCAGTTGGTCCAAAATGCTGCTGCTTACCTTCACACATTAGCTCATAGGAGGGAGCACATAACTCCAATTCTGGCCTCCCTTCATTAGCTCCTTGTATATTTTAAAATTATTTTGTCTTTTTAGCTCTCTGAACTCCTCCACCACTACCTACCTTTCCGGTGCCAAAGTTCAGAAAATTAAAGAATTTGGATCATTTTAAGTTAAACAATGGCTGTAAATGATGACTTGATTATTAAAATAGTCAACTAATTTGATTATTCATCATTGGTCAATTGACAGATTCATGTTGACACCTCTACTTATTAGTTTGCATTCTTCCATTTCTGAAAATGTATTACACTGTCATCACATCCGGTAGCCAGCCACTCTGGGCAAAAATAAAACCTATTCTTGAAAACAACTTTTCAGGGTCTCTGTACTGATCATGGTCATCACTATAACATTTCTAACATGGTGATTAGTGACCACTGGGGAAGCTTGTGTGTGGAATAGGGTTCGGAGTCCCATCGTGATACACGAATCAAACATTAGAACATACCACCAGGTCTTCCTCTTCTTCCTCCTCTTCCTCTTCAGGGGCATCTTCCTGCTGGTAAATAAGGGCGTTTAAAAAATTAATGAGAATGTTAGTAAAATGCATTTAAAGAAGGAACAAAAATAGCACACACAAATGTTCAAGAGTGATATAGGTAGCTGTCAGTGCAACAAAATAAGTAATATACACATTGAGGTTGTCATCTATTTACGTTTTTGATGTCATCACATTTTAAACCCAATACCAGCATGATTTATGAACCAATGAATGTGTAACCTTATCTACGGTGCAATACAGGTTGAGTCTTAAACACACTCCACTGGCATTAATTCCGATTTTGTCCTTTACCTCGTCTTCGGGATCGCCGGTTGTGAGCATTTTTCTGTCGAACACCATGATTATTACCCTGAAATTGTACAAAGACTTGCCAGAAACAACTCTAGTCCTTGAGCGCTTCCTTTTGCAGCCACCGTCGACTCGAGGACACAAGGGTCGGTCACTCACAGGAAACGTCGAGGAGGTTCACCGGAACCACCGCGTCATTGGTCAAGTTACACTGACCGATGTTACTATAATCCAATTGAATACCGATGTTATGTTTAGTGTCCCACCCACTCTGAGTGACGTCATGCAGAACCCTGTGTTACGATAGGAGTTCAGCGCCGGACAGAGATAACTGACGTACCTCAAACAATGGCGCTTCCCATGGATGCCCGATTTTTAATGCGAAAAATTCGAGATTTAAGATGTTTCACGTCTAGAAGGCATCGAGTCAAAGGGAAATGGGTATGTGTAAAACACGACTCATACCACATAACTTTGACGAGCAAGAGATGTATGCAGCTGTCAGGTACGAGTCCGAAAGTTAAGACGTAGTGGGGACAGTCTAGTCTGAAACGCTTAATTGGAAAAAAAAATAAGATCAACGTCGGTTTAGTTCAGAAAACTATGACCGATCGTTTGCAAAATTAATAAACACATCTCTAAACAATATCAAAACAATCGTCACCATACAGTATTCCAGTCACGACAATATTAGAAACAGTTTTTAGTACTGTATTAGGTTGTGAAGTTCCACACGACTGAAAGCTCCATTCAATTTCTGGTGGTGTCCCTTTAAGTACTTGATTTTGAAAGCTTTTCAGACCCGACTTCATTTTTGTTGACAGGCTACTTCTCGCCCCAAGTACCCTCCTACCACTTTAGCCTTGCAGCATTTTGACGTCACTTACAGCAGTCAGCTGAGACAGCACTGGCCATCGGTTCGAGTTGCCTTGCTTTCGGAGAGAAAGTACGGCGCCCTGCTTAATAATTTCTCCTTAAATGATGTGGCGGAAGATCTCGCATCCCAAGGATGCAGAGACTTTGTCACAGATACAGACAGAAAAGGTGGGTGTGAAGCACTGCAAGCAATCTTCCTGTATTGATACTATCAAGTAATAATTTATTTGTGTTAGTGTCTAAAAAGGCGTTCTGTTGTTATGCTGGAATGTTTTTTGTTTTTTTTGGTAACATTTTTAGTTATGTCCAATTGATTGTGTCTGCAGAACATGAATGCATGGGACAAGACCCAGAAGTGGAATTCAGTGAAAAGTCTGAGTCTACATCTGTGGAGCAACGTGACACGTTTGGGCAGGATCAGTTATCGCAACCACACCTCAGCCCTAACATCAAGTGTTTTGTCTTTCCAAGAGGAGATATCACACGTTTCAAGCCTGCTAGGTGCGATTATTGATATATTGTATGTTGGATGTGACAGAGTTACTGAATTGTAATTCAAGCCCGCGAGCATTTTTACTTGGTTTCAATTCTGTTTTGCCCCCTTCAGACCAGACTCCTCCGGGTTATTGGGCTACTACTTGATGGATGCAGCGTCAGTGTTGCCTTGCCTTGCACTCGATGTTCACGAGGGACACAACCTGCTGGATCTTTGCGCTGCCCCAGGAGGCAAGACTCTCGCTTTACTGCAGACCCAGGCCATTAGTAAGATAACTTTGTTTTTCTGACACACTCTACAGGATCTTCCAAAATATTTCCATTGCAATCTGAATATCATATCTGGGTAATTATGTGACCTATGATACGTTTTCCTTGTTGTCTTCCCATTGCTCGTACGTGTTATTATTCATCCTGGGGAAAAAAAGTGGAACTTGAAACTAATATTAAATTGAAACCTAGCTAGTTTTTACACATCTCATTAAAGTTTGACATAATTTGAGCAAGAATTAAGTTCATCAGTGGTTCTAAATGTGTGCTACACGAGTGGAATGTGGAAAAGGTTTTTGTTGAATTTACTCACTTTTATTTTTTTTCCATTCAAGGGTTTTTGTGTTTGAATGACTCCTCTATATCTCGGACATCACGACTAAAGAGGGTGCTCCAAAGTTACGTCCCGAAAGAACTTTTAACCCGTGAGAAGCTTCGCATCACTTCCTTCGACGGGACCAAATGGGGAGAAATAGAACCAAATACTTTTGATAGAGTAAGGCTCTTTGCGTTCATCTTTTCATTGCATTAAAAGCCTCACCAGTCATACCGCTCACACTTTCTAATCTTGGGTTTTCATTTTAGGTCCTTGTGGATGTTCCCTGTACCACAGACCGACATTCTCTCATGGAGGACGACAACAATATATTCAGTAAGAGCAGAACGGGGGAGAGGCGAGGATTGGCGCAGCTACAGTTGCAACTCCTGCTGTAAGCACGTGACACACATTTTTCACACGCCATCTCGGTAGAGCTGTGACTTTATAGGACAGTCACTGGCAAAATACCGTGGTTGGTTATCACTTTGAATCCATGGGTTTAAAATTATACGAGTACAAGTCAAGGAGAAAGTGTCTGCAAACTAAAGACAATCATGTCGTCTTGCAGGGCGGGAGTGGTGGCAGCTTGTCCGGGTGGGGAGATCGTTTACTCCACCTGCACGCTTTCTCACATCCAGAATGTTGGTGTGGTCGAACAAGCCATCCGCTTGGCACAGGAGAATCATGGCATCCATCTTAAGGTCAGTATAAGTCAGGGCGAGGGAACTCCGGTTCTTCAAGAGCCATATCCTGCTTGTTTTAGATCCCTCCCTACTCCAACACACCTGATTCAAACGATCAGCTCATCAGCTGCCGAAGTCTGAAACAATCATGATGAATTGAATGGCTCTCGAGGAACCGGAGTCCCCTACCCCTTGTTTAGGCCAACACACGCAGCATAAAAGTGGAGAGGAAAATGATCGTCTGGCTCAAATACAGTATGAGGGAAATCTTTGGACTTTACTTTAGTTTCTCCCCTAGGTGGTTGACCTGCGGCCACTCGCACACATGTTCCGGAATACCTTTCACTTCGCTTCTGACGTCCAACTGGGTGAGCTGGTCATCCCTCATTTAGCTGCTAATTTTGGACCCATTTATATGTGCAAACTCAAGAGGCTCTCCTAGAGTAGGATTATGTGGATGGACACTAAATGTCTTTGGTACACTTATATTTGACACATATTGGCATGAACCTTTTCTGTGTGTGTGTGTGTGTGTGTGTGTGTGTGTATGAATATATGAATGTGCTGTGCATTTAGCTCATCACAATAAAATCCCAGTCAAGAGTCATGTGCAAGTAGTGAGCCGGAGAGTAATTTGGAGTGCCTTGTGCAAGGACTAATCTTCCATTCGCTATCCTTGAGGAAAGATAACAACAGTCACAAAGTGCAATACACAGAAAACTTTATTGGCCTATAAAAGGCGCCTTTACAAAAGGACATTTCAAAATGGTGAAAAATAGATCCAAAAAAAAACAAAGCCACGGGATTCTTCGTGTTGCACAATTAGCCATTCTGTAGTGGTACACATGCTCCCTCTTGTGGTTTGCAAAAGAACTACTAGATTTAATGCAAGTGAAATTTACAAATAAGACACACAATACAATCAAACATAAAAATGCAGCTTGAAGCATCTTGTTTTCACTTTTTGTTAATCCAGTAATGTATATATTTTACTTTCCAATGATTTTTTTTCTTCTTGTAAGGACAGCTTAGTTGTATTTAGCTTTTAAGTACAACAAATTTGTATTCAAGATGACTTTGTTTTAAAAATGTCATTGGAGTCTTAGTTAACTCATCAGCAATACATTTTTAATGGAAACATTGAAGTTGGTATTTTCCTATATTGAAGCGCCATATTAATGTTCAAACTACATAATGTTACAGTGGCTCGCAAAAATAAATACACCTTTTTAAAGAATAAAATCTCTCATTTTTTTATGGAAAAGCCTACTGTGTTTCTGTATTTAAACAACTATGATGAAACAAATACTTGTGCATCTCTGGTTATGAAGGATTTGTACTTTTGTGTTTTATTGGTAGACATTTTTGCTGAATTATTTTTCAAATCCACGTTTTATTGCTTTTTGTTGCTGTTTTCGCAGTCTTGTAATCCCATGAAAATACAGTAAATTGTCAAATGGATTTTGTATACTCTTTGCCCACTAGAGGCCACTAACGGCCTGCCTTTAAATTTGATACGCGATGAAATCAGCAAGTCCAGCATTTTCTCCTTCTCTCTGTCACATGGTCAAGATTAATATACCGGATAAGAAATCACATACACGCATTTCTCTTGCAAAAAAAAAAAAAGGCACCCTCTTTTTGCTCCCGAGTTAAGGACGACTGCCGATCCATCAGATTTCTGCCTGATAATATAACAGGAGGTCATAATGAGCATGCAAAGGCAATGACTTATTTGACCGCTTCAAGTCTACGCCGCTATCATTAGAGCGTCGCATCGACTTTTGTTTTGCATTGACATCACTCAGAGGTGAAATGTACCCTAATGTGAGCGCCGGAGAGGTGTCTCACATTTTCCCATCACACCACAGATGACCCTTTATGTTTTCCCGGCCAGGCAATGTAGCATGAAAAAGGTGTGAGAGTGCATGTGTAAGAGTGTGTGTGTGTGTGTGTGTGTGTGTGCGTGTCTAACGAGCAGGTTATGCCAGTGTCATCCACTGGCTGCTATCATTAAGCTGCTCCAAGCACTGAGCTGACTCCCATCCACATTGGACAGACACGCTGCTCCCAGATGAACATTTAAGAGGCAGAGAGCTAAAATGGGACGTCTCCGTCCCCCTGTCTTTTTTTTTTTTTTTTTTTTGCCCGCTCTGCTTGTTTTTTTTTTCATTCCACAGATGAGTGCAGATAATTATCGGAGTGATTGTGAGTGATTACTGTATTACTGCCGTTACAAAGGGGATGTATTGCAGAATGCAGAGGGAATTAATGACACATAAAAACTACTTTTTTGTATTGACTGCTTTTCATCTCCGGGGGCCTAGAGTGCCCGTTCACATCTCTTGTGATTACCTAAACGTATTGTAAATATGTGTTTCCTATGGGCCCTTCCATAAATTTACATCTTTTAATACTCCGGAGACGGCAGGCTGTTAGAGATCAGTTAGCGCTCCTTTCTGCTTGTCTCGACTTTATTGAATTGGCCAATGAGCCGCTGTGCAGTTGAGTCTCTGTCTATAAGCTTGCCGTAGACAGACATATGCCATGTATTAAAAAAAAAGACAAATATCATGGTTTTAACCTTGTGAGGACTGCAGGCGCAATTTCCCGGATGCCTTTTTTTGTTGTCAATAAAGATGCAAAACATTCTCATGGTCTTACAAAGAATGCCTCTGAACCAATACTGTATATGACAACTCATCTTTTCCACTAAAATATAAGTTTTGAAGGAAGTTAAAACCTAAAATGTAACAATAATCACGGGCATGCTGAATATTCTTTATACTTTGTGAAGACTGATAAATATTGCTGCAGCTGTGTGAGAAGTTTGACCGTCTCCATGTGTATTTGTGTGTCTGTAGTATTCTGCCCCCCGGTGGACATTGTGTGCACACCAGAAGGAGCAAAACATTGTCCGTTAAATTGGGGCAAAAAAATAAATCTAACATTAATACTTTACTTTCTATTTATTTACAGTGGACCCCCCATACATACCAATAGATTCACATGTTTGTGAATACTGTATTGTAAAATATTTTTCAGGGGGGTGTGTCTTCCCATTTTTCATGGAAAACTGAATGTTCATCAAGCAAGCAAAAATTTTATTATTATTCCCTCAATGCATTTTAATGCGAGTCAGTTATACATTTTTACCATTCCCGGTTCCACTCGGTTTTATTCCCTCATGTTGTCCTGAAATACAATATTCCAGAGTGCCATTTTCTTTTGTTGCGAATGGCATTTACATTCATTTCTAAGGGAGAAAAAAAATCTGCAAATTGGTGAATGCAGAAGTCCACTGGATATCCTTTCTGGCAATTTTTTAAAATGTGTTTTGTTGTACCATGTGTCATTTTACCAAGAGCAATTCTCCTGATCTAGCGACAAACTTTTTTTAGAGTGCGTGCGTCTTTTTCAGAGGCCCACATTAGAAATGCAACCGTAAATTTAGTCTGAAACCAGATTAGAGAGCGACAGAATGGAGGTTTTTCTTCTCTCTAAGAAGATTAGCCGGGAGGGGCGAGATGGCAGTCGGGGTGTTTAAGAAAAAAAAAGACAAGAAGAAAATAGAAGATGAGCTGGAACTAATGGAGGGGTGGGCCAGGATGCAGTTCAGCCACCTGTTGTTCTTTATTGCTTCTCCATAACTTTTCTGTATCATTACTTCCAAAGATTCAAGACGAGAGTTAGGTGCTTTGCGTTCCGTTGGGTATTGTTTACTCATGTTTAAGCCTTGCAGCTGCGGTCCAGATTGTTCTCCCCTTTTTAAGTTCCTGCGGGCGGTTTCCAGGAGAGCTTTGATGTGTATCTGGCCAATGCACACTATTAGAGGGATTTCCCGGGGCCTGACAGCTCAGATAATATGCTGCGAAATGGCCATGCCAGTGAGCTAAAAGAATGCTGGAAACAGGATTAGGATCATTTTCTGGCAGACCTTGTCACCTTCTCAATCGGCCGTGGTTTCTTACGCTGGCACTTTCCTTTCTGGCTATTGTTAAAACCTTTAAGGGAACCATGGAGAGGAGGCAGAGAGAGAGAGGCATTGAGTGAATGGTACACTAAGATTTTTGTATGGGGAGGTCTACTCCGAGGCGTTCTGTGTGTGCATGTAGCGCTGGTCCTCCGGGGGCTTGTACACAAACTTTCTAGCGTTACTTTATGGTGTATGTGCTGCATTAGTTCCCTGTTGTGCTGGATCCGGCATCGAAAATTATTCAGACTTACTCGTAATGGAGTACAAGTGGGAGTAAATCCCACTGTGTGCCAGTCATCAGTAAAGTCTTAACTGTTTCTAAAGTTTCAAGTTACGAAAATCAAGCAGTACTTTAGCGTCCGAACCTAATTTCAAGCAACTAATTAGATTTAAATATCATGTAAAGTGAAAACAAACATCTTTTAAATTTGGCGTACCGCACGGAAGAGTATTAAGAACCTTAAAAAAGAAGAACTCAAGCCGTTGCCTCCGGCGTTGAACCTTATCGGCGTGTCTGCTAAATGCGCTGATATCACACATCGCTCACCTGTCGACTCTCAATCAAATACTACATTTGAAAATGGGTGCTACTTTGTCTAGCATCTTTCTTACTATCTACAGTAAAACCTCGGTTTTCGAAGGTCTCGGTTCTCGACCAATTCTGTTTTTGACCAAAGATTTCGATTTTTTTATGCCTCGGATGACGAACAAAATTCGGTTCTCTAACAACCCGAGCGCACTTGAATGCACCATTTGACTCCTCTCGCCTTCCTTACACGAGGAAGTGACGCTTCCTCGGGTAGACGAGGAAGTGACGCTTCCTCGTGTCGCTTTCCATTGTGAGCAGACGTGTTCAGTAAACATTTTTATTTTAAAAAGAGCGTGGTTTCGGTTTTCCAACAATTTCGGTTTTCTAACAGCCTTCTGGAACGGATTATGGACGAAAACCGAGGTTTGACTGTAAAAACTACTACATATAACGACTTGTTTGATTCGCAAAAATAGATCCACTTCAAGTGTCCGGTGGCTGGAAAATGTGTCTTTTTCACATCGTGACAATGAGCCACTCTAGAACGGTCACGCCAGTCTGAAGCTCGCGGTCCCCATGATGGCTGTCATGTCGGACTGAAAAGGAAAAAAAAAAATCTCTCACTTGCCCACTCTTCCACCTTCCTCTGCGTGATGTGCATGTACTCACTGCTGACAACGAGGCACTCTAAAACGTTACTTTATGGTGTATGTGCTGCCTAGCAGTGGATTATCAAAATGGAAGATGCGTTTTTGGGGCACAGGCATAGTTAGCTCGCTAAGTGCACATCGCAATTGTGCTGGATAACAAAGGCCCTCTAGTTCTTGCGCGGCGGCGGAGGGAGCGACTCGTTTCGGGACATAGTTGTGTCATTGGGCTCCGTTTTAGCCACAGCCACAAAAATCGGGGTAACTGAAACCTGTGTTAGTGCTGAATTTCTCATTCGGTCTTTGTATTACGCGCTGGAAAATTGTGCGGGTGTACCTAATGAAGTGGCCAGTCGGTGCAGGTGTTGTGTATGTGTGCTGGCTTTAGTGGTGAAAAGCAGCCTGATCCAGCTTCAAGGGCACTTGACCCTGCAGCAGGACAATCTTTAGCAATCCCTGTTCAGCCCGCGGGCGTGTGTGTGTGTGTGTGTGTGTGTGTGTGTGTGTGTGTGTGTGTGTGTGTGTGTGTGTGTGTGTGTGTGTGTGTGTGTGTGTGTGTGTGTGTGTGTGTGTGTGTTGTGTTGTGTGCGTGCATGCGTGAGGACATGAGAGAACATTTGGGACTGGAGTAGTGTGTTATGTTAACTGGTCTCGGGCCTCTTGGGAGAAAATCATGGCGTGTACCTACACAGGCTGCGGATAACAAGGACATTCACGATGTGATCATATCAGAAATGTAGTCAGGATGCCCTTGGATGAGAACACACACTCTTTTTTTTTTTTTTTTTTTTTTTTAATGTATGTGATGTAATGAAACACAACAAGGTCGGGGTGATGTGTTGTACTCCCATTAATGCTGCTAATCGGGTCACGGCATTATCTCAGCTTGCTTTTGTACATTTTTTTTTTTTGGTGCTTAATTCATAACCATATCAGAAAGTGCTCCAAGCAATATTATTTACACAGCAGAATGTCGTTTTTGTGCTGGAAGGGCAAGGCCGCATTTTGGGGATGTCCTAATGTCCCCTCCATATGTGTTTGCGTGTGTAAGAGTGTGTGCGTGTGTTTAGTTAGGGGAGGGAGGGGGGCATTTTGACAAACCATGCTGTTAAAGATATAATAGCAGCATAATCACCGCCCCAGGCCGTCATTCTTCAGGATAATGGCCTGCTTATTCATTGGGGACGGCTTATGCCCCCCCCCCCCCTTTTTTTTTTTTTTTTTTTTTTTAATAATTCAAACCACTTTTCACTCATCGGAAGATTTTTCTATGTTTTAGATCTTTGGTTTATTTATTTTTTTAATTTGGCCTTTATTGCATCCCTTCCATCATCTCCGGGATGACGAATTTCCTCTTGTCACCATTCTGCAGCAAATACTGAATTACTGTCCCGCTTCACTCTACAAATGGTAATTGCAGCCCCGATGTTAAGTCGAAAAAATGAGTCACATTTATTTCAGGTGCTTGGAATTAAAAGGTTAAGTGTTAAGATTTAAAAATAAAAAAATTAAGCACATTTTTTGCACAATAAATTAGAGTAAAGAGTAACTAGAATAAAGCTTGTGGGGAAATCTGTGCATAAGATATCATAACATCACAATGTCGTAAAGTGCATTGTATAAAGTAAAAATGAAACGTTGGAAGAACTTTAAAAAAAAAATGTCAAGTGTGACAGCTAATTTCTTAAGTTTGACTCCGTGTAAATAATTTAGTGCAATGTGAAACGTCAAAGTTCTTCATATGTCTTTGTACAATTTATGTCTTGGTTGGCTAAATTGAACAATAATAACATGAATGAAATCCTGTAATAATGCTGATGATAATGAAACAAACGCACCCTGCAGACAAGTTTCCAATATAAACATCTTCAAGCAGTTTTTAAAAATTTATTTACAGATACTTTTCAACAACACAGAGTCAACACCGTTTGGGAAGAGGAAAGGAAACATTTGTCCTCCACATTTTACATTCTAATCTAATCTACCACATACCACGGGACCAAATTGTGGACAAAGACGGAGGGGCAAACGGCAACAGTTGAACAAGCGCACTCAAATAGAACATTGAAAACTTCAGGCCCAATCAATCGCTGAAACGATTTTTTGCTTTCTTCGAGCTTTAGTGTCCCAATGCCAGAAAACAAGAACACAGCTGCCGGCACTCAAGTCCAGTTTGGCTTCTTTCGAATCAGTTCCAAGAGCAGAACCATTAAATTGATCGATCCGAGGGGTAAGGGCTGAGGGTGGGATCAGCAAATACAATCTTACAGCTAAAAAGACTTACAGGAGTACATCAGTTTTATAACATAGTACAGTTTTTACATTATTAAGATAGATTTTATATTTCACATATTAAAATAATTGTGTGTGTATGTATGTATATATGTTTTATTTCCCCCCATTTGATGTCTTTTTGTTTCCGCTAAACATGATCAGCCAAAGTCTGAAGTGCGAAGAGTCAGTGGGACTTTCATTGAAAAGCAGCATGTTTTCTCTCGCCGCCCTCACTAATTGATCACATTTCCCATTATTGAGGATGGATTCATTCATTATAAAGTGATGTCAGTCATACGGGCTCCATCAGTTGACAGCTAAAGTCGACCAACCTTTGCAAGTGATCAAGTCGACCTTGAATGGGATGCGTGCTCATTTATTACATTTGCGCTGGCCCAGCCTCCCCCTCGGGGCAGATTTCGTTAAAATGATTTGAGAATTTAGTCGGTAAAATCATGTTATCACCGTCGAGGCCGCCGATATATACCAAGCGCCGTATTTCTGCCCATTAAATAGCTAAATTGCTCACTTTTAATTATGCCGATGAGGACGTCGTGGCTTTCTTTCAAGGTATGCTGTGATGCCTGTACAGTACATTGCAACTGGTCAAGTATTTTTTTTGTTTCTTTTCAAAAGATATATCTGGAAGCCCGAGTCATGACATGGAGGGGTAGGGGGGGGGGAGTGTAGGTTGCTCATTAAACCGTGACCACAACATGGATATAAAAATGAGTGTGAAATACGAATTTGCGGCCACAAAATACGTACAACGCAAGTCCTTAAGTCATTTTTTTGTAGGTTTAATATCCTTCCCATGAACAACGTGGACGTCTGGGTGAGCAAATGGAGTGCACCTGCACTAAACACTGTCTGAGGTCACCAAGTCGCACCTTTGCTGGTACAGCAACATAGCTCAAAGAATATATTTAAATATGTCTTGGTAATAATGATTCCAAGTCCCCCCCCCGAACGCCTTTTTATAGCTAATCCCTCGTGTAAAATAAAAATTCAATGATACTATCCATATCCATATTGTAGCTTTAGCGTCTAGCATTTCTAGAGAAGGTGTGCTTGATTTGTTTACAAATTTGTCCAGTATGGAACCACAGCTAGTTTGTGGCCGTAAATGAGTATTTTGTGCATATTTTATACTTTTTATCATGGCCACAAATTTGTATTTTGTGTGCACGTAATACATATTTCATGGCCACAAAATAGTATTTTGTGGGCACAAATGATCATTTGGCGTGCATATTATATATTTATCATAGCCATAAATGACAGTTTGATCAGCATATTTCATGACAAAAAAATTCAATTTTTTGCACGTCATATCCATTTCATGTCCACAAATTGGGGGGGCTTGATATGTATATTGCAGCAGTGATTTAAAACAAAAAATTGTGTGTCCTGTCTGAGGTTATGTAACTTATATCTTCCGATCACCACGCCGGATCCCTCAAAAAGTGCCTGATATATTCACATTAATTTTGTAAACATCACCTGTTCTTGTTTAACTTTTTTTTTTTTTTAAAGACTTAAATCATCAGCGTCTTTGAGTCGAAACGTTCCCTTTGTGTTTGTTCACTTCTCATATTCTTTCCCCAAGGTTTCACTGATTTTTATCTCGAGTTCAAAGCAGCAGCCGTTGATGCTTCTTCACTAAGTTGGGCATGCCGTCCCCCCCTTTCCTCGCTTGGAGGAGAAAATTTAGCTTCACACTCTGACCGAAGCTTTCCGTCTAAGTGGAACTCTCAGTTGGACAAAGTGTCTAGTCCCAAGGAGGCGGCATGCTGTTTGGCCCTCAGCCGCAGGTTCTCAATGCTGGTGGTCTTGCTGTTGTGGCTGCTCAGCCCCCCCGCGGCCGACGCCTGCAGCAGCGGGCTGTTCCAAACCTGCTGGGCATGATGGGACAGCGACTGGTAGTAAGACTGGCAGGGGAGAGTGCCTAGCGGCGCCGGGGGCATGTTGACGTTCATCCCCAGGTAGGGGAGCGAAGAGGGGGCGGGCAGGTCGAAAGCAGGGTAGTGCACCAGGTTGTTGGTGGCGGCCATGTGCTGGCGGAACTGCTCCTGCAGGCGAAACAGGCTCAGGGGGGAGGAGGAGTACGAGTGGTTCTGGGAGAGCGGACCGCCGCCGCCGGCCAGACCGCCGCCGCCGCTGCTGCTGGATGAGGAGGTCGTCACGGACGGAGAGACGAGAGGTGAATCTGTACACAGAGAAGATCACTTTAGGGAAAAAAAAAAATCATTCATTAATGGATACTTTTCTATTTACGTTCACGATTTGCGGTTGTTTAGCTAGTGTTGAGAGTTTGTGACAGGGCGATCCCACCAATATTCCCTTCGTTCTATACATCTCAATCTCAGCCAAAATTGGGATCGCTCGCTTCAATTTTGAAGTTAGCAAATCATCTATTGACTATGTAAGCTTGAAAGGTTCTGTGGGAACCTCCGCATGATTCCGAATGTGGCCTTGGTTTTTTTTTTTCTGTAGCGCATCATCGTTTTCTTTAACATCGTGATAATAATGATAATGATGAAAACAATCAGATAATGCGATATAGTAAGAGACAGCATTTGGTCATATTTCTGAATGAAGGGTGAGATTCAGCAACGGTGGGATTATTTTTCTGAAATGTTCATCGGTATAAATGGCAGCACATGGTAAAATCCATATTGCGGAAACATACGTAAATGTAATTTTACCCCAGAGAACCTTTCTTCTTTGGAAAATGATGAATTATACATTAAATGACTCACTGAACCCCAAAATATATGTTTTTTTTCCCAAATATTCAATGCTTTAATCCTAATTTAGGAAGAGGGACAAATTTGACCCTTTTGGGATTTAAGGGTAGCATTTGAGTCGCAGAATTTATATATATATATAATATATTATATATATAATTATTTTTGAGTGCTACAGTGAACCCTCACCTATTTGAGGTTTGCTATTTACGAATGAACCTATTTGCATTTTTTTCTGTGGAACCTATCCTCAGCTTTTCAAGCTCTTTTCTAACACGCTGAAATACTACAAGGCGCTCTAAAGCGGCCACACCAGCATGAAACCCCTGTGCGCATACTGGCTGTCACGTTGGGAGTCCCAACCACCACCCGCACCACCTCACAATCCTGCTCTTCCCTCTTTATTCTCTCCACTATGCACATGCACTCATAGCTGACAACGAGGCACTCTAAAGCGGACGAACCAGCCCGAAGTCCCAATCCAAATGCTGGCTTTCAAGTCTGAATTTTTGAAAATTATTTTTCTCCCCTATTTGCTATTGTACCTTTCTCTGCATAAAGACCAAGCATTCACGACCAACAACGAGGCACTCTTGAGCATCCACACCAGCGGGCTATCAAAATGGAAGTTGCATTTTCAGGGTGCATGGTTTTCAGTCTTTGTACATGTCTTCCAGGATGTATGAAATATTTAAAGACAAATCTTTGTCTCACTTGACATGTTCTTCTCACCTGCTTTAGGGCTGAGTCTTCTGCAGGGTGAAGACACGTCTCCCGGTGTCAGCGCTCTCTCGCTGTGCTGACATTTATTCTCATCCTCTTTATCTGTGGCGTTGTCCTCCGTCGCGGACTCGCTGCCGGACTGCTCGGCCGACGTGACATTCAGTTCCATGTCCGGCGGGACCGGGCGCGCCGCCGGAACTTCTGTGTCCAGAGAAGCGGAGGTGGATGGAGGTAACTGCGGGTCAGGAAGGACGGTGGGGGAGGGTGCAGGAACGTCCTCCTTCTCAGCTCCTCCTTCAGCGCCCGTTTCCTTCTGTTTCTGCAACTGTTCCTTCTGGAGGCTGCGTTGCTTCTTGCGAAACTTGGCCCTGCGGTTCTTGAACCAAACCTGAGGTGCGGGTGATGAAGCAGACGATGTTTTTGGGTGAGTGCTGTTTTTTTGGCTCAATATCAAGTGTTCAAATGAACAATCGTCGCACTGTTGAGTGAACTCAAAATTTCAAGCCAACAATTTCGGATCAAATTTGAAGTTGGAGAATTCAATAAAATAGTTTAAGTTTTGCTCATGTGAAAATTGTCTTTCCCGTATTTGCAACAAATCAACAAGAGTAAACAGAACTATTTGTCCTATGTATTCCCCCCCTCCCACCCCCATCTTAAAGATGTACCGGTAAGTCAAAATAACTTGGTTGCCTTGTTGTGCGAACTAACACCGTTGTTTAAAAAAAAAAAAATGTCAATGATTTATATTCTAAAGTTGCCCCAACCTAAACTACTGTTTTAGCCCCCCTCAAAAGTACAATTTGTGTTTTTCACAGTACGGACAATTTTTAAATTATTCCTGAATGTTGAACACAAATTCACAATACTGTCAGGGACATAAACGGCATGCTGTACATATTCAGTATTTCTATAAACAGTGAGGCATCTTTCAATATAGGATACAATACAATACAATACATGCTGATTTATATAGCATACATATCTGACCTCCATGCATTCTGTATTAAAAACATTTAAAGTCATGGTACACTTGTACAATATTTTACTAACAACTTTCAAGTGTAGTACAACGCATAATATGTGTGCAACTTTTTTACACACAAATATATAATATATATATATATATAAAAGGTGTGTGAGTGCACAGTGTGTGAACCCACCTGCACGCGGGCCTCGGGCAGGTTGGTGCACATGGCCAGCCGCTCCCGCATCACCACGTCGGGGTAGTGCGTCTTCTGGAAGGTCTTCTCCAGGGCCTCCAGCTGCTGGGCGGTGAAGGCCGTGCGGCTCCGGCGCTGTTTGCGGTGCTGAGAGCCGTAACGAGCCTCCAGGATGATGTCTTGAAATGCGCAGCCGTTGGAAGACAAAACATTCCCCGTTTGATTTCACAGTCTGGCGACCACCGATGTGTCTCTTTTTTTGAATTTACCATTCAACATTTAAGGGGGTGGCATGTCGTATAATCTGTGCCACCATTTAGTACTTTTTCTTTGTAGTTCAACAATCGATGTTGTGGTCGCAATTTAATTTCGCTCAAAGTCATGCGTCGTCAACGTGAGCGAGCGTGTACACAATTACCAGCGAGTCGCTCCGCCAAGGTGAGCGCGTGCACGGAGGGCCTGTAGTCGGGCGCGTGCTGCGCCTGTTGCGCCGCCTGCTGGTGGAGGTTGTACATGGCGCTCAGGGAGTTCATGGCGTGCAGCGAGTAGCCGTTCACGCCGTAGTGCTGCATGCTGTGGGGAAAATGCAGAGAGGAAAGGAGGATGAAAACTGCCTTTCCAATTTCTCCTCCCCACCCCTCCCAACCCCAACCGTTTTTTTTTTCTGTAAATGACGCACTCGAGGACCACCCCGGTGTTAATGCGTGTGCCCCGACAAACTTGTTATCCATTAACATCCAATTATGGCATTGCTCATTCCATTAATTATACAAAAGGCTTTTAATTGGGGGCAATTACCACTCGTTGCCATAATGAACCGTAGCGGATGCCTTCCTCACGAATGTATTCAGTGATCCCCCTCAGAAGCCCATTCCCCACGGAAAATGCTTGCTTTGACAGATCAAGACGTTGATTAACCATCTGTAGGATAATAACCACCAAAAAAAAGCGATACGATATGGCTATATGGATTTTTTTTTACATTTAATTGGCTCGAATGACGCAACTTGTCCGACGCTTGCATTTTACCAAAAATCCAATCCAAAATTATTTCACCAGGGAAGAATATTTTGGTTGTCACTAACCGGCCTACAACATGCCTGATGGACCGCTTGAGGACACGATTAGATATGTATTAGTATTAGATATGTATTACGATGGAGGAGGGTGACAGAAGGGGAACCCTCCAAAGCCCAAAGCACTGCTTCAATGGCATCAGATTTAAAAAAAAAAAAAAAAAGTGCTACATAAAGTATTAGTACATGAATTCTTATCCTGCGAGCAATACTGTATATATTTAATTTTCTATAGCGTCATTATTTTTGTTGTTGTTTTATCCACTTACCGCGGGCAACTAAATGAGATCTATAGGACAAGAGTTTTAAAAAAAAAAAAAAACGTCGACGATAACCCTTCGATGACATTGATATAAATGTACATGTTTTTGTATTTAGTTATTTATGTATGCGGTTTTGCTGAACTGCCCTGTATCTTTCTAGTTCAAATAGTTTGGTTACCTATTTTGTAAATTTTAAAATTCATAATGAATATGTGTATATATATATATATATATATATATAATACAACATATAGATAAATATATAAAATATATATATACATATATAAAAAATTGTGATATATATACACATCACAATTTTTTATATTACCATATCATAATCTATCGAATTGCGAATTTCTCCATTGTGAGACAAATAAAGCTTATCTTATCTTTTTTTTTGGGGGGGGGGGTTCTGTGTAAATGGATTTAATGTTGTGGCCGGAAGTGCAACTGTAGAGTGAAAAACAATCTCAAGTGCCACTGTAGCGAATGCTATTGTTGTTTTTGTGATAGTGATGGTTGTTAGAATAATTATTATTTTTATATTGTTAGCATAGGAGAATAACAGGAGTTCATATTTCACACGATTCTAACATCAGTTTGGGGAGTAGTTGGAGCACTTTGAGTTTTTGCAGTTTTTTTTTTTGTCTAATATAATTATTGTTTTTGTGTTTGTTGTCATTATAATTAGTATGGAACTTCCGTGTGTGTGTGTGTCCATTCGGCGGCTATTCGGGGGTCTAGAGCAACTGATGGATGTGATCAGAGGGCAGTGGGGAATCGTTTAATTCGCCGGGACAGAAGGTGCTTCGCTAAACATTTACTTTCCTCCCTCAAGTATTTGACTTGAATGCCCCGCAACCCCCCTTTCCCTCCCTCCCCTCTCTAGCGGCCTCTTATCCCATCGCCCCCTGGCAACGTTTTGGCTGAGATGTATGGCTTCTCCGCGGGTCAAAATATGCATGTTGATCCCCATTTGGCTCCCCGTCTAATGGAAGTGCAAATAGGTTTCGACTGCGAGGCCCTCCATTTATCATCAACGCTGACACATTCACGGCGGAGGGCCTTTTTATGCAATGGTTGAGAATTCCGAGTATACTTTTAAATGCATTCGGGGTGACCGCGTCATTGAACGACAGGCGAGTGCATCGCATGAATTCGCGGTTCTCGGTTCCGGTTGCGCACATTTATTTGCGGCAAACGGAGCGGGATGGTGGATTGCGGAGGGCCGCGAAGTTGTCACGCATCAAGGCGGCTTGCGTGAGCGCTGCGGGCGGGCTGCGCGATGCTTCGATTAGCAAAGCGTCATTATGGAAATTGGCGTGTACAGTGCACGTCTTTGGATCCGAGTAAATGAGGAAAAATTGTATTTGGCGAGCAGCCCTCAGGGCCTGGCAATCTGCTCTGCGCTCGGGACGGTCACATCGGGTCAAGACTTGCTTTTCTTTTACCGTCCGAATTTGCAATTCGGAGCCTAAAAATATCATTTTAATATGTCGTAATTTTTTAACTATACTTTCAAGATAGCAATGAAAAAAATGGTTTGGGTTGTTTTGATACAAAAACAACCAATTTTACTTTTTTTTGGGGGGGGGGGGCAAATTTACCCATGTAGCACTATCAATCCATATTATGACCAACGCTGTGAAAATGGGCAGAATTTGAAAACGTGCTTTTTTAAAAAATGTTTTCTAAAAAAATATATGTATGGTTAAATTGATTATTTTCCTGAAAATGGTTTTCAATATAAACAAGCTCTGCAAGTTATCAGGGACTTTCTGACATTTGGACTCTAAAATACTTATTTAGAATTTCAAAATTGAACCGAGAAAGATGTGATACAAATAAACTAATTTCTTAATCCTGTGCATCTCAAATTATCATTCTAAAAAGACATTCTCTATATTATGGATACCACTTTGACATATTTAATTGTTATGGTTGCTGTTAAGGATTTTATGGTTCATTTCGCATTTGCCTCTTGTCACATTTATTCGGCTCTTTCTTTCTTTACTTTAAAATTGGGCTGAATAATTTTAATCGGATCAGATTGGAATGAATACATTCACAGGTTTATACATACCCTTGAAAACCTTTAAAAAAAAAATTGAAATATATTTTTTAATTTAATTTATTTTTATTATCAATTATTTATTGACGCGCCGCAGCATCTTATTATTTTCTTTCTTGCTCTGTTTATTCTTTTTCTGTTCATTTGAACTCCAGGGAAAATGAAGTCATTGGTTTTGCCTGATCACTCGTTGTGCACATCTTACAAATTCTGCCAGGTGTGTAAATTTATTCTAACAACTGCACTGAAATGATCATCATTGCGTTTCTTCACTGAAAGAAATCACGTGGTTCTACTGCCGGATAGTGAGACGTTTTCAAACAAAATGTACCTCTGGTCACGTGTGTAAATAAAACCCAGTCCAAAACAGGAAACAGGTGATTTGGAATGTCACGTGGTTAAAAACAACCCCAACCAAATATTTTTGTGCCGTAATTAAGTAAAATCAATTTATTTATGATGTTTTTTGTGACTAACACTACTTTGACACCAATCCGACCTACGTAGACTTGTAGCCTTGGTTCTCCGTACACTTAATTGGATAGCACTTAATGTCGTGGCTACATTTTTCTCAACCTTGAAATGAAGAAAAGAAGACAAAAAGTCGTGTAGAAGTTGAGCCTCAACCGTGTTAGGATTTTTGTCGTTTAAAAAAAAAAGTATATTCTTACCTTCTAATGTCAGGAAGGTGGCACTCGATAAATCTTGTTGTTGTTTTTTTCGCCCCTCCGACTTCGTCAAAAGTAGTGCAGTCTTGTTGCTTGTCTTGTCTCCAAGTCCAAAGTGTGCGCGCGTTCCCGTATCGGTGGAGACTCGTGCTCGACTCGTCCTGGTTCGAGGAGGAGACCGAGGACGGTTTTTTATTTCGGGAAGCGTGTGGGCCGGCTCCTCCTCGCTCGCTATTGGCTCCCGTGGACGTCAATCAAACAAAGCAGCCAGTAGTCGCTCCCCAGACCGAACTTCGACATTTCTCAGCACGATCTTTTTTGGGGCATGTGTTGTTTTATTCTCATAGGAGCAAAAGTGGAGAAACCAACAGTCATATTTGCATCTTTTCTGATTTAACTTGGAAAAAAAAAGATTAGCACATGTTTTCCGTTGTCCCGATTCTTGACGCGTGAATGCAATTTGCATCCTTTGTGATGAGTGGGAAGAAACCTTTGGTTTGTTTGCGTTTGGGCTTTTTTTTTTTTTTTTTAAGTGGAAGAAGAGACTTTGGCGAGATGACTAATAGATGCCGGGGTGCTGCCTCGAGACTCTCCTCCCGGCCTTGAAGAATTTGGGATGGGATAGGGAAGACAAGACGCCACCCCAGCCTCCAAAAACCCCTGTCTTAAAATGACTGCGGGTAAGAGGATTACGGCAATAATGCCCTTCTCTTCTTGAAGGGTTTTTTTCTTCCCTTTTTTCTTTCTTTCTTTCTTTCTTTCTTTTTTTCAAGAGAGAGAGCGAGAAGATTTCTTCTCCCGGAGCAAAACCGTTTAGGTGGGGAATTAAGGGCAGCGCAAAGTAGCCTTTTAATGCATAAGCTTGCATCTTTGGTTGCAGGGAGATTCTCTCGGGAAGGGTTTGCTTGGGACAGTTTGATCTGTGACCGTGTTGGACACAAATATCAACAGGTTGGGATAGAATAGACGACAATTTAAAAACCGTTCTTTAAGGAATTTCATATAGAAAAAAAATGAAAATAATATATATATAAATAGAAATGACAGCTAATTCAAAATTGTAACCAATTTTAACCACATTTTTTTAATCCCAAAAAAAAATATATATATATTTTTTTTTTTCAATGTAAACGTTTTTTTGGCATTATTGGAGTGGAACAAGACAATGGTGGTTAACATTTTGAATTAGTTGTCACTTATATTTTTTCCTGTTTAAATTATTATTATTGTTTTTGTTGTTATTGTCATCTGTTACCTTAAAGTTTCGTGCACCTCTGCAGTTTCTCTCTCTCTCTCTCTCTCTCTCTCTCTCTCTCTCTCTCTCTCTCTCTCTCTCTCTCTCTCTCTCTCTCTCTCTCTCTCTCTCTCTCTCTCTCTCGCTGCGCGCGAGAAAGAGGATTAACTTGTGAACCAATGGAAATAAGAACTTAAACGGGAGGTAAATCTGGCCACTGTCTCTTTGTAGGGAGCGTCTCTAAAGCAATTAAAGCGAGAAAGAGTTTCTTCTGAGCGCCTCTCCACCCAAAGCTCCTTAGAGAGCGACGGTAGCTGTCCAGCGCGTCTGAGGGGCTTAAACGTCCCCCAAAACAGCTCCCCTTACCCCTGTAGCCTGTCGCGGTGCACTGCTCAATACAAGGTGGCGAGACAGTGACCCCCCCTTCCCCCCCACCAGCTGATTAAAAACTCATTTAAAATTGACACAAACCCCCCACAGCATTTTCTCTCTGTGGTTTTGTATCTTGCAGGGGTACAATTATTTATGACTGCTTCAAAACAAGCCAGCAGAGTTTCTGTGTCTTTCCGGTCTGCGTTCTTGACACTTTGTTGTACTTTACGACAGACGTGTCTATCAATTTTCATGTTGTGAAATGAAACCAGCTTTCCAGGCTGAATGTTGCTGGAATTCTTAAAAGAAAAAACAAAAACTACCAAAAATGATTTTTTTTTCATAAATGTCCCTAAAATGTCCGCTTCCAAGAAAAATGTCAAACTTCCTGCGTGTCTTTTTGGGCATTTTTTTTTTTTTTGCACAGCTACTCATGATATAGACACGCCGAGCAAATTTCATCCAGCTAAATCAAACCGGCTTCCGGGACTGAATTTTGCTGAAAATTCTCGGGGATGCCGCCAAATATTTTTTTGATCAAATGTCTCTAAAATGGCTGCCATAAAACAAAATAGGAGACTTCTAAACATGGCTTCTTAAGACTTTTTGGTGTGTCTACTCATTATTGACATAACGACAAATTTTTATATGACTAAATAAAGTTGGATTTCGGGGCTACCAAACATGCATTTTGACCCAAATCTCCCTAACATGGCTGCCTGAGAAACAAAACGACAGGCCCTCCGTATCTTTTTGAGCACCGCTTCTTGAGACTTTTTTAGTGCGGCTACTCATGGTAGACTTGACCACCAAATTTCACGTTGCGAGGTAAAACTAGCTTGTTGGGCTGAATTTTTCCAAACTTCTCGGGATGCTCTCCCAAATGTACATTTATACCAAAAGGTCCATTTCTGCTGCTTACTTTTTGGACATGTGTTCTTAAGTGGTTTTATTTTGTGCAGGGAAATCTCCACATGCGTGTTCGAATAGTGGGGGGGAGAAAAAAAAAGCGCTGAACTGCTATTTGGTGAATGATGCTCCCTAATAGCTAATTAATAGTCTTAATGATGTTTCTGCAACTTCATGAATACATTAGGTGCGCAATCCTGCAAAACTCGGCCTCCGCGGCACCATTCAAGGGTATTTCAGCATCTGTTCATCCCACGGCAATTAATCATTTTGATGTGTGGTTTAAAATCGACGACTTGCAGGGGACCTTTTTTTCCCTTCCCTTAATAACAAAGCAATTTGCCTTGAGCTGCCTCACGGAGACGCATTTTTAGCACACCTTCATATTTCGAAACCCACTCCTTTTTTGTCCTTTTCTAAACACGTATGTGAGAAATTGATTTAAAGAGGGTGTGAGGTGTTATTGTCAGCTGAATCCTCCTAATATCCCCTTTTATTGTAACCAGATTTCAGAACCTCTCTGAACAAATCCCTCATCTCAAAGTTTTTAACCCATCACTTTCCTCTAATGGTTGCAGAATTCCCCCACATGCCCCCTCCTCTCTCTCAATCCATCCATCCTTCTCCTCTCCCTTGTCTCAATTCCTCCGTCGCCTTTCTTTTTCTTGTCTTCGCTCTTCTCTCTCTCTCTCTCTCTCTCCCTGGCCCGCATCCCTCTGCACAAGGAGCCCCATTGTATAGTCCTAATCCAGAGGCAACACAGCTTTCGGGACATGCAGGGATAAAAGGCCCATCAAGCCCACAACTTTATGGGGGCAAATCTCTCCCTAATCCTTCGCTTTATCTAAACAAAAGCCCCCTCTGCCTTAATCCACCTATGTGCTGAGAAAAAAAAAAAAAAAACTGAAGATGCGGTGAAAGAAATGGTTTGATGGAAGAGAAAGGTGAGATCATACAGGGAAGCTTGAAGTTTCGGAGAGAGCAAAAATAAGGCCAGCGTATGCGGGATGCGTCTCGTTTCTCATGAAGGGAGTTCAAGCGATCGTATTTTCCGACTTCACGAAACATTTGCGTTGAAACGGAGACCCGACTTCTTCACCGGACCGTAACATACTGCAATGAATCATGTTAGTCATCACAATCAATACATGAGAACAACCGGGACACTGCCGAAATACATGAACCAAAAAAATGAACCAAAAATGTTGGCAAATTTGCTGTCAGATAAAATCTCTCAGGGAAGTTTGTGTTTGGAGGACATCTGGAAATGGTTAAACGTGACACTAAAACACCTGTTTTGTAGCAAAATGACAAACTTCAGATGACTGAAATTTGTAGTTTCGAGGGTATGCGAACAAAAATGTCACAGAAATGGCCAATCGAAAACAAAATGGCTGTCTTCATGAGTCCTTTTAGGCATGAGGCTATTTTGGTGTTCACTCAGGATAGACATGCTAACCACATATCACGTTTCGAAGTGAAACTGGTTTCGGGGTTTAAAGCAGTAACGTTTGACCAAAACGGTCCCTGAAATGAATGCTGAAAAACCAAGTGGAAAACTCGCAGTGTCTTTTTTTTTTTTGTTGAGTTTTGGAGACTTTTTTTAACCAAATTAAAAAAAAAACACATGAATTACAAATAAATTTCAGCGGGTGCTAAAATGTCCTCTTCAAAATAAAATGATCGAATGTCAGTGTCTTTTAGGGGATGTATTTTTTAGACTTTTTGGCGTGTCTACTCATGAGGGACATCGCGGCCAAATTTAATGTTGCTAAGTGAAACTGGCTATCAGGGCTGGATTTCACCCCCCCCCCCCCCCCCAAAGAAAAATTCCATCTGATGCTACCAAACGTATTTTTTTTTAACCATATTGTCCTTGAAATGCTCGCTTCATGGCAGACTTCCTGCATCTTTCAAGGCATGGGTTCTTAAGACGTTTTTTGTGAGTCTCTGTTAGAACATGAACATAGCTACCAAATTTTCTGCTAATAGGTAAAACTGGATTCCAAAAAAAACTGGATTCCAAAAAACCCCAAAATTACTTAATTTTTTGCATCAAAGCGGTCGTTGGCAAATTAGAACATCAACATCGCTACCAAATTTTCTGCTAAGAGGTAAAAGTGGATTCCAAAAAAAACCGAATTCCAAAAAAAACAAAAATTACTCCATATTTTGCATCGAAACTGTCGTTGGCAAATCACAAGCTTCTTTCCCTGTGGTTTTTAAAAGCGACCGACTCTTTTACCCTCTTGATTCCAATGTTTAAAATAGGTGTCAGACTCACTCAAAGATAATCTCCACATTCTTCAGCTAATCTTCCTAATGCCGTTCGACTCAGGTGTGGCCCTTGCTCTTAGCCCGGGCTCCATTCTTTTCCCTCAATTAAGGGGATCTTTAGGGCGTGCTGGAGAAACTATCTTGTTAGAAAAGCTCCTCTGTCTTGAAAATCCCTTCACTTCCTCTCAAACGTCTGTCTGACTTTAGAGACAATCCCACTGTATCTGCTGCACTTTGCAGACGGTCAGGCCATAAACTGGAGATGAGTTTCTGAAAGTTGAGGGCTTACAAAGGTTTAAGAGAGAGCTCTGTGGACGCAAAAAAAAAAAAAAACTTGCTCTAATGACTTGCTCTGCCTCTTCACTTTTTCTTGCCATTTCAAACCAGCTCCAAAAATCTATCTAAACTGTCAAAAGCATTTAATTTGAGACATTTGCCATCATTAACTCTTGCCAATGATCATCTCCTCCTTGGCTCTGTTCATTCCTAATAGAGCTAAGAGCGCTAATGAAGCGAATAGTTGTGGCAATTAAGTCGTTAGAGGCAATCCAATAGAACCCACCGAGGACCGGGGGAAGACGACCAAGGGGGAGAAATCCATGATGCAGTCGACCCAAAAGCAGCAACAGTCTCTTCTCTACGGAGTCACAGAAAGCTTTAAACTGGATTGAGGGGAATTTCCCCTCCGGTGGTATCACTAGAAATACTCGAACCATTATAAGGCTGATCAGGACTTGGCTGAAGGCGTCGGGTTCTGCCGTGCAGGGATTACACCTGGCCTCAGGAGGAGGGATGGGGGGGTTGGTGGGGGGAATATTTCCTAAATAGGCAGGCAGACAGTGAAGAAGAGAGCCGCAATGCATTCCTTCACAATAAAGTACAAATCCTCTTCTTCACAGCGCATTATAGGAATGAACATAAGGGATTGTGTCATTGTTGCCCTATAATCTGGATCAAACTCCTTGTTTTACAAATGGCCCTCTTTAAAAAGCTTGTTCTTTTTGTCTGTGTCCACCCCCCCCCACCCGCGCCCGGTTTCTTGATCCTGTATTAACCTGCTGTTTCCTCATCAGTAGGCTTTCATTTCATTTTGTCCATATGCGGCGTCTGCACTGAGACAATCACTCATTTATACGGACCAGAATATTGGGATGTGGATGTTTGCGGGAACTGACTCACAGCGTTGAGTTTCATCCCAAAGGCGTTTGATTTGGTTACCGTACTTAAATATACATATATATATATACATACATACATATATATATATATATATATATATATGCATTCAATTTTCTCAAAAGCCGACAGTGCCCCTTATAATCCGATGTGCCTTATACAGTATATGGATCAATATTCTGATTTCTCGGATGTATTGTTCTAAATATCCTGTGAAGTGCTTTGTTACAGCTGCAGTGGTTGTGAAACCTCAATACTGTATAAATGAAGCTGCGTTGTATTGTATTGTACTCCCTTTAGTGTAGCTCCATCTAGTGGATGCATAACGCAACCGCAGGCACTTTTGTAGCTTCTATTCTGTGCGCCTTATGATACGGTGCGCCCTATATATGAAACTGGTTTTAAAATAGGCCATTCAATGAAGGTGCGCCTTATACGCCTTATAGTGCGGAAAATACGGTATGTATAAATGTGTGTATATATATATATATATATATTATATATATAAAACACACACCCACACACACACACACACTGCGATTGGCTGGCAATTAGTGTATTAGAGAATCTAGCAAAGTCACACACCGGAAAAGATTTTGATTCACGTCAGACTTAGCATCAAAAGATATCAAAATAGAGCACTCCAAACTGTCACTGATGGTGTACACGAAGATATAATAGCTTCTCAAATGCCTTTGCCTACGTCCTTGCCCTCAAAAGCTCAGGGTAATATCCTATCCTGCTTCCAAAGTGGAGGTGGAGGCAGTTTTCTCTGTTCGTTGAACATGCAGCCAGCATGAAATCACCTCAGAAAGAATTGCTGAAGCTGTCAACTTTGTCTCGTGTCCTGACGTTATCATCTCAAGAACGGAAAGTGTTGGAATGAATGAATGAAGCGGTGTGATGTTGTCCTTGGCAGAGTCTTTATGACATTTGATTTGAACAACGGTTCGGCTCTTATTCAAGCGGTCACGAATCGTGTATGCTTGCGCTGCAATCGCCACAAATTGATGACTGAAATATTGATCTTTTCCATCTGTGTGTATCGTCACATCTTTCCGCCTTGTAAAATCAGATTTTGCAAGTTGACAGTACTGTAGTCTTGGAATGGAAAGTGGAAAAATATAGCAACTTTTGAAAAGTCACGCAATTGCTGCAATGCACATGTTTCGTCTCGAAATGATATGAAATTCTTTTCTGGCACGGCTTCTTTCTTATTAAAAACAACCATTGCACACATTTTTGTTTGTGTTTTAAGGGGGTTGGAACCAATTGACAGCAGTCTAATTCATTTCTTTTTTTTTTTTTTTTGGCTAACAGGAAGTGAATTGGAAGTGCCCCAAAATGAATAATGAGTGAACCAGAAGTACCCTTCGCTAAACAGGAAGTGCCCCAAATTGAACAGGAAATGCCCCAGAATGAACAGGAAGCATGCAAGGTACTCCACTGGGGCTATCGGGAGACATGGGCACATCAGAAATCTGTGTACCCCTAGTTAAACTCCTATGTTTAACATTTTATTCAAAATCTATATTTATAAATTACTTTCTCAACCCCAAGGAAAAAAATTCCAGAGCAGTGCCTGACAGGAAGTGAACGGGATTTTCACCAAAATGAAGAGGAAGTGAATTTGAAGTCGCCTAAATTGAACAGGAAGTGCTCCAAATTGAACAGGATGTGAACCCAAGCGGCCATAAATGTTTATAGATTTTTGTATTTTGTGACGGGGGGGGGGAGATGGTTTGAAAGTGCTCTAGGTTACGACAATCGATGCGGATTGAATTTGCAAGCCAATGCACCAATGCATTCGGTTTTACTGATGCAACGCGAGCGATGTCTGAAAGTGTGCTTTTCAACTGACGCACTGAGCTGAGGCCCGGCAGCGGGTCCGATGTCACCCCACTTTTGTAGTCCCGCCCACATCCCCTAAATGCCCCCTCGTCTGTTCTATCTGTCGCTTCTGAAAGGAATCTTGCTGGGCCCAACTGTCTGTGTAACAAGGTGGGCAGGGCGCTCACACTGGGCTCTATGCTACTGCGTGTGTGTGTGTTTGTGTGTGTGCTTTCATTTGTGTATACGGGCTTGGAGTGAGCACTTTCAGCATGTGTTTGTTCAAGGGGTCTCCTGGTGAGAGAGCACCACACATACACACGTGCGCAGACACACACACACACACACACACACCACGGCGATCCTCCAGTACTTTGTGACAGCAGGGGAGGGGGTGGAGCAGGAGGCTAATAGATATGTTTGTTTACCTATTTGTCCTTGACTTGATCAATTGATCAGCAGACTAATTCTCTGCCACGCTGGCTCATTACATTTCCATTTAAATTGCAAATGGATTTTTTCGAGTTTTCATCTTCCATTCCCAACTTAGTGTGTGTGTGTGTGTGTGTGTGCGCGCGCATTCATTTGTGTTATGGATGTACAGTCGGCAACAAGCTGTGGACACCAGTGGATTTCACATATTAAGTAATGCTCTTGTCTGCCCTGAGAAACAAATACTAAAGTTTTTTGTGTGTGTGTGTGTGTACAATATGGATAGTAACGTATTGCCAAAAGAACCTTGGCAATTAAATGGGGGATTTTGATGCACACGCCCAAGCTAATGATTTTGTGTTTTGGGGAAGATTTCAGTGAGTGATTACTGATGTAGATTTTAACAGTAGGGGCATGAGCAAGCAAACTGACAAGCAGCAGGGGATCGCTAAGCTAAATTCTAACTGACGCTATGACAGATGAGCTGTTGGTTCAGTGCGGTTGGCTGAATTTAAAACTACCCCCAAATTAAATGTGAGTTTAAAAAAAAAACAACCTTTTAGAAGCATTTTTAACCCCCCTCAAAAAAAAAATCTGAACTAGACAACACTGGGACCACATTGACCTGCAATGGCATGAAAGTTTGACGGCAGAAGATTGACAAGTTGCGAGAAGTGAAACCTTGTTGCAAGATAGCTGTTATTAGTTTTATGTGACAGGCACAAATGAGCATATGTTGCTCATTGAGTTTCTACTGATGTGGGCATAAAAAAGTCTACACACCCCTGTTCAGTTGCAGGTATTTGTGAGAAAAAAATGAGACCAAGATATTTGAATATGATTACCACCATTAATATGATCGATAACCTGTACAACTTAACTGCGATAATAAATTGTTTTTGAAACGTCAAAGATAACTTTTGGAATTATGCCCAAAAATGTCAATCTTGGACCATAACACAATTAAATATGGTGGAGGCAGCATCATGCTTTTTGGGCTTTAGTCAAGGTGGAGTGAATTATGAACAGTTCCGAATATCAGTCAGTGTTTGTACAAAACCTGCATGCTTGTTCTCGAATGAAGAACATGTCAAGACAAGCCTTGTTGAACAGCTGAACTTCATCGGCGGCCCTTAAAATGATGGCAGGTGTGTGTTGAGTCCCATTTAAGATGAGTTTGAATGGGATCGGGTAATTCCCAGTTCAAAGAGGGTGTGCACACTTAGGCAACCACAGTTACTTACTTCCCCTCTCGAAAAGATGGGGGTAAAAAAAATTCGACTGAGTTGTATGGATTACAGCTGCCTGGTGGTCCAGTAGTTAGTGCGTTGACCTCACAGTGCAGGGGTCGTGGGTTCGAACCCGGCTGCGGCCTTCCAGTGTGGGTTTTCTCTGGGTACTCTAGTTTCCTCCCACATTCCTAAAACATGCATGGCAGGCTGATTGAACACTCGAAATTGTTCCTAGGTGTGAGCGCCCTGCGATTGGCTGGACACCGGTTCAGGGTGTCCCTCACCTACTCCCCGAAGAGCCCAATTTGAAATCCCAAGGGACTCATTCATTTGCTTCCCTTGCTCGTTTGGCCATCATGGGCTTTATATGATGACTCCTCACCCCTGTCAGATTCCACCATGATCCAAACCACCACACACACTCGTTACCATGCGACACACACACGCGCACACATGGATCAATGGTCATAAATTTGAACCGTGACAAGCTTGACACATACACCCGCGAGGCCTTTGGTCACACCGTTTCTGTTGACCACTCCTTATGCTGCAGACACACACACACACGCACGCACGCACGGACAAGCCCTCTCGTCGCTTCCTTCCCCCGACACACTTTTCAAGAACCTCATTGACCCCTGACCCCGGCCCACTTGGCTCCATTATTGATTTTTTTTTTTTTTCTGCTCAGACCCGTTCAATCTTTGACGAAGAAGGGTGGAATTAGCAGTGGTCGTCAGGTAGACGGGGAGGGGATGACGAGGATGAAGGCGAGCGATCAATGAGTGCTGATGGCTGAGCTTGCAGCAGCACAAACAACACTCAGCCGTGGAGGGAAAAAAATAAAAAAAAAGTCGGAACGGCCGCGGGCGCGACGGCTGAGCGACAGTCGAGGTGGGGAGAGAGTGAGGATGTGGCATTCGTATCGCATTGCGTGGGCGATGCTGTCGAAAGGTGCATTTTTGTTGTTTTTTTTTTATTTGCTTGTCTCTCACTGCGTGATCTGACTTCATCCAAAAGTTCAATAAAGTCAGCATATTTTCACATCAGCCAGTCGCCCCCCAAAAGAAAAGTGATTCCATCCAGGGATTCAGTGAATTAGATGCAATTATTTGACTGATTTTTGCGTAACGGTTTCCGGCTTGCACGGCAAGCAAGGAAGTATATTTTAATTCCAAAAAGAATATTTGATTTATTATTATTTTATGATTCATTGTTTCAGGTTTTATGTTTGATCTTTGTTATGTGCGGCGCTTTGCTACAGCTGTGACAGACTCTCGAAAAGGTTTGAATATTTGACCTTTGACCTTATCTCTCATGATGCAGAGAAAACGTCTCTGTTGAATTAACAAAAAGCCAAGTCTATAGTGAGAAATATAAATCCTACGTTGTTTTTTTTTGGGGGGGGGCACAAACGTTCAAAAGTTCAGAGTCCCTTACAAGTGTCCTCATTTTTTAAAAATGTTTTTTTTTAATGATTATTACGATTAATCAGTAATGAAGTCCCTATACATGAATGTGGTCAACAAAACACAACAGGAAGCATCGATCCTAAACATGAGCTAACTCAAAAGATGCTAAATAAGCTGTCAAAATATTTCACATCTCATTAGCTGACCGTGTGAGAGCATCAGCAGAATCGCTGACGCCGTTGAAGGTGTCCCTAATGAAGTGTCAGATTTTCTACCTCTTTTTTTTTTTTTTTTTGGTCCTTTTTTTGGTGGTTTTTTTTTCGAATATCTGCAGTATTGTGAGCATGGTTGCTGTCAGTAGTGCGCAGTTTGGTTTTTTTTAGCAACCGTTTGTCCTCTTTCAACTCAGCTTGCAATAATCCGTCCTCGCTCCTCCGCACCACCGCCACCTGCTTATGGATCAGGTTTGCGATTTCCCTGCAGTGTTCGGAGGTGACACACTTAAACGTAATCTTTTTTTTTCTTTTTTTTTTTTTCCCCCCTCTTATTTAATTTCCCGCCGTCCTCTCCGCTGATTCTCCCCCTGTCACATTAGACGCAGTTGAGAGACTGATTTGGCGCTCGTGATCTCCTCTCTCTCTCTCCTCCCACTTGGAGAAAACCTTGAAATATCATAAGGAGATTATTTTATTCGTAATTGATTGAGTGGCTCCTCACCTCGGACCGCGATACTTCAAAGTGTCTGAATTAAGACTTGGGGATGGGAGGGCTGTGAAGGCAGCGTGCCTCCGCGCGGCCGAGGGTCGTGCAGCTGAGCCTCTTTGGTGGGCAAATAAGAGCTGAATCGGAGCCTGTGATGGTGGCTAATTGGCTAAAAGAGAGACGTGTGGGTCAAGGAAGCGTTCAGATGATTCTGCTCAGCCTCTTCAGGCTCCCTTTTAAGCTCCGAAATGGGTCACGCGGGCTTCTGTGTAGAAGGCAAAAAAAAAAAGTTTTGCAACTTTTGTAAACACCTTTGACTGTGTGTGTGTGTGTGTGTTTTGTTTTTTTAAACGCCGCTGGGTTTAAATAGCAAATCAATGACGTAAAACTCTTTCGAGATACGAGCCGTTGTATGGTGGCAGTGAACTCAGCAGTGGGGCAGAGTAAAGAACTCTTCAAAAAAGAAGATTCAAGCTAGATGAATGCAAACACACAATGCGAAATGCCATAGATGGGCTAACGAATAGCATCACGAATAGCATTGATCCTCAGTGTTAATCACCCCTTTAGCAATATTTAAACTCAAATTATGAGGCAACATGTGAACAGATGATATAAAAATAACCACAGGAATAGTACGTTCTTTATCCTCTGCGAGGAACGACTAATATTATAGCCGCACTGAGGAGTAGTTTTGGCACCACACATTTCCTGACCAGATATATGTCAAAAATGCAATTGTAACCCTTTCATGCACCCTGTGACCTGAACCTGAAAACATGATAAGATGTCCACTGTAGTAACCGCTGTCCCTGAAAGGGTTGAAGAACAAAATATGTGCATATTTTTATTTTTTTTAATTTAATCAATGTACTGAAGAATATCTTAATACTGTATATTTGAATACTTAAACGGGTGCTCCTCAAATACAAAGCCCTGGAAGCAAACAAAAAAAATAAGCAAAGACTGTGATTACCCCCACTGTGGAAAAGGTTCTGTGGCCCCAAAAATTCCCATTCAACAATGGCACAAAACCGCTGAACAGCAAACCACTATAGTCATTTTCACCAAAATCAACTCACTGGTAAAGGTATTGATACTGGCATGTTTGTCCTGCATGTTGTTCAAAATCCCCAATGAATACTGTACTGTATAACAGTGCAGTACCAGGCAGCAAAATTTGTCTAATTAAGCCACGATACACATCTGTAACCCTATTAAATGAAAGTACGTCTACGTCGTTGGTAGGTATAAATTTAGTCACTCCTCAAGCACTTCAAACGAACTGTCATTGGTTCTTGTGTGTGTTTTTTTTTGTGTGTACTTTTGAGATCAGTGTTGTAGTGGTGACAGATTGAAATCTTTCACGGTGATCGCGTCTCTCATCAAACTCGGCACATACATTTGTGGTTAAATTTTGTGAACATATTATCAACTTCCTATTTTACGTGAAAGATGCTATTTTTTTGATCTAGCAGAGCCTGGCGCTCCTAACCTGGGGAGCGCTGATCCTCAGTGATCATCTATCAAGTTTTTAGGTTCTTGAAGACAGAATGACTATTTTAAAAAAAAAAAAAAGGGGGGGGGGGGGGGCGGCATTGTCCACTTTCATATTTGCCCGTTCAGAGCAGCCACTGATTTTTCTTGCTGCCCATGGTCCTATCTTCGTTCCTCATCCCTTTTGTCCCAGCATGTCCCCCCACCCCTCTCCTCACTATCAATCCTGACCCATTACTGATCTTAATCCTCTTACCTCGCCGCTCAATTACCCACTTCAGCCATTTTTGCATAGACACACCAAAGAAACAGGGGTTCCTCTTTACTTCTTCACCCTCCCCGCCCACCCCCGCTTAAACGCTCACTCCTACGACTCCCCCAAACCTCATCAATGATCTCTCTTCATATGATTTAATTTGCATCAGAAGTGCCGAAATCTGAGAGAGGCAGGGTCAATTATTCGTCCCCCTTTTCTTCTTGCAAAACTTCATCCTCACATCCAAATTGAAAGTGGCGTAAATCAGTTCCCAGGCATGCGGCTGTGGCCGGGCTGTGGGGATTATTGCAGGTTTTGTGTTGTTTGTAATCCCTGAATGCCACTTTTAGCCCCTTCATTGGTAGCAGGGAAATGCAAATGCCACGTTTGTTGATTTTTAGTATTTTGAAATCGCAGCATCAATCTTACAAAAGCAGAATTTGCGGTTGTCATCCTTAAAGGAAAGTCAATCCTAACCACTACCGAGTGGGAAAGTATCCAATTTCACTTAATTGGCTCATATTAAATTAGTATTTATTTACTGCAAACCATTAACAAGTATTTGTCTTCGTCTATCTATCCGTCCGAAAATAGTAATATTGAAAACGATCTGTGGTCAATCTGTGGGTGCTGAAATTAGATTAGGCATGGGTGGTGAAACGGATTAATGACATCTCCATGCTTTTCAATGGGGAATGATGATTTCAGATCTGACTCAAGTTTTTTGAGTTACGAGCCTGGCAAACATTTATTTATGATCATTTTTGTGACATTTGTTGAATGATGTTGTTACGTAAAATGAGTGCCTTGGCTCAACAGAGGTTGGGAAACACTGGTTACATCTAATCCAGTGGTTCTTAACCTGGGTTGGATCGAACCCTACGGGTTCGGTGAATCAAGATGTCAATTAGTTATGACATGCCCGCTTGGCCATCACTGGCTGCAGATGATCACATGACATTGCATGTCCAATCAGTGCTGCGGGAAATTTAATTCGCTCCGTAGTCAACGTGTGATAGTACGTCATGCACGGTTCATTTTGTGCACAATTTAAAAAACGTAGACAGTACTTGAAATGTTATTTCCTTTTTTTTCTGGTTTTAATAAATGTGTTTTTTTTATGTGTTAAATTTGTAAAAAATCAAAATTTTATTTTTCACTAATGAAGGGTTCGCTGAATATGAATTTGAACTGTTTGGCTTCAGTACCTCGTAATCGTAATATCCTCCCGATGCGTCTCCCTTTTCTTCGCCCTCTAATTTACAGTTTCTCTCTCTCTCTCTGGAGAGAGATTAAGCCCAACTCTCCCGACGGCCCTTTGCTTAATTGATATGATTTAAGTATTACAAGGTCCTGGGAGGTTTCGCTGATTTCTCTGAGAACTGCTTCCTTTCATGGAGAATCATGACTTTCCTTCAGTGCCTCCACCTCCATCCAATGCCTTCATCCTGGCACGCCTCCCCTTTTTCCTTGTCCATGTTTTGCCTCACTGTCCTGTTCATCTGTGATTTGCAACCAGAAGTCTCTAGATGACTTCTCAGCATTCTAAATGAATAACTGGTAAGTAAGGCAGAAAGTACATGTAATCAGTTTTCAAATGTAGGGAGTAAAATGAATAGTAAAAATAAATAAATAAATAAATAAAATAATTCAACTAACACACAGGTACCATAAAATCTACTTAAGTACACTACCCAGGTATCTGTATGTGATTACCTTGCAACACTGCCAAAAGGTGAAACCACTGTGACGCTGGAGGCTTTCATATTTTTAAACCACAGTGGCAAAGCAGAGGATTTTCAGGCATTCCCCTCAACAAATCCAGCGATTAGGCCTCATCTCCGTTGCTTCTAATCTCTAAATCTTGTTTGTGTCACAACGAGATGACGCCATGAAAAGCCCAGAACACGTTAAAGACGTTTCACCTTCCGCCTCGACATTATTTCCGTATTTTAAACCAAACATAATCTCATTCGATAAATCATTTTATACTTATTGACAGCGTATAAAAAAAAAAAGCCTTTCTGCTTGGTAAAAAAATCTTTTTTTCCCTTTCTCAGTTTAGATGATCAGCTTGTTGGCAAACGCCGCACGTTTGCTGGTTTTTTTTTGTGGTTTAAAATTTTTTTTTTTTAATGGTTTTCACCAAACTTGGCTTTGGCAACGATGACCTGCAGCACGATAAAATACATTTCATGAGCAGTGAATCCAGCTTCATCTGGGCAAATGACAACCATGGAGTGTGTATTTGACACCCTCACATTCCTCATATACATCTTTCTCCCACTAAACCTGTGCAGAGTGTGTTGACTCTATTAACACCCCCGTGCTGAAATTTTACACCCGGACTGCAAATACGTAACGTTGGACCTCCTTCTTTCATCCTGCATCTCCTTCTCGGTCTCTCATTCAGCGAAAACATTTTAGTGGGAAAGCAAACGACGACGAGATGGTTGACCACCAAATAATTTTTTTAAAATGCCTTATTTAAGAAATGTGAATTGAACTGGGACCCAAAAAGTAACTCTAAAGGTTGGTGACCCTTGTCTTAAACCGTAAATATAACGCAAACCAAAACACTTTATGATCATTTCAAGCTCATTTCAAAATGTGCCTGATAATGGCCACTCAGCACATCAACATCAAACTCCCTGTAACTTCTGCTAACAACCCTGGCTAATGTTAGCTCCTCCGCCCACATAGAAAAATGTTCCTGTCTCAGTCAAGCAGTAACACTTCACCATACTTTCCTGACACTGGACTGAGCTAAGGCTTTGGCGCCACCTTATGGCATCTTAGGGCAATACAGAAAAAGCACAATAACTGCAAATAGGTGAGTTTTTTGGCCAAAAAAAAGCTTTAAATAAATACAGTGGTACGACTACTTATGAAATTAATTGGCTCTGGAAGAGAATTCTTAACTAGAAAATTTTGTAAGTAGAGACGCGTTTTCCATGTAAATGCCCTAATCCGTTCCAAGCTGCGACTAGCAGCCCATCCTGTATTTTTTTACCTTTCGTATCTTGAAATTTCTTTCATAATAAGAGGCAATATTTCCCTGCTGATGCGTTTCGTAACTTGAAATTTTCATATGAAGAGACGTTCATAAGTAACGGTACCACAGTAGGTGAAACCGTAGCGTTGCGTTTCAGACTTGAATTGAGTTTCTATGCAACATGTAATCGTTGCCACTGCCTGCCGACTTGCATCAAAGCCTGAGAGAAATCCCTCACGTCACGTTTGTCATGTTGCACAAACTTTTACTCGGCAGGCTTCGGAAGAAATCACGAGCGATAAGTCAAGCGTTAGAAAGTAAGCGCTTGCTTTAGTGAGCTACTGCTGGCTCTGTTTTCCTCAAGGATCTTTTTGTAGGTGTTGAAGGAACGTGTCATCACGGGGATGAAGGTGTGCGGAGTTAATGGGGCAGAGTTTCGTGTGTGTGTATGTGTGTGCGTCTGTGTGTGTGTATTCAGGGTTATATGTGAACGTGTTGCCCCGCAGTTTACCTTTGGGCTCACCTGAAAGTCTTCATTCACTCGTCTTTCTTCTCCTCCAATCCCTCCTCCTGCCCCTGTAAGTAAGCCACGAAGGTATTTCCACAGCAGTGTGTCAAGTGTTAATATTTACTCTCATCTCATGCGGTGGTACAAAGACGCGTCTCCTCCATGGTACACCTCTGTGGTACCTTGTTGGGCCTGTTTACGAGACCGAAAGTCAGAAAGACTTGTACGTCGCTTTATAAGCGCAGAGAGGTTTGCGCAATAAATTAGAGATAGATGGGGAGGTTTCGAGTGTTCGATTTGACGGAGCTATTCAGTGTCGACTGTGTTGAATGGGAAGATCGCAGTCAGTGGAGATTTTCTTAACGCCATCACCCGACTTTGTTCGTATTTATTTGTTTAAAACATTGCTTTCATGGCAACAAATGATAATCAAGAAACCGTTTTCTTCCTGTTTTCAAGTGAAAATGCTCTTTCGTAAATACTGTAGTACTTTTGTGCTCAGGGGTCACTTTTCATTTTGAAAATGGACAAAAGTGCCAGGTTATTCGCAGATGAAGTAAAAGAAAAGATTAATAGTACTTTATGGCCACGAAATACATAGAATGTGCTCACCGGTATTAATTTGTGCCCATGAAATAGGTATAACGTGCACACGAAATGATAATTTATGGCCACAAAATAGGTGTGATGTGCATACAAAATGCTTTTTTGTGGCCACGAAATATGTGGAACGGGTTCATGGAATAATAATTTGTGTCCACAAAATAGCTATAACAGGCCCATGAAATGCTTATTGACATACACACGAAATACTCATATGTGGTCAAAACGGGGTTATAAAATGCTCACAAAATAGCCCAGTGGTTAGCATCACATATACCGGGTCGAAAGCTCCGGCCTCCCTGTGTGGAGTTTGCACGGGTGGGGTTCCAAAAACATGCATGGCAGGCTGATTGTGCATCATTGTCCAAGCGTGGATCACACCAATTCAGGGTGTCCCCCGCCTACTAGAATTTCCGGCACCCCCCGCGACCCTAGTGAGGATTAAGCGGTTCAGAAAATGGATGGATGGAAAATTTTTGTCATTCCTATGAACAACTTGGACATCTGCTTAAGTAAATGGAACACACTTTTTCTCGAAACTACATTAGGCAATGTCCTTAAGCACCTCGTATATTTTAATTTCTTCGAAAAGTAACTTTTCTCATTCAGTTTTTGCCAATAGCCTTCAAAGCCAGAATTTTCTTGCAATCTTTCTTTCCCTGTGCATTAACTTCTAAAAAGGTGCGTTCAATTCGCTGACCCATCTGTCCAGGTGCCAAATGTACCCGGTGGCCACAAATTAGCATTTTGTATTAGCATAGCAATATTGATGCCACAATCCCCCCCCCACCCACCATGTCCTATCTGGAACTCGGTAAATCTGTTGTGCCGCACATAAAAAAAATTTCAAACATCGCCGATAACAAACCAATAAGTCAACCATGAAGCATTCTACAAAAGTAGGACAAACCTCATCCTGCTGGTGTCTTATGTCTGTGTGCCGAAACATGTCTCAGTTTTGTGAGGTCACAATGTTTATTTATTTATTTATTTCAGCGCCTCGTCTCCACGGAGCTGACTTGTCCCAGTCCAACCTCTGGGGCAGCGGGTCACGAACTCTGGGTGGGTAAAGTTCAAGCTGCTGCATCCCAGCAGGGAGGGATCGCCGGTTCGTGTGCTCGGCGGATCAGCTGAGGTGCAGAAACAAAAAAGGAGCATATGGAGGTAGAAATGCGTCAACACAACTTGAAAATGTGGTCAATTTCAACTTGCGTTTTTTGAGTTGGCTTTCTTATAAAAGCAGGAGCCATAATTCACCCTGTAACCTGTTAACCTAAGTTGTCCACTATAGTAACCGCCACCTCCGAAAGGGTTGGAGTGACACAATATGTCCGTCTAAGACAATTGCAGTTTCGACATTCTTTGTATTCTTTGCCATTCCAGTGGAACACCAAACTTTTAATTGGCTACTGGCAATAGTTTGACGCATCAATACAAAAACCGCCTTCATTAAAGGCCCATTTCGTTTCACCATTACTGCAGAAACAGAAAAAAAAAAAAGCCGGTGACTGACTGCTGATTGAGAACAAAGATGATTTAGTTAAGCAGAAAATCCAATGGCAACCTCTCTCAGCCTGTGATCAGCTCACAAAACACCTTATCCAGTCGATCCTACAGGACAGGGAGGTGGGGGGGGGGGGAAAAAAGAGAAAAGCTGGCTCCTTTTTTCTTTATCCCCAAAGCAGGATAACAGCCGGCGTTAGGGGAATATCCACGCCTGCCAATTGCAGTAATGGCCCCTAATTCCAAATTAATTCAGTCTAAATGAACTGTCAGAGGGAGATTGATTTGTTGGAGCTGCTGTCTTGATGAGTGCTGTCATGTGATTAGACACCAAGGCCTGCGTCGCTCTGCCGCAGCCCCCGGGGCAACTTTCCTCTCTCGCACTCTTTTGCTCTCGTCTGTTCGCCGCCCGGTGGACCCGAGCGCCGTCAACTGCGACTGGTTCTGGCATGACAGGTGAGGAGATACGAGGCCGCTGCGGAATGACGGCCGCTGAGGAGGTGAGAGCGAGCCACCGGGGGCTTTTTCGGTCAAAAATTGATGGGTGACTGCGGCGCTTCGGGGGAGGTTCGCAAAGCGGTAACGGCGGTGTGGCTTTTTGGGGGCCTCGCGCAATAAATGGAAATGTCATTTTCAGTCTTTTCCTCGATTAAGTCCAATAACAATACTCACAGGTAAAGAGTATATTCTTTGAAACTCTGGCTAGGACTGGAGTTTAGTTGGGGACCTTCTCTGCCTCTTCTGGTTTGTTACTTCCATCTATCACAATAGACCTCAGAGCTGCCCAAACTCTAATGTTGACCTGTCATCTTGTGTTTCAGGAGTTTTGCTGAAATTATGACGTAATATCGCTCTCCAGAAGAAAAAAAAAATGCCACTGTGGGACCTCAGGCATCTGACAGAATTCAGAAGAGACTTGGAATTATCTACATTTCTGCTCAACAGGTAAGTTTATCGCCTCTTTTTTAAATTTTAATTGACTGTGCATTCACCCCGTTACAAATAAGCCATGCTGCCAATGTCACAGCTGTGGCTAACATTTCGTTCCTTACATTGCTAATGTTTTGCTAGCACTGCTATTTCCTTCAAGCTAGAAATGAGTTCTCTATGCCTCTTTATCACAACTTTGCACTCTCATAATTGAATGCCAGCATGACCGGCTGTGTTAGTGAGGGGGCGTGGCTTTTGTCAGCGAAGTGATGTGATGCTACATTCAAATCATGCTAGCAGTTTGAACACTGCAAACTCTCCCTTGAATGTCTGACAAAAGGTTTGTTCTTATCGAATGTTCAGGTTTTCTTGACGAAAATGCAAATTTATTGTTACTCATATGAATTTAGCTTTTTTTTAAAAATTAAATTAAAAATAAATTATGCTTTGGTTGATTTTACTGGTGATCCATTAGGCCGTTTGTGACCCCTGAACTACAATGAGTTTTACACCCATGGTAAAGTTTGAAGACATGCTTATTAATAGGCTCTCATGGAACTTAATTAGCTGTTGAAACGAGGCCAGGGGCACTGACGTTTCTGCCCCAGAGGAGTTTGCTATCCCCGCTGATTCCTGGGCTAGGCTAATTATTTCCCAATAACCTTACTTACTGGCCATGCTGACTCCTCTGGGCCTGAGCCTAACAAGCGTCACCCTGCCAGCGGAGCGGCTGTTCTGCTTGAATGTTTTTAGCGGCACGCCTGACACCTCCGAGATGATTTCCTCCTCTGCCTCCTACTCAGAGGAAGCCGGTCGAGAGCCCCAACACGCGCAGGCGACAGGGCGGTGGTTTTCCGAGGCCGCCGCTGTTTGATGTTGGAAATTAAATTCCTTCAAATTCGCCATTAACGCTATTACTAAAAGTATCGGACACACTGCTGAGTAACCCGGCAGCTTTGCGTCTGCAGTCATTAACTTTGCCCTCTCTTGACGCTCGCTCTGCAAACTAGTCAACCTTATTACTCCCAGCCATCTATTTTGACTGTTTATTTACATTCTTATTGAAATACTTTCACCCTCACACTCCTTCCATGCTGCACATATGAATAAATATGGGCCACGCAGAAAAGCTGTTTATCATGCAAAGTGCCAACATCAGAGGCTATAAGAGAGGGGGGTGGCCTAAGGAGGCTGAGCTATTACACTCAAACAGAGTCGACATTTTGAGTGAACTTCTGATCTTTTGACAAACTTGCAGAAAAAATCGAAATATCGGTAAGGGATGATTGTTGATTAATTGTGTGCAACTGAGGCAAAGTGGGGTGAATTACTTGACTGTAACCAGCAGAGGCACTGTTGATCCACTTGCAAATGCTTTGCTCACTAAGGCCGCATTCCACTTCCGGTCCAAGTGTCCGATTCCTGTTCAAACTTTTTGACAACGCACATTAACTCTATGTTCACAAACGCAAAAAAAAAAAAAAAATAGCCAAGAAAAGAAGACTCTCCCTTTATTGCAGTTACTCTTTTTAATTGATTGTGACTATGGGGAGGCCAAATGCCCAACCCAAATATGGAATAAGCTAATTCTGAATGCGAGCTCCCATGCAGGTGAGAGTCCAGAAAATGTATCAAGAGTCATCGAAACAGTGTAACCAATTGCTTTTATTTTCCAAGGTATGCCCTCCATCAATTATTATTTGTTTGTTTCTTTACAGCTGTTTTTCTCATGTGACCATCCTGCATTAATCCCCCTCCCGTTAAAGCTGTGCCGTTACAATCCCCACTAAGCACACAGCCTGAGGCCACTGCAGCCGCACCCCACTAATGGGCCCGCCACACTAAAACATGTTTTCTCCTTCATTGACACTGATCATAACAGATTAAACGCCAACTTTCTTCATAATAAGTGAAGGATGCGTGACACCAATCTTTTTTAAGTGTGTTGTTGTGTTTCCTGCAGACGGCTTTAAGAGATTCTATCCGACACCATCTGAAGGGATGTTTGTCACATAATAACTTGACATGAGATGCCACTTCTTAAAAAAAAATATATATATATATACATATATATTTTCCTCAGATTACGATCAAAATACATTAGAAGTGAAATAATACGCCGATTTGATGAGAAGATACTGGCTTTGCAATATGTTCACACAAGGCATCAACATCCAATGCTTCCTCATAAATCCGTATGTCAAAACTTATACAGGTACCTTCGAAACTAAATACAGTGGTACCTCTACTTCTGAACATCTCTTCAAATATAAGACATTTTCAAATTATGAAACGCCTCAACAGGAAAATATTGCCTCTTGTTATGAAAGAAATTTCAAGATATGAAAGGTAAAAATACAGTATGGTCTGGCACTCGTAACTCCGAGTTTCCTGAACGCAACATCCGTATAGCTGCTCTGCCATTGGCTATTGCCGAGCATCTTCCTGGCATCCCATTGGCTAAGCGGGACCTTTACCGTCATTCGGCCCTCGATAGTTTTAACGTAAATGTGAATCACACAGAAAAAGTGTTCGCCAGTCCGCCGATCGCTTATGATGCTGAATTTTGCCTTGGACGTTTTCGAAGGATTGTTAAAAGCCGACAAAAACAAACGTCCTTGGATCAGTTCTTTACAAAATGCCAGGCAAAAAACACTTCTCAGAGAGAAAATGAACTCAAGAAGGCAAAAAACGATGAGGACACAGTTAAAAGTTAAATGACCATCATTTTTATTCTTTACTCTCTTCTTTGTTTTTTAAATTATGCACAACTCTGATTTATTGTACAGTGATCTAATTGTAACATATATTTGTTCCATGTTTTGATGCATTTTTATGCTTCAGAAAACATTTTTGTCTGAATTTTGTGGCGGCTTGGAACGGATTAGGGCATTTACATGGAAAACGCGTCTCAATTTACAAAATGTTCTAGTTAAATTTCTTCCAGAACCAATTCATTTCCTAAGTAGAGGTACTACTGTACTGTACTGAAAATTATCACTTTGAAATGAAAAATGCAAAAAAAAAAATCTGCAATGTACGCATATACATTTTTTATGCCTATAAAATTGCTACGGGAGGACCATGAGTGTGTCAACTGTTCAAAGAAGGAAACTCTTCAAAGTCTGAGCTAATAAAGAGACACCGGCACAAATTAAAAAAAACCAAACAAACACTGCAAGAGGCTTACAAACAAACAATGGCCCATCTCCTGACAATTCAGCACCAACAGTGATGCATTGTAACCCAAACTACCACTAACTTTGATCGCACATGTTGTCAGGTTCCTTCTTCTTCCTCCACCTCAACACCCACTGACTTATCACACCGCTGTGCCTTTCCCTCCCTCTTGTAAGAACTTCAGCGTGTTCCGTGATCAATACGGAGTTGGAGCTCTCTGACTGCATACATTCCGCGCCTTGGCAAGCTTAGCCCATCAATACTCTTTAAATTCTCCTTATGGCCCCCACCAAACAAGCCGCTGCATTATTTAGCGGGCCTACAGTCAATTGCGTATTATCTACACAACATTAACAGGTAAATGGCTTTCCGTGTGGAATCTGTCCAAGAGTCGCACTTGAGCAATGTGGCCTTGTGCATCTTTCTCACAGCAAACAGTCAATGAGGAGGCTTTAGAGTCCCAAATCCAATACGGCGATCTCCTTATGTCTTTTCTTTGCATGACATGTTTGTAATCCGAGCTGTCGGACGCAGGAAATGCTGCCTGCTCTCTCTTAATATTTTAGAGCAACTTTTGAGCGCGCCGGCACTCAAGGGGAGAGAAGTTACCTACTGTAGGTTTTTATGACGAAAATAAATTTCCTTTGTCTCCATTACAAAACGGAACGATGTTTGTTCAATTTAAAGCGACTGTGTGTGTGTGTGTGTGTGTGTGTGTGTGTGTGTGTGTGTGTGTGTGTGTGTGTGTGTGTGTGTGTGTATATATGTGGGTAATGTACTCAAATGAACAGCGATACAAGCATGTCTCATTTGGCGGGGAAATATTCCCCCCCCCCCCCCCCCGGCCCCCATCTCCACCACTGCGAAATGTTCATTAAGGAATAAATCAAATGAGGCACGACGGCGACGAGGCCGCGGCGCAAATTCAATTTGTATTCATAACAGCCACAAGCAAGGAAAGTGATCATTCACATGAGTTGTTTTACTCACGTTGTTTTCGCGATGAGTTATTTAAGAGCCCTCTATTGTGCGTCCGTAGCGGGGGTTCCTCGCGTAATGAAGCTTTTTGCTTAATTATTTCTGAACATTGACTAAACTTATTCAGGGTTTTTGTTTCTTACGATATTAGCCACGTTTGAATGTCATTGGTGAAAACACATGCAAAGGATGAGAACTGTTGTATGGAATACGGGCTTGTCGAGATATAGCATTAAACTGTTTTGCGTGATTTACTGGTTTTTGGGGGGGGGGGCATGGCTAAAGCAGTGCCCTGTTTTGCACTTTGAATGTGGCATCAGTGGTTATCTGGCAAAAGTATCAGTTAGTCATTCCTTAGCCCATTTCTACCGCTACAGATAGCAGTTAGCTAGCTATGCGCACACGCCGAAAATGCATCCTCCCTGGACGCCACGATTTGCACAACAGATTGGTGTCGTGACATCAATTTACAAGTCCGGAGATGACACTGCGGACGAGACCGCAGGCCAAGAGAAACCCCAAAGCCAGCTAGCTTGCAAGCTAGCTGGCGGCTAGAGCTTCCCGATGGGTTATATTCCCGCTATTGGAGACTTGAAGTGGATGTATTTGTACAGTTCAAACGTGGAGGGTTGACATAAGAAGGCCGCATACTGAAGTAGCATACGTTTTTCAGCAGATGTGTTTTTATGAATTCAGTGGATATGTCCGTAGCATTTGGGGAGCGGAGACACTAACTTGATTTTTCGTGCTTTCATGCAAGCCTCGTCTTATGCACGTTTGAAAAAAAAATTCAAACCTGACCTCATTTGTCCACAAAAACATAACAGAAGTACAATACAGTCAAAGCTCTGTTTTCGAACGTCTCTGTTCTCGACCAAATCGGTTTTCGACCAAAGATTTTGAGTTTTTTATGCCTCGGATGACGAACAAATTTCGGTTCTCGAACAAACTGAGCGCACTTGAATGCACCATTCTGGAACGGATTATGGTTGAAAACCGAGGTTTGACTGTAATGCATATGTGAGTGCAATAATTAATCACTCACTATATTAGACAATTTTGACTTATGTCCAAAATGCATTTTGTTTTCAAAGCAATTGATCACATCTGCCCAATGCATCTAACCAATAAAAACGTCAATTTCAGTTCCAATTGCAGTTCACGAAATTGTGTGGTGAGTCTAAAATGCTTAAATACTTGCTTGAAAAAACCCAAAGTATCTATCGTTGTTGTCGTTCGTCCAAGTAACCTCATAAACAGATGGAGCCCTTCTCCACTCAGTTTGACAGTAGGGTGAAGAACAATAAACATATTTAGAGCAGGCAGCAAGGAGGAGAGATGGGAGATGGGAAAAGAGGATGAGTTCTCGCCTGTGCCGGAGAGTCTGCCAAAATCCATTACCTAAGTGTTCTTTATCTTTCCCATATGCTTTTGTTGTCTAATCTAGCCCAGCAAATCCTGGATTCACAAAACAAACACACGGATCAGCTCTGTCACTTGCGAACCAAAACAGCACAGTGGCGCACGCTCGCAGCGCTGCATAGTGGCCAAAAAGCACAAGTGCATCCAGCCGTGGACGCGCCGCGCGGACGGATCCGTGGATGGATCGGAAATGGGTGAGAGAGGATGATTGGGAAGATAATCAGACAGCAGCCAGAGGAATTCAAGGAAGCGGAGACAGAGACGCTAACTCGACTTTGGATCCCCTGCTTTGGCCCTCGTATCCTTGATCCTCTCAGTGTTCTCTCCCCTTCTTCCCCTGCTCTCTTCTTTTAAGGAGGATTGGAGTTTATTCCACACAATCCACCCCAGTTCAGGAAGTGGAACGAGAGGGACTCAGGGAAATGCGGGATCACGGACGGACTTCCGTGGGGGAAAATCGTATCACAATAGTGCTTGGACTCCTATCAGATTTAAGTGAAGGGATTTAAAAAGACGAGAGCTCGGGCTCAGTGGTAAACTTTTAGATTGCAGGGGCGGGGTAGGCTGATTCGCGAATCGAAGAAGGGCGATGGGACGTCATAGCGCCGTTGCCATCCGAATGCTAACGCACAAGGCAAAACGACATAGACAGGGGCTAACGAATAGCATTGGCGTTGCGGCATCACAACTTGGCTTTACGTGATCAGGATTTTTGGAGCTGAGCACTGATTGATGAGTTAAAACTGATCACCGATCTGATCAGCAGATTAATCAATTTATCTAATCGATAGAAACAACTTGGTTATTTACTGTAGAGTTGACCCATGTGTTTTGTGGGGTAATGGGACCAACCTGGCCCACGAATAGCCAAGATTTTCCGATCGTGACCGCTCACTGAAATACATTGGCGAAAAAAATAACAATTCAACCATCAAAATTCTCCGAAAAATACTGATAAACATTCAATAGGGGTGAGGGAGGACCTGACAAAGTTACAGACATTTCCGTCTAAACGGGCATGTCAAAGGATGAAGGATTATGTAATTCACACGGAATAATGTTCTGTCAATCATGCATGTCCTTTACTTCCAGCTCTTACCAAAACAGTGTGAACTGTTTTATGAGAAAGCAAGGTTATATTTGTTATAATCATCAAAACTCCAGCCAATCATTATTATTTTTCAAAAGACCCTATTATTATCTGATTAATCGCTTGGCCCCAATAATAATAATAATAATACTCAAAGGCATATTTTATTTATCCTCTGCAAAGAATGGCAAATTTCACTGCAGCTTACTGAGGAGCTGTGACGTCATCCACATATGTCCGCGTCTATCTTATAGTGCCCCCAGGTGGACAAGGTGCACACACCGGAACTAAATGTCGTGAATATATAGAAGCAAAATAAAATATGTGGAACAACTGTTATTACATAATAACATAATTACATAATAACATAATAATAATTATGTAATTCCTGTAAATTCTATGCGAATGTCGCAATGTGGTGACTTTTACAACATGTCACAGTAGCCACTAAATATCCTAGCATGCCAGTCAGTTAAGTGCCGATAAATGATTTGGCATATACAGTTCACTTCCTTCATGCGTACCACCCTCCCCACAGCTCCGTAGGCCGCCGAAGGCGAAAGTTATGTGGCGATCGGGCCGGCCCATTAAGCCGAGCAGCAGCATGCTGTGTGAGCAAACATCCCTAATCACAGTTTCTCTTCGAGTCCTAATGAGCCTCCGCTAATTAGCCTTCTCTCAAGACGTCAATTGTTTCTCTCTCTCTCTCTCTCTCTCTTTCTCCCTCCGCGCTCGGTTAGTCCGGCCTCATTTGTCTCATATAGATTAGTGTGCGTGACTGTGTGTGTGTATGTGTGTGAGGGAGTGCTAATCAGGCTATTGAAAATCATCAGTAGTTAAAGTGAGGGTTTAAGATAGAAAGTCATCAAACATTAAAGGAGCTTTTTTCTTCATATAGATCCGGTTTCAATGTACACATCACTTCAGAGCAAATAGAACTTTCTATTATGGACTTTGAAATACAGTTCATAAAAAGTCACCTCTGTTCAGATGAACCCAAGAAAAATAATTTCAAAACTTTAGCCGGCATTAATGTGACCAAAAACATGTGCAAAGCAAACAACTGGACTTTGTAGAACACATAAGACCACATGAAAAATAACAATCGCAAATTTCAAACTGGGAATCTATGTTTCGAGTTTGTGTCTTGCTAAAGAAAATAGGAAGGTACGTTGCACACTCTGTGCTGTTGACAAAGTGTTATCTAGCTTCAAAAACACTACCAGAATATCCACCCCGCACCCCTCCAAAAAAAGAAAAACATGAATTATCGGACATTAAAGACTCCTATAAAAAATTTACATAATTACTTATGCCAGTTGAAAAAAAATGTCAATTTCATTTTTAATTAAAAAATAAACTTTATTCGTACAGGTCACTGTTAAAAATGTACTTCCAATTACATTTGGAAAAAAACGGTGTTCAATTTTATGTTCAGCAGGTATCTATTCAATTTAACTAAAGTGACTTAATCGTAGTTAATTTTAAAACCAAGTGCAGTCAAACTTCGGTTTTGGTCCATAATCCGTTCCAGAAGGCTGTTCAAAAACCGAAATTGTTCGAAAACCGAAACCACGCTTTTTTAAAAATAAAAATGTTTACTGAACACGTCTGCTCACAATGGAAAGCCACACGAGGAAGCGTCACTTCCTCGTGTAAGGAAGGCGAGAGGAGTCAAATGGTGCATTCAAGTGCGCTCAGTTTGTTCGAGAAACTGAAATTTGTTCGTCACCCGAGGCATAAAAAAAATCAACATTTTTGGTCGAAAACCAAATTGGACGAGAACCGAGACGTTCGAAAACCGAGGTTTGACTGTAATCAGTAACTTGACCTAGTTACTTTTAAAGTCAAGCCATCAGCAAAGTTACTTTTTCAAGGCCCCCCTTGGCCACACCGAAATTGGAACATGTCAGCCGTCATCTGTTTGAGTTCCTCCTGTGAAGGAAGTCACTAATGGCTTGTTGAGCTGCCGTAAGACTGGTCGGGCCCGGAGGCCGGTCACAGCCATATCTCACACGCTATTGATCCGCTCTCAGCTAAGTGTGACCCAGAGCTCTTCATCCCTTCTTTTTTCATGTCCTTCTCTCCTTGTTAGTGATCCTTTAAAGTTATAACTGCACTCCTGTCAGCCGAGTCATTATTATTGATCTGCTGTAGCTCCACTGGCTGATCTGTGCTGCAAGCATAGCCGGTACCTCGCCACTGTTGCTGATCCACACTTGTTGCCGTGGAAATGAACTCTCGCTGCAGTCAATGTTCTGTGAAAGCATGTTGTACACGAGAGCAAGTATATACAGTGTTCCCATGCATCTTTGCAGGTCTAGCTCCACAAATTCATTTATTCGCGATTTTTTTTTTCCTGTAAAACCTTTCCCTGGGTTTTTGATGAAGAAAAAAAAAAATCAAACAGTGTAAAATTGTGCATATTTGCACTTTTTAGGTCGAAAATATGACCATTTTGTGCATGGTGTTTTATAATTTATGCAAAATTTGATGATGTTAAAGAAATGACTGAGAATTGAAAACTAATCAAACCAATATGACAACTATGACTCCAACATGAGAGCATTGGCTTTCAGCATAGCAGCATGAATTGCACATAAGAATTAAATTTATTTTCAAACTAGGCATCCGTTTCATTGATCAATCAAAATCAAATCGAACTCTATAAATTATAATAGATCATCTGTTTTAATGCTCTTAGAGAGAAAAAAAAAATTGCACTTAGTGGAGCCCAGACGTCAAAGCAAACATGGTGCATCAGCATTTCGCTGTGATGCTGCACGCAAATAGAACAAACTGCAAATAAGTGTAAACGCCACAAATATTACCTGTGCACTGAAATATTGTAATTGCCAAAAGCGTCCTTGTCCCTTCAAAACTTGTCATTGTGTTTGTGTAAACTTTCCCCACGGGTGAGAAAATGCCTTCCAAAAGTCATGCACCACACAAAGCAATTCATCCAGTTTACAAGCTATTAAAAAAAAAAAAAAAATAAAGAAAAATTATAAAATTAATTAATTATGAATTAAATGAATTAATGAGTTAATATTAAAAACCTCATCAAAGATGCCGACCATTGATGAATGTACAAAAAGAGCGTGCAGAAAGTTTTACCACCCCCCGCCCCCCGCCCCTCCCCGGTGTACACTGTAGGCAGGTTCCTCTTCAGGGAAAGCCGTTGTGATCGGTGTCACGCGGTAACAAATTAGGTGGACAGGGCAACAGGGCAGCAGATTGGTGCATTCATCACAAGAGAAATAGATCATGTCAGCGTTGTCTGTTGGCCCATACGTGCTTGCTGTGGGCCCGCGCGGGGGGTGCTTTATCAAATGCAACTGTAGGAAATGAGGCCTTCATGACAACTAATAGGTTTTAGGAGTGAGCGCGGGCTGAGAACATGAAGGCGTCTCAGGCTTGTTTGCGTCGGAGTACAACACAGCAGAAAAGCCAATTGCGCAATTCTGAAAGCTATACGGCCAGAACATTTTATGAATGAAATGTACTTTTCTGTACTTAACTTACTAACTGATAACATTATCCCGATTACAATCAGAATAACACACAACACATTCTCATGCATTTTAATTTTTTTAATTTATTCCGAACAGTGTTTTCTCGGTTTTTGTCATAAGCATGGTATATTTTATGAACTTAAAAAAATTTTTTTTTTTCATTTTTAGCTAACGAAAATAAGATTTATGTGGCACAAATGCATGCTGTTATTGGGGGCCGACCAATATGCATGGCAATTCTAATATTTGGTAACCGATTAATAAACTAATGAATTAGAAAAATATCAAATGAATAACAGCGGACCAGTGATCCAGTAGTTAGCACGTTGACCTCACAGTGCAGAGGTACCGGGTTCGATTCCAGCTCCGGCCTTCCTGTGTGGAGTTTGCAAGTTCTCCCCGGGCCTGTGTGGGTTTTCTCCGGGTACGTCGGTTTCCTCCCACATTCCAAAAACATGCATGGCAGGCTGATTGACGTGCTCTAAATGCTCTAAATTGTCCCTGGGTGTGAGCGCGGATGGTTGTTCGTCTCTGTGTGCCCTGCGATTGGCTGGCAACCGGTTCAGGGTGTCCCCTGCTAACCGCTCCAGCACCCTCCGCGACCCTTGTGAGGATAAGCGGATCGGTAAAATGGATGGGTGGATGGTATAAAATGAATGGACTAGCTTCACTTTTGGTCCCTTAATGCCTACAATAATAAAGCAATGCAAAAAAGCAGGCAGATCTTATGACTGTTTTTCCAATGTATTTGTTCCAATTTAGATCAGAGAAAAAAAAAATCAACAGATTTTGTTGTTGTTTTTTTGGACTACTGTATTTTAACACTGTTATCTTTGTCATGTGTTGCAATCTGTATTTTAAAAATAGTATAAATGCCTGATTTTATTTGAAGTATCTAATAGTGGCCGATAAATCGGCTAGTCCCTAGCTGTTGAAATGCATTTTTTTTGGTATTGTTTAGATTTTCTTTCTCCAATTTTTAACGTGTTATTAAGATACGTTGAATGCCCAGAAACCATAAATACAATTCATGCCATGGTAAAGTTGTTACTGGTAAGTGTGTACTATACTGTACATATATTCAGTCCTCGACCAGAATCCATCACTTCCTGTTTATATTTCATTAGTTTGCCCTTCTCGCCCTTTAAACTAGCATTTGCATTCATCACCCAATCAAAGTCTCTTCTCGAGACGGTCTTAATGTCACCGTATGTTGTCGTGAAAGCCGTGTGATCAATTCCCTCGATGTGACTCCCCCGCAGGGTTGGGCGGCCACGTTCGCGACAGCCCGAGTGGAAGAGACGAGGGACGTCGGGGGGGGGCGGGGGGGCAGAGCGACAGGCAATCATTTCTCGACGCCGGGGCCCACCGCGGTACAAGGCGAGTACGCGAAAGCCCATTTTTTGCTCTGATTAAGTCCTGACAAAATATTCCATTTGTCAGTGCCACGTGGCTGAGACAGGCCCAGTCGAGTGTGTCTGTTGACTGTCGCCAACCATTTACATTGTTCACTGACAGCATCATCATTTGCTGCCTTAATGTCCACCTTCACGTCTGTCTGCCTGCCTTGCATCCCTCCTTCCTCTGCTCTACATGCCCCCCCCCCCCTCCGCACCCTTCACCACCTTCATTCCCCTTTTCTCTCATCCCTCCCCCCCCTCCCAATAGCCTATTTTTGTTTGATCTGCCCTCATTGCAAGGTTGAGTGCCACCAAAGAAAGCCAGCGCAGAGAGAGGGACCCAAGTCATTTTCAATGTCATCAATTTCAATCTTCCCATGTTTTTTTTCTCGTTCCTCCTCTCCCCCTCTCTCTTCATCCCCTTCTCTCGTGGCATCGCCATCACGGGGGCTATTTCTCAATTCCGCCTACCCCGGCGTTGTTCTCTCCACTCCGAAAACACGTACGGACTATTATCCTGTCTCACGTCTTTTGCTACAACCTCCGCCCGCAAAAGAAAGCAATTTTCCCCCGGCCGTATCTGTGATGAGATCCAAATGAAAGATCATTAATAGCCGCTTCCGAAAGAAATGGAGTCCTGTCTCCTATTTTAAATGTGATCATTCCTTTCCTCCTTCGCACGCGCTCGCCGGCGCTCCAGACGCTCGCTCGCAAGGGCCCATCGTCACATTTCGTCTTAACGCTGATGTGTTTGAGTTGGGGGAAGCCCGACGGCCATGCACGCCTCTATACACGCACCGGCCACAACATTAGGTACACCTGCGCACACTTAATGCACACAAAATGAGTCTTGATGGATCCTGGCAGGCGGGTAATAAAAATGGCAACAGTGTGAGTCAAATTTGTGCATTGGTCGCTTTATAAAGGTAGAAGGTTTGATATGGTTCTTGGACTGTAACGCAAAAAATTTGTAGGTATGCTTGCTTGGGCTGTATACAGTCGCTGCCCCCTTTATTTTTGGTGTCTTGATTTGCAAGTTTCATTTGTTCCTTGACCTTGGTGCATCTCAAATTGTATTTCCTCATTGAAATGAATGGAAATGGAATACCAGCATATTTTTGGAAAATGCGTTTTAAGAAGAAGGATTTTCTGAAGCGATCATAGAATATCTACCACTGGTTAGAGTCAAATTTCCAAATGAATATGGACAGATCCTAAGACAAAATACAGTAGATGTGAACATAGAAGCTGACAAGGGCCCACTTCATTGATTTGTGATCACCCTTTCGCCAAATTCCCTTAATCTGCCCATGCAGGTCCCTTGCAAATTTGATCAACTTGAAATAAGGACAGACTGATGATGATGGGCAGGTGGACTGGCCACTGGCGAATGATAGTCGAGCAAAATTTACTGACGCGGGCCACCTCTGGTATACAGTCATCCCTCGGTTTTCGACCATAATCCGTTCCAGGAGGCTGTTCAAAAAACGATTTGTTCGAAAACCGAAACCAAGCTCTTTTAAAAAAAAAAAATCTTAATTGAACACGTCTGCTCACAATGTAATGCCACACGAGGAAGCGTCACTTCCTCGTCTACCCGAGGAAGCTCGTGTAAGGAAAGCGAGAGGAGTCAAGTGGCGCATTCAAGTGCGCTCAGTTTGGTCGAGAACCGATTTTCGGTCGTAATCTGAGGCATAAAAAACTGAAAATTTTCGGTCGAAAACTGATTTGGTCGAGAACAGAGATGTTCCAAAACCCAGGTTTGACTGTATATCTGTATTGCGCAAGCTTTTATAGGCCAAATTTAAAAACTAATGAAAATATCTCAAACTCCTGCTCGTAAATCAGCTTCAGAAATATTATTAGGGACAAATGGAGCCATCTCCGATGAAAATTTGCTGTTGACCATTGTAATCAATCATCCATCCATCCATTCAGACATTTTCTCATCCGATTCTCCTCACAAGGACCATCTGTCCCAGCTGTCATCGGGCAGTGGGCGGGGCACACCCTGAACTGGTAGCCAGCCAATCACAGGACCCATAGACGTACAGCCATTTACAGTCACACCTAGGGCCAATTTAGAGTGTTCCATGAACCTGTCATGCATGTTTTTGGAATGTGGGAGGAAACCGGAATACCCGGAGAAAACTCACGCAGGCACGTGGAGAACATGCACACTCCACATAGGAAGGCCAGAGCCAGAATCGAACCATGCACCTCTGCACTGTGAGCCCGACGCGCTAACCAGTCGTCCACCATGCCGCCTGTAATTAATCAACATAATTCGATACAGAACACATTGAGGACAAACAAAAAAAATGCAATTCATTGGGCGGCATTGAGGACTTCATACGGCATGAAATCTGATGAAGTGATTTAACAGACAAAGCGGTACCTTCTGCGGCTGATGTCGACTGTGAGCAAAACAAAGCGATAAAGTTGTGAAATGTAATTTGGGACTTGATTAGCATTCATTAGCCCACGGGGGTGGGGGGGGGGGTTCCATTCTTCCCCGCTGTTGCTCTCCATCTCCTCGTGGCTTAATGTTCCTCCTCTCATCCAGTCATCGTGGGTGCTTGGATCACTGCTCAGCAGAGCGCGACCCATTTGCAACCCCGTGTCTCTCGGCAACGCGCTCTCTAAGCAAACTTTACCTCCTACCTGCTCACACGCTCCCCTCCCTCTGCTCGTTAGCATCCCATTAGCATTTCATTAGCACGGCTAGCGTGCGATTCCACCCAACTCTGCTCCATAGATCTTCCCATTGTCATTTCTTCCCTTGGTGCAGACGAACTTTCAACGCAAGGAGAAGCACACATTTGGTAAAGAGAAAAATCAATAATCATACAGTGGTATAAAATAAAGCGGTGGTTAAGTGGCAGTAGTAATACAATGCTGACATTTCAGAAAACAGGTGAACGGGAAAAAAAATACAAAATGAAAACACTTCTAAGGAGCTGCTGTAGGTCACCACTCACGCTCAGATCTTCACACACTGCCAACCTAGCCCAACTTTAGCTCCTGACATCACACACTTTGCGAGAGACTTTCAGCTTCTTCCAATGCACAGTACACACAAAAAAACCCCCGCATTATTTCCATACAGTTTGTATAATGATGATTTACGTTTTTGTACAATACCGTTTTTTTTAAATGGTGGCGGTTTTGTGGTGGTGATAGTTTTGACTCGGCAACGAGCGTTTCCATTGTTCCCTATGAAAAATCAGATTCCGAATCTGAATGGTTTGGGAAGTGGACCATTTTGTTTTTTGCTTTTTCTTGTCATGTTCTTTGTCTTTTGTAAATTAAACACAGATTTTATTTCTAATAGTGCTAAAAAAATGTATTTACAGGATCTTTATTTTTCATTGGATCAGTTTAGCATGATGCATATTAGAACTCTTTGGGTGTAACAATTACTTGAAGGACAAAGCTGACATGCGTGTTATGAGAATGACACACACACACACACACACACACACACACACACGCACATATACCTCACACGAATGCAGTCAATCAAATTCATTTTAATGTCTCGGCTAGAAAGACACAGTAATTAGCCAGGTGAGCGAAGCGGAGTGAGGTCACATTCAGGCAATTAAGGAAGTGACAGCCCATCCAGTGTAGTGACACACACACACACACACACACACACACACACACACACACACACACATGCACGCACACATTTGACACTCATTCTCATGACTGTTTCAAAAGTATTTGCAAAGCAGGTAATTACCATGGAAACTGGATATCTGTCATTGATACTCTCCATGTCCATTTGACATATTCTGAAGGATAAGCGCAATAAAAGTTAAGTGAAAGACTCCTAAGTTGGGAGATGGACCAAATTCTCAAACAAGCACATCAAGGCTTGCGTTGGCACGGAAATCAGGATGCGCCAGTTTTTGCACTCGTGCAACTGCGCTGACTATAAATTTCAGGTCCTTTTTAAATTAGCCCTCAAAATTGCTCTATCGGTAATTTAGGTCTACTTAGAATAGGCTAAAACTGGCACCAGAAACTAAAAGAAAAAAAAACTATTTGATTCAATTCACTAAAAGTGGAGATGTCTGCTTTTGCATAAGAACTCTTCATATTTTTGTGAAACCATGAATGAAAGCTGAAACTTTACCGACTTCCCTCAAGCTTAGCTTTATTTATTTCAAATCCATTCTAAGTGCTCTAAAGGCTAATGTAAATAAATCAAGGAATAAAAACTCTCAACACTATCAATCCGAGTACTTCTCAACATAATCAGTCCAACACTGGGGTCAATATCTCATCTGCACACTTAAATCTCGTGACATTTTGTTCCCTCCTCCTTTGTCGACCATCTCAGTGCAACGACTACAGTACCAAATAGTAAGCGTGTGTGTGTGTGGGGGGGGGGGGGCAGAGGTGGCGGGTTACAGTTATAAATGGCCATCATTTCCCCAACCAGTTCGTCGTTCTCCATTGTGGAGCGGACGTCGCCGCGGGGCGTAAGAGAGGTGGTGTGTGTGCGTGTGTGCGTGTGTGCGTGTGTGTGTGTGTGTGTTGGGGGTAATAGAGGAAGCAGAGGGGTCGAGAGACCCGCGGGAAAATGATGACAGCAGAGAGTCACACCGGAAAGCTGCGATGACATCAGTGTGTGGAGATGAGAAGACAACGGAGTAAATTTACGAGGCGTTATTTCATTTCGGGCTGCCGTACAGAACTTTGGAGGTCAGGAGTCGGAACTTTTCACAGCCAAACAAATACTTTTATTCACCTTCATTTGACCTCGTCTCACTCTGCCCACCTTCACCCTTTTTATTTTTTCAGATGGCCTTGTGGGCTGTGTCACATGTCGTTTTTTTTATATATATGCCGCAGGCCGCAAATGGCCCCTAGACTCTACTTTGGACATCATGTTGTAACTCAATTTCTGCATGGCTGACAGAGCGTTTTATTTCTCTTTTGAATTCCATCCATATCCCGCCAACGGTCATAAGCGACAAGTCAGGCAGTCTGACTGTCAGCTGTGAAACGGCAGCGGTGCATACAAGAGCAAAACTAAAACTACTCAATCAATCCCATATTATCGCTGTTTGAATTGCTCCGCCCACCACGATTCAACACTTATTCCGATAGATGGTCAATCTAAGGCTGTGTCGTTGTTCACAAGCTGCATCCTACGAAGGCGGCATTTTTCGGCCGTATGACGTCACTTCCGGCGCAGCTCGACCGCACGTGGTTTCCAAATTCTAGAAAGACAATTCCACAGCTGGGTCCTTCGCCGCCTTCAAAGGCTCCTCCTCATGTAGCCTCCGTGGATCGCACAGACCGTGGCGAATTTGCGACAAGCTTAAATGTGAATTTGGACACCACGCACGGTCGAGTTGCACCGGATGTGATGTCATGTGGACGAAAATGCGGTCTTCAGGGGGGCCAGCCTGTGAATTTGGACACAGCCTAAATGTATGACGGTAGAACATACGGTGGTACCTCTAATTACAAAATGAATTGGTTCTGGAAGAGATTCTTAACGAGAATATTTTGTAAGTAAAGACGCGTTTTCCATGTAAATGCCCTAATTCGTTCCAAGCCCCCCCCCCCCTCCCCAAAAAATTCGGACATAAAGTGATCATTTTCAGTACAGTGGTACCTCTACTTCAGAAATTAATTGGTTCTGAAAGAAATTTCTTAACTAGAAAATTTTGTAAGTTGAGACGCGTTTTCCATGTAAATGCCCTAATCCGTTCCAATCGTTCCCAAAATTCAGACTTAAATGTTTTCTAAAGCATAAAATTCATCAAAATATGTAACAAATACATGTTACAATTAGATTACTGCACAATAAATGAGAGTTGGGCATCATGTAAAAAACAAAGAATAGAGTAAAGAGTAGAAAATAATGGTCATTTAACTTAACTGCGTCCTCATCGTCCTTTCGTATCTTGACATTTCTTTCGTGACAAAAGGCAATATTTTCCAGTCGAGGCGTTTCGTAACTCGAAAATTATGTATGAAGAGACGTTCGTAAGTAGAGGTACCACTGTACGAGTTCCTCAATGTAATGCGAGTGTGTGGAAATGGCAGTAAGGCACAAGTAATTATCTGCACCACATTGATCAAAATCTTCCCCGAGACCTGAGGGTGGCTTGTGGGATGGCTTGAGAGCCCTTACATGTTTGTCTTTTTTAATTAGACTGTTCCAGATAGTATTTTTTAAAAAGCAAATTAATTTTGTTTTGTTTTTTTAATGGGGTGGAATAAGTGATGTGGAAAAATGACTTTTGTAGGTTGCTCATATCATGAGAGCAGTTAAGCTTTCGACATAATGTTCAAGTGCCCTGCGCCTCACAATCTTTATTTAACACTTTGTCTTTTGTTTTATTGCTACAACCCCTTTTGGCATCCCCACTCTGAGCAGCCTTCAGTCTTTAATTCAAGCCACCGCATCTGCCCTCATTGAATTCACTTCAGAACTGTTTCTTAATTCTATTTCATTTGGCATCCTTAGACTTTCCGATTTAAAACCGTACAAGACTGTTGGCGGGGTGCACCAATTATGAGCTTAGACGTGATCTCCTTTTTTCTGCTCTGATGGTTTTAAACCAGTTGGGCGAGTTACGTCCAAGAGATTAAATTGATCTGTAAAAAGCAAGTGGAGATTAAGATAAACACTTTGACCAGGACGGTCCAGTGATTTGGAGCCCAGTAACTTCCAGATGTTATGAGTTATTGTGAGGAAAATGCGAAATCCACTTTGCTTTTGTCTAATTAAGTAGGACTCGTCTGTCGGGCACTCAGGCAAAATTTGCATTGATTTCATTTTCATTCCAAACCATCACTTTGACCACTGCACTTACCTTCTCTTGCAGAAATAGCAGTAAATGGCCAAACGGGTCGAGGAATGTGCAGCCCCACACATGACATTGACTGGAAAATAAGATTTTGGTCGCAGTATAGTTATATCGTGCATACAAAATACCAATTTGTCCCCACAAAGTAGCTGTTGCGCCATACTGGTATACGGCCAGCTAATGTATGCTCTATTTTCTTAATTGGAATTCTAAATTTGTCATGGGAATGACATTAAAAACCACAAGTTCGGATTTCTGGGCCACAAATTTGCATTTTGTGCATACAATATACAATATTTTTAAAAATTTGCATTTTTGAGCACGTTCTATCTATAATTGTGACCACGGTTTCATTTTATTTTCCCAGGGCAGCGTACGAGGAGTTGTGTGAAGTACCACGATATAGTATTAGAAACGTCTTCTCATCAGAGCCCAGTTGAACTGGAGAGCCGCTGAGAGACGAGACACGTGAGAGGAAAGCAGGGAGGGGAGGCTGCTGTTTGACAGGAGGCCGTTCTAAATCCCACACTCATCCATCATAAGTGGCGTTCGCGCACTCTGAAGGCCTCATAATAGCCTTTTGCATTTTGTGCCTTCTGGATTCCATCGGGGGTCGGGTTGGGTGGGGGGGTGGGGGCGGTTGAGAACACAAAGGTGCAGAAGAAGGTGGGGGTTTCATTCTTTTTTTTTTTTTTTAACTCACCATCATCCAACTCTCTCCTTCATGGTCTTTTTCCCTTTTTTGGGGGAAAATCACTATCTGAATTGGAAAAGGACCCTGGGGCCACGAGGCACGGCGCCTGTGTTTTTTTTTCTCCTTTTTTGGGGGATAATTGACTCTCTTTGCCCGCTTGCATATAATTCATCAGTAGAAGAGACGCTGATGACCTCACAACCTTGCAACCACACACTTCCTATCTTCTCACACGCATTACTCAATCAAATTTATGCATGCGCAGAGACAAACACACACACACGCACCTAAAGCAAGGGTTCAGTTTGACCCCCTCCACCTGCCCCAGAGGAGCCAGCAGGCTGGAATGAGAAGAGGGAGCAAGCGGCAAGTTATCGGATGAGAAAGCTGAGATGATAGATGGGGCGCATTGTGGCATTATGAATGAATTAGACCTCCCAAATACCTTGAGCAGTGCAAACTGTCAGCCGGTGTCTTTGCTAATCTGCCAGCAAATAGAGCTGTTTCTACATTAAAAGGGTCCACGAGGCGAGCGGGCAGAATTAATTGAGCAATCATGCTATTAGAGAGCAACATCATCCTGAGCCCTTTTCCTGGTGTAGCACCATTCATCACTGCCCCCTGCACGAATCGGATGCCCCGCTCCCACTTCTTCCCCCTCTTCAAATAGATGAGCATTACTGTGACAAGACACAGGTAGCTTTTGTCTTCTTTCCATACTTCATCACGGCTGTCAACATTTTCTTAAGGCCTTCATCTGATACACTCTGTTCTATTTTTGAAACCACCTTTTTTGGGCAAACGTACACCGATGAGTTGTGGACTTAATAGGCACCTGTGTTCTTTACCTAGTCTTTCTTTACGTGTCGCTTCAGATTTAGTGAAACTTTTATAAAGAGGTGGCAGGCGTACTTGCACTTTAACTGCGGTGCTGAAGTGAAAATAGAAAATACAGACTTTGGAATGTACTTAAAAGTACACTGGATAAAAATGGTGTCTGGAATTAATTCCATTTATTTTGTCAGTTGACTGCACACAAAAAAAAATAATCCTCTGGATCAAATTTTTTTTTAAATTTAAGTACCGGTAAATGTACAGTATAGTCTAGTTAAAAAAAAACCCTATTTTTTTCATACACTCACAGTGTTTTTGTTTTTTATTGGACATGATGTAAATATTAATGAAGGAATAAAATATAACTGTAATATAAAAATATAATTTCAAAACATATCATTACTTTAATCAATCAGTTGTTCGTCTCCACAGACCTCAACATGTCTACTTCACTTTTTCCAGCTGTAGTGAAACTATTTAAATGATGTACGGAAAGCATTCTACGACACAAACACACCCACGCCCACATACAAACACTCGGGCACGTCACAAACACGCGGGCATCTACCACCCCCTGGCGGCGGCAATTGGGATTTTAAAAAAAAAAAAGGTTTTAACGCTACACATATTCCTGATACAAAAGACTCAGTACATTGATAAAGTTATTCAAAAAGAAATTAATTTATTTGTATTGTCAAATACATTTCTGAAACATATTTAATCTTACAATAGGGGAGATAATCATTCACGACAACACCGTAAATTATATTTAATCACGTGCAGCTACTCACTTCAGTGTTTCCTGAAAAGTGAGTACATTTTAAATTCTGTTTAAAAAAAAAAAAGACTGTGGCGAAAAATAAAAATCTCTCGCGTTCGTTCACATATTTGCTTACACAAGAATGTATCATTTAATCTGCCGAAGAGAATGACAACATTATCCTTATGTACATACTATTATGTTACGTGTGTCTTTGTTGTCCACGCCTGCTTGGTCTTTACTTCTTTTCAAGGCGTACTTTTGACTTGATAAAGCCACATTTTTCAGACTCCACTGACTCGCGGAGTGACCTGTCTGTCGGCGTCGTCAACACAACTATTCTCTGTAAAAGTAAAAGGGAGAGAGGCACCATTATTCCCAGCATTCTCCAAAAAAAAATGGAAAGAAGACAAACATGAAAGCTGCAATGCGTATGACACCTGAGGGATTGATCCTGGTGTTTTTGCGACACTGTAGAGAATCCACAGAGGAACCGAGATAATTGAAGCGAATGCAAGTAGTAGTCCCAGAGTGTGTCCCCACCAGGGGTACTCGTACGTGTTATTGTATTTCAGAGGGGTGAATTGGACAAGAAATAAAATTAATACACCCTGTGGAGGTAAGGCGTAAGAAAAGATGTAGTTAATGATTTCGTAATCACTACAGAATGTGATAACCATAACAACAACAAAAAACGACATCAAAACGATTTATAATGTGTTTCTCTGCACTGTTGTATCCCATAAACACTTCCAGTAATGACATCATTTGTAAAGAAATTACAACAAAACCGTTTTTGCACTTTTTCTTTTGCTACTCCAATTCAATGCTCATTGTGCTGCTCCTTCTGGTGCGTGCTTGTTGGCCACCTGGGGCCAGTCAAATTCAGATATGCAGTATGCATACACTTCACGTGGAAACTCTGCAAGCTGCAGAAATAATACTTGTTCTTCTCAGAGGATAAAGAATATATGTGCAACATTTGTGCTGCGAGCCAGAGCTAAAATAAACGCGAACAGTTAAAATCTTGAAAAAACTGAGAAGTCAGTGTGCCACCGGATTATTATTTGCAGTAATGTAAGAAAATTTTATTTATGCATCACCATTCAAGTTGAGACTCACAAAGTGGTTGACATGGTTAAAACCCCAAAACAGGAACCTTGCAGAACTGCACCACGAACAGCTCTTGCTTTTGTTTACCTTACTTAGTGATGCGTGCGGGGTCAAAATATTACAAGCATGTCTGCAATTGTCATTGGAGGTTCATAGGATGGAAATAAAGGGGTTTACTTACAGTGGACATAAAAGGAGTAACAAACTTCCAACAATATTTCATATAAAGTGAAGGCCGATAGCCAATCATATCCTCGATTCGATTGTAATAATTGTCAGCGCCTTGGAGACGGATAAAAGGTTATCAGATGATGTTCTCGAATAGATGAAACATTGTCATTTGACTTTTTTTGTTTGTGTGTGTCTTCAAAGCTCACCGTATATCCATCCTATGCAAAGTGATTCCAGAAGGGCAATAGCGATCAAGGGGATGCCGCTGCAGGCATAATAGTCGAAAAGCTGAAACACATACAGTCCTCCCTTGCGGGCCATCAAATAAACTGTCAGAAAGTCATCATTTGAAATTTTTTTTTAAATCACTCGACGTGTATCTAAGACACGTCCAATAAATAGCAAACACAGAAATGTCATGTAAAATATTGGAACACACTCACCTCAGTGACCATACATAGGCCGACGCATAAGCAAATACCACACAGAACCAGCAGCAGTATTTTACGTCGGTGTCCGGTGAAAAAGATGGACGGGTACAAATCCGATATAGATGTGACCAAACCTTCAAGATACACAAACTACACAAAAGATTTATTTTTTTTAATTGTGAAATAGGAGTCATCGTTTTGAGCCCATGATTGTTTATTGATCCATTCTATTGTTGGTAAACAATCACAATGTAAGGAATTCATTTAACACCTTATTAGTAGCGATGCACCATCCCGTTAAGCAATAACCTGAAAATAAATGAGCCGATACTAGGACACCAATACTTTCAGATAAACATGAATGGCAACAGTTGGTTAGCTAAATCTATCGCCATCAATGCGCTGCAGCCATTCTTGCGTGTCTCTTATCTATCATATTTACTCATTTTAAAAAGTGCCTTGTGTTCAGAGTGAGACACCAACCTGTTTTCGTTGAGTGAAAATTATGCAACTAAAATTTCTGTTGCGTGTTTACCCTGCAGGTTTTACATGAAGGGTATTTCCCAAAAATGAGTGAAAACTATGCAATGTTCCAAAAAAAACAATTCTGTTGCGTGTTTAAAAAAAAGAAAAGAAAAAAAGATTAAGATATTGTAAATTACCGGCACGAGTCGGTCCTTGGGTGTCTTGAAGGGCGCTTATAAATAAAATGTATTATTATTATTAGTAGTAGTAGTAGTATGAATGTTTTGTGTTTGTTTTGCATTAGATTGCGCATGTGTACCTAACGTACTAGCATAGTAATGTCATAAAACAGTTTCACCTGACTGTCCAGTCCCAGGAAGATAATCATGATGAAAAAAAAGGCAGCCCAGAGTTGTGGTAAAGGCATCATGGCCACTGCCCGAGGGTAAGCGATGAATGCCAGGCCCGGACCTACGAGTGACCCGTAGTGGGGATCAATACATGCCATTGAGATCAGTGATGAGAAGCTACTAGAATTTCGAAGTAGGTCTCAATTCATTGTTGCCAAAGTAATTTAGTTACATCACTGATTACTTGCTTTAACCCTTTCTGGGACGGCGGTTAATACAGTGGATAGCTTATCATGTATATCAGGTTCTAGGGTGTATGAAAGGGTTAAAAAGTAATTTTGCAACTTATAAATATGTATTCTCAAACAAGTCAGGGAAATTAGGAAAACAGAAATAAGAATAGCAGTGCACTGTCACAAACATATTTGTAATTTCATTTTTATCTTTGCATAGGCAACGGTCGGAAAAGATTAGATTGTCGAGGTTGTCCGAAAAGGTCCTACCTGATTCAGCTACTTCCGAGATGTCAATCCCCAGCTCATATGACATGAAACCAAGTACTGAGAATATGGCAAAGCCAGCAACAAGGCTGGTTGAACTGTTTAGTAGGCACAGGACAAATGTGTCTCTGGAATGAAGAAAGGCACACACGTGTAACATGAGGGTAATGAGAGGGTGGGTAACAATCGGCAGAATCAGGGTTTCGTACTTGTAGCAGTTGTTATTGTATTTGTTGTAACTTCCCAAAGACGCCAAACAGCCCGTGCAGACAGCGTAGGAGTATAATATCTGGCTGGCTGCATCCATCCACACCTGTGTTTTACAGTGTTGCCATGGTTACCAAGAAAAAGTAACATAGTTACTTTGCCGACTACTTGCTTTCAAAGAAATACCGGTAAATGAAATTACGAGTTACATTTCTAACAGTGGCACGACCAAGTCGAAAATAAATTTGTCATACTTGCGGCTCAGACAGACGTGTGGGATCGGGAGAGATGTAAAATCGAATTCCATCCATGGCCCCGGGCAAGGTCAGTCCACGGACCAGCAAAGCAATCATCATCACATAGGGAAATGTGGCCGTCACGTAGACAACCTGGAAGGAGATCACGATCAGCACAGCGGTTTTACTTTTTCAAGGGCGTCATGATTGTTGAGCCGATCACCTTTCCTGAAGACTTAACACCCTTCCAGACGCAGAAGTAACACAAAATCCAGCTGAGCGCAAGACACCCAGCCAGGTCCCAGCGAATACTTCCCATTTCTTCAATCCCTCCAGACAAATTCAGGACCCTTCTCCTAAAGAAGACATTTGATTTCTCTCCGAGTCAGTAAGACATGAACCAGTCTCACTGACTGGGCAATGTAGACCAGTGGTCCCCAACCCCCGGGCCGCGGACCGGTACCGTGGCTCATTTGGTACCGGGCTGCACAGAAAGAATACATAATTTACATTACTTCCGTTTTATTCATTTTGGAATCTGAAAATGTTTTATTTTGAAAAAAATACCGGATTTTCTGTCACATACGTCTACAATATATCACTCTTGACGCAGGTGAAGGCACGCTTCTCGGTCACGTGATAGCTTACCTCTAAAATGAAACCCAGAAGCTAGCAAAATGAGTAAAAAGGGGGGAAAAGACCCCGCCAGGAGACAGAAGAGGAGCCTTTGACTTCCAACAAAAAAAAGGCTACATTTTATAAGACAGTACTGAAATTTATACGGATTCCCACGCACCAAATCCACTCTGCATAAATGCAGCGATGGTGAGCTGTATTTTCATGCACTTTGTATGTGCGGTGTATCGTATTTTGAAGGCACTTTTAAACGTTACCATAGCGACCATAGAGTGTTGAGGCCAGATATGACGTTCCACGTGTCATGATTCGTGTTTATTATTGTTTTCAAAAATACCACAGTTTTCATGTCCGTCATATCATATTATTTTGTTGTATTTATCCGGCCTTAAAGGTCGGTCCCTGAAAATATTGTATGACATTAAACCGGTCCGTGAGGCAAAAAAAGGTTGGGGACCGCTGATGTAGACAGTCAAAGAATACATACTGCCAGAATTCTTCGACAGAAGACGTTGCATTCGCAGAGGTGTTATTTTTTGAAAGGCTGTTACGATAATCAACACAGTCCCCTTGAAAGGAAAATGGTGGAATTAGTGGTTTTGTTGTTCGAACACTTTCATTGGTGTTTTTTTTTTTCTTCTTTTAATTGACAGTACGCATTCATTGCTTCTTTTACAGATTCTGGGGAATGACTACGCTGGGTAGGTGCAAATGTCTTCATGTCATTGCAAGTGCTCGGCTGATTTTCCTCGCTAATCCTACGCAACTTTGTCCTGTGAGTACTAGTGATGTGTCGGTCGCGAACGAGCCGGTACAAAGAGCCGGCTCTTTGAAGTGAACGATGAGAGCCGGCACCCTCCCTCTGTCATTTTCCCGCTTTCTCTCTCTGTCTCTCTCTCTGTCTCTCTCTCGTGCGCGGGCGCACTCACTTTCTCTTTTTTCCTTTCTATGTCGCTCTCTTTTTCACGTGTCTGAAGCAAGGTTTGGCAGTGGCTCAGCTGCCGTGCTCAGAGAGGGAGACGGGAAGAAAAAGGGGAGGGGCGAGGGGCTTGGTAGGTACAAATAATTACTGAGCGAACGAGCCGGATCAGCCCGTCCAAGTTGAAGTATTTAGTTTTGTTGAAAGCAAATTTAAAATAAAGCAAGGCATGGCTTATGTTTGTTAAAATAAAGCAAGGAGTATCTTGTGTTTATTTTGTTCGCTGCTGCTGTTGCAGTTACTACTCACTATTTTTGTTATGATGCAGCATGTTTGATTGTTGTTGGTTGAAGTTTAATTTTGTTGCTTGTTTATTGTTTGGAGCCTTTTTAATGTTCAATAAAATAAGTAAAAACCCTTTTCTTTGCTTGATAATTGTTGCTATTTGCAGTCAGTAGAGTGCAATATTTAGTTCACCAAGTCATTTATCAAAATGAATGCTAAATTTGTCAAACATTTAAAAGAAAAGCTAAAGTTGTTGTTGCTAAAGTGTTGCAAAAGTTAAAAGAGCCGTTTGAGAGCCAAAAAGAGCCGAAAATCCCATCACTAGTGAGTACTGTACAATGTACCTGTGTTCCAAGTATTGTTGCAGCTAGCCCAGGGGAGTTCAGAATGGAAGGACGAAAAGAAGTAGAAGAAACCCCATGCCAAGATGACAACGTAATACATCACCGTGAGCAGCATGATCATTAAACTGCCATACCCAATACCTGTAAACATGAAAAGAATGCAAATGTCAAAACCGAATTCTTCCGACGTCTGCCTCTGTGTTTAATGTATGACATGAGCGCAGGTGACCTTCAAGTAAAGGGCAAATTTTCCTCCAGCACGTGATTCCACCTTGACCGGTTAACTGTCCCAAAGACAGCTCGATGAAGAAGGTGGGGATACCACATGTCACCAGGAACACCAGGTATGGGACCAGGAAGGCTCCTATTAGGAGACAACTGGGTGACAATTAGCAGTGTGACTTGGATCCCAACATTCGGGTGTGTTGGATCCTCTTACCGCCTCCATTCTTGAAGCAGAGATAAGGAAATCTCCAAACGTTCCCCAGACCGATAATTTCTCCAACCACTGCTAGAATAAACTCTCTCTTGTTGGCCCACTTGCCTCTCTTGATCAACAGAAGATCATTTGGATCGTGGTCACTTCTCAGGGGATCTACTTCTGGACTATTGGTTGGCTCCATTTGGACCTGTTCTTAAGAATGGAATTATCATGTAATGGACTTTAGGTGTTAAAGAAAAAAAAGCGAAGAGTAAGAGAACCCAGATTATGAAACACTGAGCAGTGTTGTCCTACTTCCCCCCCAATGTCTCACACGTCCCATTATTCACTCCAATCACCGTAAGTGCTTCGCCCGTATCTATAGTCTGTTCCAAAGGTCCTTCACCCATTGCCATTGTTGTCTACGTCTTAAGAAGAGTACACTCAACTCGAATAGGAGCACAGAACTAGTAGATTGAAAAATTGTTCCAACCCCAAAGCACAAAAAAAAAAAAAAATCCAAGTGGCCAAACCGTACGAAACACATGTTTTTGCTTTGACACAGATGCCACGCTCCAGTGATTCAATAGTACCTCACCAATTTCCAGATTCTACTGCTATCGGGATCACCTGTCCCAAGACCCCTTCAAACTACAAGCGCTAACCCACCCTTGCCACGGATATCTGAGGAGTGGTTCCCTCGGCCGGGGTTTTGAACCTTGGTCTTGGTTGACAAATCAGAGCCCGAGCATGTATCACCAGATCCAAAACATTCAAAGTTGTATCATAATTCTACCTCAACAAGGTCATGATTGTAGTTTGCGATTTTTTACAAAGGAATCCCTCTCAGCGCCCAACATACTCTTTTTTTTTTTTTTTCATTCCCCATGAACCATTTTAACCGGATGGTTTATTCATTGACTGTATGCTTTGCAAGTACCAAAGGCACTGTCGAGAGCTTTTAATGATTATTTCCCCTTAACTAAATAAATATGACGCTGCATGACAGTAGGTTGAATGTTTCACGGGCTCACAATCAAAACACAAAACAAAAACTCCCAATATGTGAACTACTAAATCCGTTATGACAATCCAATCCATTGCAGCGGTTGGTTTAACTTGAATTGCTTTGAACGACATTTAATGGTAGAGAATGAATTTCAGCAGAAATGACCAGATAGTGTTTTTAGCTAAACTCAAGTGAGAAACATCAAACATGCAATGATTTCATTGTCCAGAATGGCGTGACATCAGCATGAACTGTGACTAACATGTAAGTGTACCTGAGCTGTGCTGTTTGGATCCAGTTGTAGTTCTTTCCGAAGACGTCGTAGCCTTGTAACAGATTGTAAAACGGCAGTGATGCTTTGCTAAACTTGACGCCCTCGTAATATATTTGACCAATAGGAAAAAAGAGTGATATGACCTCTGTTACTCAGTGCAGATTGTTCATTTTTCTTCTTTTTTTTTCCCCCCTCGTTTGCCAAGTCATGTCTGGAAAGCCTAGTTTGAGAGACGCTACTTTGATCGCTACTCAATCATCAAACTATACCCAATAAAAAGCAGTTGTTGTAAATATGTACTATATACTATTTTTCAACATGAACGTTTTCTGATCACTTTCTCTGAAACATTATTGGGTCCTTTTGACCCATTTTCATTTGGTAAAATTGTGGCCAAAGCCTGAATTAGATCAAATGCCAGAGTTGTATCAAAAGCTAGCTTTTACACGGCTAAATTAGCTTCATTTCCGTTTACTGCTCTGGGTAGATAAACAAGAGCCCTTCTTCACTTGTTTCCTTCTTCAGGTAAAACTTCGAGTACGTCTTGAGTAATAACCTTGGTAATTGTTTCACCAGTGAATACACAACACATTTCGACATTTGAGTACAATACCAGGAATTGTGTCAGGTTGCATTTAGCGCGTAAGCAGCGCCATGTTAGCTATGTAGTCTCCTTTTCTCAAAATATTTACTCATTACATTGTATTCTATGTTAATGATCAAACTGTTCATGGTATTACAGTGACTTGCAATATTATTAAATATACTTTTCTGTCTCGTTTTTGATTAACACACTCCGATTACGACTGTGTTTTAATGTTGCTCATGATGCCGGTCCTTGATGAGGTATTTTTAGGTGGTACTTGGTATAAAAACGTTTGAGAACCACTGCTCTATTGTGTGTAAAATTGTACTATGATTTACTTCACAACAATACCAAATTACTTTATGTATCGAAATTGTCTTCCTAGTAATTCCATCTCGGCTGCTGCCTTTGCCAGGTGATGCTTGGGATTTTATTTTCATAGTCTTGGTAAGCATGTTAAACAAATAAATGCATTGTTTACATTTAAATGTAAGGGAAACACCAAATCAAAAGATTGCAGAAGATGAGTCCCCTAAATAATTAGGTTCTCAGTGTTGTGTATGACTTATCTATTTCAACATATGTACACAATGGAAAATATGGATTACTGGCCATTCTGATACATTGAACACGCTTTCACTTTGTGAATGTGATATTTTAATGTGGCCAGCATAGTGGCCAACTGGTTGACATGTCCGCCTCACAGTGCAGAGGTGCAGGGTTCGGTTCCGGGTCTGGACTTCCTGTGTTGAGTTTGCATGTTCTCCCTGTGCCTGCATGGGTTTTCTCTGGGTGCTCTGGTTTTCTCCCATATTCCAAAAACATGCATCGCAGGTTATGGAGCACTCTAAATTGTCCTTAGGTGTGATCTTGAGCGCGAATGATTTGTTAGTCTATGTGTGCCCTGCGATTGGCTGGCAATCAGTTCAGGGAGTACCCCGCCTCCTGCCCGAAAGCAGCTAGGATAGATTCCAATACGCCCACCACCCTTCTGACGATAAGTGTACTGTATTAGAATATGGCTGAATGGGTAGATACGCGTATTTTAATGTACCTACAAGAGGGCAGCAAAATATCCAATAACATCCACGTCTGTCACTCATAATCCTGGAAATTCTTAGAGGTGATGTCGTCAAAGTACAATATTAATCTATAAAGTACTCAGCATACCACAATTATTGTCATTTGATGATTTTTGGAAATCTATTCGCTTTGAAGTGTCGGTACGAAGTAGCATATCTCCTAGGAAATGGGTATGTAATTTAAACGACGTAATTTGTATAAACGGCCATGATTTTGTCCCCATTATGCCAGTTTACATTTCTGGCTTAAAAAAATAAAATAAAAATAAGTTAAAAAAAAAAAAAGACAATGACAGTGACTGCTTTCGATAGATGAAAGGATCAAAGGTCTTTGGATCATGTGACCGTCGCGCCAGTCTTTTCGATCTCGCGCGCTTCCGGGTGGTTGTGACGTCAACCAGGAGCCGCCCAATCAGGTAGCTTCCTTTCCTCGGCCAGCGTCCCGTTGCTATGCGGTTGCCACTGGCTGGAAATTGGAGTCTCTCTCATGGGATTCTGAATAACGCCTCATGTCGTTGGCAGCAAGCTGGCTGCGCATTACCTCCTGCCTTTTCCATCGGTGTCTTTCACTCAAGCAAGTGAGTAAAACTGAGTTTTTAATAGGTTCCTAAACGTACATGCGTTAAAATGTTGTGATATACTGTATTGGAAAGTTGGAAAGTGTTGCCCTGAGATGGTTGGGAAGAAGGAAGGATTGGGGTTAAAAAAAAAAAAACGTTCTCCACACAAGCCGTGGCTACGTTTAAAAAATGGAAGGAGTCTATTCATATGATTAAATTATTTTGTTTTGGATAGGTGTCAAAAGTACTCATTCCCAAATAAATTCATTAACTAACACTGCTAACGTTGTGACCAGACAAACAACAAAATGCTACATTAGCCAGTCATAACAGAAAAAAAAATACACTTTTCGTGTACTGTATGTATTTGTCAGATTAGACAGAGAATCTTTGAAGGCCATAAAATGGTGCTTTGCAGGCTGCCACAAGATACAACCTGAACCTCAGAACTGTGAGGCACACATGCTAGCCACTTGTCCAGCGTTGATACGAGTGAATTAAACTACGGGAGGAAAGCAAGAACTTGCAAATTTGGCCAGAGCCTGAATTCGTTCCCAGTACCAGCGGCGGTTGTGTTAACCACTTGGAATAGCAAAAAAAAATAAATAAAAATAAGTGTCCACTAAAGAATTACTTCATTGAGTTTTCTGTGAAAAAAAGTATGTAAGTACTGCACGAAGTAATGGGTACAGTTTGGTTTGGGTCAATCAGCGCAAACGTCAAATACCCCAAAAATATAAAAAGGTGATATGCAACTTCATGTACTGCCCATCAATGTCTCAAACAAAAAAAATAATACATTTCATAAAATTCATAAATGAAGGCAAATTTAGCTGTAAGAAATGGTCTTAAATTAACTCTCTATGTTCACACTTTTGAAACAGTGCAACAAGTTTCCCACGCAGAGATTATTCTATGAAGCTAAAAATACATGCAGCAAGCGGATGGCAGCTCAATGTAATGAAGTAAAAGCAGCATCCCAATTCCTCTTACAAGTACAATTTATTAAAAAGTTACTTAAGGAAATGTCCCGATTATAAATGTAGCATGTTGAGGCACGAGAAAAAAAAATGTTTGGCAACCTAACAGTAGAAAGTACAGATATTGTTTTGAAACGTACACAACTCTTAGCTTAGCTTAAAAAAAATGAAACACTCACAACAAAGTGCTGTACATAAATACAATGGAATATAAACCATAAATCATCATAATGACAAAATAATCCATAAAATACAACAAATAATCATTGCACAGTGAAATATCAATTGATACAAAAACCGAAATGGGAAGTACATGTTTTTAAAGAGCAAAAGTGATTATCCACATCATGCTAACATTAGCCAAAGTACCAATTGTCCTTGTCGCTCAATATACATTGTCTGCTTGGGAGTTTTTGTGTGAGAGCTGGGCTAATATGCATTTTTAACTGTATAGCATCTACACGTGTAGAGTGGACATGTAGTTAAATAGAAAATGGCAACATTTGGGGGTGAAAAGTTTAAAATTCGTCTGATGGTGAAATTGACTCGATGGTGGCCGCTTGCTGTTCCACCAGCGGCCTGTAGGTGGCGTCAACCCAGCAAACGCACGATTCGATTTTTTTGGGGGGGGGGGGGGGGGTCGTGGGAAACCGCTTATTCGCTTTTTTTATCAGCTTTTTTTCCCAGTATTTTGGGGGGGGGGGGTGAAGAAAAAATAACGTTTTTCTTCTGTGTATTCATAATGAGCGTCCCTGGGTCCACTGTAATGTAAAAGTAAAAAAAAAAAAGTATTTACAAAAATAAATGCGAGCAGCTCACACCAAGACAGAAGACACCCGGAAAAGTTCCTCAAGTACAATATTTGCATTTCATTAACTTCCCATCGCCGTTATTCTTCGAGCAGCAAACTCTTTGGTCAACCGCTGCAGTAGAACCAGAAGTCCAGTTTGCGAGCGGACCGCCTTCCGTGCAATCTCACTGGAGCGTCGTCCGAGGAATTAGCATAGAGCCAATCATGTCAGATATGCAAATCTACTCCAATGCCTGCCATTGTCCTCGGTTGCTCTTATGTGAAGTTGCTAGATTGGACGCTTCATTTGCACTCGAAGCAAAGGACTCTCGACACGCCGCGTAATAGACGAGAGGAGAAGCAACCAGAAGTTCGCTTGAAATTGGATTTTGGATTGTATGTACAACATGACATTTGAGGAAATAAGTGGGGATAACTCTCAAGAAAGGTAGGAATTTGCACCATTGTTTCCTTGACGCGTTTAAATCTATAAAAAAAAAAAAATTGCGGTGATGCATGGATCGTTGTCGTCCGGCCGGCGTGTTGCGTGTGCAGACTCGACGAATATGTAAATGAAGCTGCAACAAAAAAAAAGAAGAAAAAAAAAACACGATATCAAAGTGATGTGTCAGCCCCTGCTGTACTTTATTACCTCAAACGACGCTGCAAACGGCTTGAAAGTGAGGAACCGGCTGTGCATAAATCCACGTTGAAAAAAGTGTTCGCATCTGCCTCTTGCGTTTGCAGTCGTTGGCCAAAAGACGTTCAAAGACATAAAAAAGATGATTCTTTTTAAAAGAGCCGCACTGAGCATCGGCCGTGAAGTGCAACTTTCATGTGCCTTTTTGGTCATGAGTTAATTTTTTTTTCCCCCCGCCGCTGCAGAATGGATTCGGTGGCGAAAGCGTTAGAAGATGTCCTGACCAGAGCCTTACCGCAGGGCTGCATAACTGTGGGCGTCTACGAGGCAGCAAAGTCCCTCAATGTGTAAGTACAGTTGTGTTACAAAGTCCAATTCAACGTTTCATTGCATATCGTTTTGATTAGATTGTTTTTTTTTTTAAACTCTACTATATTGTACGCCCGGGGACCACCTTTGTTATCAACAATGCTCTATTGTCATCTTTTCCGCCCCAGGGACCCCGACAATGTGGTCTTGTGCATCTTGGCGGCCGATGACGAAGATGTGAAAGACGTGGCCCTGCAGATCCACTTCACGCTCATCCAGGCTTTCTGCTGCGAGAATGACATCAACATCCTGAGAGTGAACAACACCCGGCGCCTGGCTCAAATTCTGGCGGCGGGTGGAGGAGGAGGAGGAGGAGGAGGAGGAGGAGGAGGAGGAGGAAAGCAAAGTGGGGGCGAGCCTGTGGACCTGCACTGTGTGCTTGTCACTGTAAGTACACGCTGTGGTGCGCCTGTTCCTGCACTCAAGTCCATTTTTCTTTGACATGGTTATGCATTTCTCGAACGTGTACCTCGGAATATTCTCATTCGTCCAGGTTATTTCAGTCTCGGGGTAGTAAATCGATCGTAACCGGACAGTTCTGTATATATATTTGTAGAAGACGTTTTGTCTCACATTAGTGCGAGATTTGGGCAGCTCAAACCTGAGTGTTGGTGTGGAGGAAGCCCCCCTCCCCGATCATGATTGCTTTAGCGCTCCTGGGATTCAAAAGTTCAACAGTCACTCGGGTGGAAGATCCCTGGCTAATATTCCATTCAGTTAGAGGAAAAGGAATGTTGTGGAGCCTCCTCAAGGCCAAATAAGGCCGTGCTGTTTGTTTGAAGAGAAGCCTCCATACTTTGTCTCTCCCCCCAAATTGCAACTAGTTGGCACAACATGGATGAATGCGAACTGGTCAGCAGAAACAACAGCGGCAACAGATTCGGAGAAGCAATTTATTGCCCTCGTCCTCCATCTTCAATTACGAGAAGTCGGTATTGAAAAATTCTCTGTAAAATCTGTGGGGAGGGGGGGGTGGGGGGGATAAAAAGCACATTGTTAGCTTAATAGCTCAATTGCTTGAGGCAGTGTTGGAGGTTTTCAGAAAACAATGGGGAAAAAAACAAATCAATTGAACAAACAAGAAGTCCACTTGACTCAATTCAACCTTGCATGAGCTGATTGAAAATTGATTCCGACAAACCCCCAAATTTGTAACAAGCACAGCGTTATTTTGAAGTCACACTGTGATAGTAAGTCCAAATGACTTGTTGAGCCAATTGTGTTATTCGGCTACATGAATTTTTCCAGTTATTTTGCTCTAATTTCGTATTTCTGTGTTCGTCAATTCACATCAGCAAAGCGATGGGTCGCTTGGATTGCGTATCTGGTTCTCTTTTTTTCATCTCAGTACGAACACCATCCAAGTGAAGAAAACATTTTTTTTTTTCGTTTGTACGCAGCAGGGTAATCCGCCATGACAGCAGATGATTATCTTTTGAGACGAATATAAAACTTTTGCAGATGTCTGCTTTTACTTTGAAAACCACTCGTCATTTAGGCCGATTTTCTATCACCTTATGGACCGAACCAGTTTATTGAACAAATGTTTAACCCTTTCTGGGACAGCGGTTACTACAGTGGACAGCTTATCATGTTTTCAGCTTACAGCAGGGGTGTCAAACTCATTTTTTGTCACGGGCCACATTGGAGTGACCTTTCCTTTGGAGTTAGTGTAATGAGCGCTTTGGTAACAAGAAAATGCTGACAACAATATCTCGCTTATTTATTACATATGAGAAGTTGACATTTTGGTACAGATTTGAGCAATTATCATACAAGTTGACATGTTTGATTTGCTTTCACGGGCCACATCAAATGATGTGGCGGGCCAGATCTGGCCCCCGGGCCTTGAGTTTGAAACCTGTGGGTTACAAGGGTGCATGAAACGGTTAAAAAAAAAAAAAAATTAAGTCCGATACTCCGAATCAAGCTACTCGACTCAGACTCGTGATCAGTCGGAGTACTTTTGCTACCTCTGCAACTTCCTCGCATTGAAGTCTCGGGCTCCACTTTTCTCCTGCCGTCGAACGTGAAATGCAGACTTCTGACTGGCGGCATACACGAAGGCTGCTTCACGTGACTGAAACTAAGTCCCGTGTGGATTTTTTTGGTAAACATACGCATGACTCCTCCCGCCTGTGACTTGTGAGGAATGTCGGTAGAAAGGGGGGACTACCTCATGCTCACACGTGCGCACACACACACACACACACACACACAGAGGCCACTTGTCCATTTAGGTGCAGCGGTATATGACTCAACTTCTCCTTTCTTTTTCCAGAGCCCCGAGTCGTCCTCGTGGAAGGACCCCGCGTTGAGCAAAGTGAACCTCTTCTGCAGGGAGAGCCGCTGCATGGATCAGTGGGTGCCCATCATCAACCTACCCGAGCGATGAAAACAAAAAGAAGAAAACACTTGAAAAGAGAACGTTCCAAATCTGCACCGCAGTTGGATGTCTTACCAGCTGCAGATCGAGTTCCGAAGCGCTACTCGGGTTGGATCAAAACAAAACCAAAAAAAAGAAAAGGAAAAAACAAAAACAAAAGACGGACCCTGTTGTGTAGTTGGGATGAATTTCAAAAAGGCAAAAAAAAAAAAAAGAAAAAAAAAAGTGGGACGGGGATTTCCACTTGTTTTGGAGTTGTGTCTGTCCCGTCGTCGCAAGCGGGCCACCTCGTGTCGTCACGGATGACGTTAATGGAGACGGGCCGGTTTGCGTTTGTTGGCGTCAAAAAAGCCGGACGCGGCGCAGGCGGAAGGATTACATCATGCGCCGCGGACGGCGTTGCTTCACAGGCCGTGTGACGCGTTTTCAGGAAAGGCGGAGCGCCAGCCGGAACTCTGAGCCGAAAGCCTCGGCATCTCTGTTCAAACAAAGCACTTAAAGCACTGGACCTTTTTTTGCTATTTGATTTCATATTTCATTCAACTGTTAATATTGATGTTACTATAATTTAAAAAAGGGAAGGGCTATTGAGACATCCAAGCGAAGTGTGTATTTAATAATTCCTATGCCAAGTACAATTGTTGTGTTACAATTTTAAGTTATTTTCCATTTTATTTAAGTATATTTATGTTCTTTTTTTTTTTTTTTACTTTGTCAGAATCTGACTGGACACGCACGTATTGATGTCAATAAAAAAAAAAGTGTTTTTGTTCTGAGCCACAACGGTGTTTCTCCTCTCGTTTGTGGAAAATGAGCGTTGCGACCTTTAGCACGCGGTTGTAAAGGGAGCGTCACGTGCGGATCACGGGGGTCACGTTGGCCTCGCTGCCATCTCTGAGCTAAAGAGAACAATAATCCTCCGCACTCTCTCTCTGCTCGGCTTCTGCCTGGCTCAGCACCACCGTGCTCATTCATCCAAACTCTCGCTCCCTTTTCGACAATTCTCTCTTGATTCGTTGCGAGCGTTCACTTTTTGCGTTCTTGCTTCCTTGACGAAAGCACTACTTTGACATTTTTCATGATCCGACGGGAACCCCGAGTCAGCAATACTACGCCCTGATGTCATTTTCAGTTGACAGCAAGTGGCAAAATGGCCGTCCCCTGAAATGGGTCAAAACAAATAGATTTGGCTGCTTAATTCATATTCCACAAATGACCAATACGTTTCCTGGTTCAATTAGAATTGTTATTTAACCCTTCCAGGGGTTAGGGACATCCATCCATCCATTTTCCGATCCGCTTTATCCTCACAAGGGTCGTGGGGGGGTGCTGGAGGCCATCTTCGGGCATTAGACGGGGGACACCCTGAACCGGTCGCCAGCCAATCGCAGGGCACACACAGACGAACAACCATCCGCGCTCACACTCACACCTAGGGACAATCTAGAGTGTTCAATCAACCTGCCCTGCATGTTTTTGGAATGTGGGAGGAAACCGGAGCACCCGGAGAAAACCCACGCAGGCCCGGGGAGAACAGGCAAACTCCACACATGTTATCAGGTTACAGGGCGCATGAAAGGGTTAAACAGTTCTCGTCATCATGCACTTCACTTTTTGACATCCTGAGACCAAGATGACGCCTAATAATTTATCAACAATACCCAGAGGGGAATATAGTACGTAATTAAATGTTGCCCGAAAGTAAGAGTATGCTTTTGGATAGTCTTATTCATCCAGCTCATTTCATTCTCAGGGCAATAAATCGATGGGAGCCGGAGTGCTCTGTTTGTCTCATCATCCATGTAGGCTTCATCAGTTCATGCACCAACAGTTGGTTAGGACTGCAGCAGCCAAAGTTAAGAGTGGCAAACCCAACTATTTCTGCTCCCAAGTCTGTCGACATGTCATTTTGCATTTCAAAAGAATGCTACTATTCATGGTTGGGGCGTGCCTCCAATTTGGAGCATAAATAGTTGGGTTTGCCACACCAACTTTGGGCTGGTGCGGTCTTAACCAAGCCTTTGTCGCATGAACCGATGAAGTCTACTCGGATGAGAGCCAAAAAGTCTTCTATGACAGAGCAGTTAGGTTGCGATCATTTCAACGCTTTGAGAATCATGCAGAGGTAATGTTACAATGATGACTCAAGGAAAGTAGGGCTCCAAAAATGTCTTTAGTAATTATGCAAAAAAATACTCAAGCATTGAGTCACTGGAGATTTCAGATTCATTTTTTTTTTGCAGCACGATCGTTAAGTAGACAAAATCTAAAATAGAAATGAAACCGTAGCTCTTTAAAAAGTGCTTTACATTAATTAAAAATCAGATGAAAGAAAACAAAGACAGTTAAAACAGTCATAAAAGAGGAAACTGAAGAAAACACTGAAACAATGTCGCGTCTCAAAGCCAAAGAATAAAAATGTCCCTCTGAGTCCTTGGTCCCTCCAGTATCGTCTGACCCAAGGCACCAGGAGATCCAGAGGGGGGGAGGAGTTCAGAGAGGGCAGAGCGAGACCATTTCAAGATTTTTAAAACAAATCAAAAAATCTTCCAAAATGAATGTTGCAGTGAAAGGAAATACCCTGCTTTCTTAAGATGCAACCTGGTGGCGGTAAATGCAATGAAAACAGTAGGGGCCCCAAAATTGAGCCCTGTGGAACACCATACGACAATGCCGCAGAGTGGCACCAAGGCTAACACAAAATGCCCTGTCTACCAAGTAGGATCTGAACCACACTAGAGCGCTACCACTAAAGCCAGCCTCACACACAAATGCGTTAGGAACAAATGCAGATACAGTCGCACATTTTTGTTTTCATCCTGAAATGTTATTCAACATACCTAACAAAATGAAGAAAGTAAACTGTTGGGAATACAATTTCAAGGAAGGAATACTAGAAATTAGGTTGTAAATGTACAAATTAGTTTAGCACTTCTGATATTGTTTTCGCCATCTCACATCATTATGTTGTTGTCGAAGCCTGACGAGAATGAAGCTCATTGCACAGATCTCGACTTGTGGAAGGAACAGCGTGTCGTTCCCAAATGACTTTTGCCCTTGGCCGCGCTTGCCTGGTGCTTTTCCAACTGCGCCACGAGCAGGTGATATCACCGGGCAAGGCGGGCAATCCCCCTCACTACGTGATGAGTCACCGTCACGAGAAGCTACGTTGTCTTGCAGTTGCACAACGCGGCCCTGAGGTGTCACGTGATACTTCAAAAGTTGCAAAACAACCTCTTTGTTAAAGGTTGAAAAACAATCATGGGTCGGATCACATTTCTTCAGTGTGTCATTATTCAAATTCAACAACATAACTCTGACTTTTTCGTCTGCTAGCTTCATGCTAACACATAATGTTAGGTTCATTCACAGGCCCCCCCGCACCTCTGGTCCACAGTCAGCCGGGATGGGCTCAAGCTCACCTGTGAGAATGGAAGTGCAGGCTCATTAGCATTCTGTCAACGAATGTACAAATAATAAAAAATAACTTGTGTAAACCACAACAAACACAAAATGATGTATCCACCCATAACTTTGATGAAGGCTGGAATGAAGATTACTGCGTGAGGTGTGTCCCTAAACAACATTTGGCCAATACCTCTTCAGCGCACATTAAATAATAATAATACATTTGACTTATAAGCGCCTTTCAAGACACCCAAGGACACTTTACAATCAGGAACAAAAACAATAAAACACAATACGGGTTGAGCAGCGGCAGCCAAACGCGCCAGCGTTCACTCATTTTATTATTATCGATGTTAACTTATTGTCATTTCAGCCATCTGTTGTTCCCCGGAATGGCTTGCTTGTCTATGTGTGCCCTGCGATTGGCTGGCAACCAGTTCAGGGTGTCCCCACGCCTACTGCCCGAAGTCAGCTGGCGACAGCACGCTTGCGATCCTTGTGAGGAAAAAGCAGATTAGAAAATGGATGGATGGAATTGTGCAGGCTGAAGGTTACAGTAAAAGTGGAAAAAGTTGATATATTATTGATCTTGCCCCCCCCCCTTTTTTTTTTTAAACACATGACATAAACATGGCATTTGAACAAGGGTGTGTAGACTTTTTATATCATGTGAGAACACATTCAACACTGTGCTAAGTCAACACGGTTCAGCATAATTGGGGAAATTGGGGGCGGGGGGGGGGGGTGGGTGGGGGCGCTAAAGTTTAAACAAACTCCCGAGTGGTGATTTAAAAATAACCCAAAACAGCAAATAGTCAGTAGCGGATTCCAAGTATTACCCCGCCCCCGATCCTTGTGGGCCTCTGTGAATCCAGTTGGCAGTGTGTGAAAGGTTGCGTGGCGTGTGACTCAACAGTGTGACACCTTGGACAAGGCTCATTTCAAATCGGGGTGGGGTAGCGCAGATCGTCCCCCCTTGAGGCTTCCGGCAAAAGTGAATCCTAGAAAATTTGTAGGTCAGAGTTCATGTGCAGCTTTTTATCTGGGAGATTCTAAAATAGAGCAGAATTCCACACGGGGTGGAGGTGGGGGGGGGGGGGGGGGGGGGGGTAAGTGTGCACATTGAATGGCGCCGCATAGTGTGAACCGGGATTACTGTATGTTGCATAAGCCAGAGAACATGTCAAAATCAGCACATTCTTCAAATTTTGAAAGTCAAAGGTGAAGTTTAGTGCAAGATATGCGACTTTGCAATGGTTGGCTTAGGGTCAAAAAGCTGATTAAAAAAAAAGAAAAAGAAAAAGTGCAACATGAAAGAAAACATGGCACATATTAAAAGGAAAATGATTTGGTGCACTCCACCCAAAACGTCTTTCAACGTTTACTCCCTCATCATAATCCATCTCACAGTACTCTCAGGACAAACGTTATTGACAGCAAGGCACTGAAAGGCAAATTCCATTTTAGGGTGGATTTTTTCACATCGAGCTTACCGTTTGGGTTTGCTAAAAAATGTAGACGGAAATATTACTCCAGCATCAACATTACAAGATCTGGTCCATTGCATCTCCTGTACTTCGCCTACGTCCCCCCCACCCAATATGGGAAAGTGTCAGGCTGTGTAAAGTGTTATGATTCATCAGTCACAGTCATATGATAGTCCTAATTAAATGTCATTAAAAACTTTTTTTTTTTTGTTGTTTCACTGTAATGATGACGGCTCACGATGGAAAATTCCATCGTTAATGGATGATATTTTAATGAAGCTTCAATAAAAATGCCGCGGATTCGGCTTCAAACAAGGCTTAATAGAATGTGTCGGTTGTCCATCTCTGATGAAATGTTTCCAGTTTGGAATCACAACTTTGACTGCAGTTGTCGCAAAGGAAAAAAAAAAAAAAAAAAAAAAAAGGCAGCGTCACTGAATCACAAGTCTGTTTTGCACATTTCCAGAAGTGGCTGCGGCCACCACAGGGAGCAAAGTGCCACTACAGTCCGCAAACTCAGAACGCGCCCTCCGCACCCACCCAACAGCCCCTCCCCGCCTCTCCTCCCCACTGACCCCCACCCACCGCGCTGCTCCCCCCCCCCCCACTCCGCCCCCACCCACTCATCAGCACATTCCGACACCGTGACACTGTAACTGCCACGCTGGATTGTCACACTGTGGCACATTAGTGCGCATGCGTGCTCTTGCATGTTGCAAGCCGTGCAAAGGCGTTCGGCGGACACTTGATTAGGGACGGCTGCTCAATCGGAATTTCGAAGGCGAGAACTGGAGCCAAAGTTTTTGCACAATTATCAAAAATCATCATGCTCACTTTGGATTGATCAAAGCAGAGTCCCCCCCCCCCCAGTTAAAAATAAGCCTGGGTGGGCCTACCCTGAAATGCCTCAGGAATTCTCAGACAATATTATTATTAATAATAATAATAATAATAAGTACTTACTATTAATAATCATTATTATTAATAATAATAATAATACTGAACCCATTTTCAGTACCACATATTATCACTTGGGTTATTGTGTTACATTATTGATTAGTAGTACACCATTTAAAATGACCACTTATTCTCCTTAAGGTTATTGTATTAAAAAAAAATTAAAAGACATTAGTTAGTAGCACACTGTAAAAAATTTGGGATGAACTCAAAATTTCAAGGCAACAAATTTCGCTCGCGTTTTAAGTTGGGCAATTCAACTAAATGACGTTTTTATAAAGAATGGTTCTGCCTTTTATTGAACCCAAATTAATGTAAAGCCAAAAACAATCTCAACCATTTATATTTTCATTTTTTTTCTCATCTTAGATTAGTTTCAGCCCCCCCCCCCCACACACACACAATCTGTATTTATTTTTATTTTTTTTACAGTGTAATAGTAGTAGTATAGGGCGGCCTGGTGGACCAATGGTTAGCGCGTCGACCTCACAGTGTAGAGGTACTGGGTTCAATTCCAGCTCCGGCCTCCCTGTGTGGAGTTTGCATGTTCTCCCCGGGCTTGCGTGGGTTTTTTCCGGGTACTCAAGTTTCCTCCCACATTCCAAAAACATGCATGGCAGGCTGATTGAACACTCTAAATTGTCCCTAGGTGTGAGTGTGAGTGCGGATCGTTGTTCGTCTCTGTGTGCCCTGCGATTGGGGGTGGCAATCTGTTCAGGGTGTCCCCCGCCGACTGCCCGAAGATGGCTGGGATAGGCTCCAGCACACCCCGCGACCCTTGTGAGGATAAAGCAGAACAGGAAATGGATGGATGGATAGTAGTAGTATATTACTTAATTCCAACCTGAGGTTTTACAATGTATCTTCTATTTAATCAAGGAGTTTGTTCAGAACAAACTTTGAACATTTTTTCTTCCAAATGTGCAGATGCATTTGTAGATTGAGAAATCCATGCATCATATGAGGTACAACTGGGCCACGTGATATTTCTGATGTCATAAATGTGATGCTATTTCAGGTAACAGTCTGTGTCTATTCCTGCCATCTTCCCATTACGTGGAAATGAAGAGAAGAAAATCAGGTCCGGACAGAACAAAGTCAGAAACACCCAAGAGGCCACCAACAGAGAATGAAAACAAAGCAGGCCTTTTCCCGAAATAGTAACACGACTCTGCGAGAGCTAAAAGTGGGGTTTCTACATTTAAATGTCTGCAGTGTGGTTTTTAACGGCCCGGTGAGGGAGGCTCAAGGTTTTTCCAGCCCCTAGTTAGATACAGTTTTATATACAGTACATACACTATTTGCAAACACTTCTGAATTATTATTTTTTTTCTTCAACTCCCTGCTCTCCAACAAAGAGCAGAGTGGCAAACTTTACAAGGATGTCCAATTACATGTCTTTCTGTGACTCTTCCGGTCTCCCTGATGATCTACATATTTCAAATTTTTCATGTTGGGATAACCCCATATTAAAAACCTCAGATGCTCTAGTAGGCTTTTCCTGACATTTGTTCCTTTGTAGCAGAAGCATGAAAGGTTTGACAGTTATTTGGAACCATTCAGACTTTCCCTCCCTGTTCCAGCTGAAAAAAAGTGCCCCAAAGCAGGATGTTGAGCCCACCATACTTCACTGTGGAGTTGAGGACAAAAATGTTCAACCTTTGTCTTGTCAGACCACGTATACTAACACGTGATAGGGGAATTTTGTTTATAAGAAGAACTGTTTTGAAAATTGATTTATTTTGCTTTAATTTTTTTTTTACATGACAAAAAAACTTGATACTTGAACATGGGTGTAAATGACTTTTGCACCCACTGTTCCTCTTACCCGCATTTGAAATTAGTGAACAAAATCACACAAGCAAGAACAGACTCCATTTCAAGCAGCGATCTTCTGACACAACACGTTTTTTTTTTATTGAGATATTGGAACAGGAATAGGAACGCTTTGCTTCACTTCGTTCATCTTCATACAAACGTTGCTTTATGAATAATAAAGACGTTCCTCAAAATACAGATTTTGACACGCTATCAAATGGAACAGTTGTACAGTAAAGTTGCTTCACTGACAGAAATGACATGGCAGTGGCAAGCTAAACATTTCTTAAGAGGTTGATGGGAATTATTGCAAACAAGGGGAAGCAACTGTTAAGAGACCAAAAAAACAAAACCCCAAACAATCAGTTAGATAACAATAACTGCGGAAAAGAGAAGCACCAGGCGAATCCAACGAGATATGAGAAGCTTTGCACCACGCGCAGACACAAAGATGGCACCGTACACTTTTACGCTATTATCAAAAATGATTCCCATCCTGCAAATTCAACCACAGTTCTCCCAGTAAGTGTTCTTCGGAATACAAGGCAAGCATAGGTAAGGCGATAAAGTGTGACACAAGTTTTGTCCAACTTTTTTTTTTTTGGTTCAATGGACCACCAGATTCTGGATAGATGAGCATGTTTCCACCATTAGTGCAGTCCAGCAGCCATTTTTGGTACCCTACCACTGGCGAACCAAAGTTTATGACAAACCTTTTTTGCTCAGGGCCAGTTTTTTTTTGTAGATTAGGGTCTCAAAAAATAAAGGAAAAAAAAAAACTACAATTGTGAATGTAAAACATGTAAAATTGTTCGTTTTAGTAATACAATCGTGGCATTTTAAAAAATTGTTTCAATTACGATTTTTAGGGGTGCAACTAACGATTATTTCAATAAAAGATTCATCGGATAACATTTTTTTTTATCCATCCCTTTATTCAAAAAGGTGAATATATTTCAAATCAACATAAATTGCGTCAGGCACTGGTTTGGTCCGTAACAGGTCGGAAAGACGCAATAAATGTTGATGGTTGTTTTATTTGGATTTGATAATCGGGCCACTCTCATGGAGGACGACAGAAACGGAGGAGATTTACTATCGAGAAGCAGGAACTCTGACAATTTGAATAATTTTGAATGAAGAAAAGAATGGAACCTATTTGTCGATGATCAAAATGAATGATCAATTTGAGAATGAATTGGTTGCTGTTTTATTGATGACCTCGAATAATCACCCAATTACAGCGGTGCCTTGAGATTCGAGTTGAATTCGTTCCGTGACTGCGCTTGGTTTTTTCTTTTCCACATGAAAAACTGCACTCAGCCATATTGAACTGCAGGAAAAAAAATTGCTGTCTACATATCCCGCAAAAACGGAAAACGCGAGCACAAAACACAAGGGGCTGAAGTGCGCTTGGATCTCAAATTTTTGCTCTTGTCTCAAGACAAAAAAACAAAAACAAGTGATGGCTCATATGGATAAAAAGTTATAAGTCAAGGCACTTGTTTGGATCGCAAGACACCACTGTAGGTAATAAACGAAATATATATGTAAAATGGTTCAAGTGACGATTTCCTGAAATAAATGAATTTAAAAAATATACTTCAGTGAAGCAATTTTAGGGAGGGGAAAACAGCTAAATGAAGGCAACGCATTGGAAAGAATTATCCGCAGGAACACATTCCGATCGTAAATGACGACGTTTGGCTTTTTCAAATTCATAGACAGGTTATGATGTCATGTCTTGGGCTTTATTTGTTGCACACAGCTGTCACCATAGCACCGAACATTGGAAATGACAACCCAGGAAAGTCAAACCGGATTATGATTTTATAATTTCAAACCGTAGCGAGGTGAGCGAACAAGCTGAACTGCACCAGTGTTGGAATCTGGCGGTGGTCTTTAAAGGCTGCTTTTACAGCTTTGGTCCGCGTAGTTTAATGTCACAATTCGACCGTATTCGAAGGATGTCAGCTGACGAAGGCGTCTCCTCGCTGAAATCATCCACAGACATTTCTGTTCTCAATGTTACATACGGGCAACTATTGATTGCACAGTGAACCACCGACTATGTCAAGGATTTGTAAGCGATAGTTTTTTTCATGTCTTTTTACTTGGGGCCGACACATTTTTTGGGAGGCTGATGCCGATTCCGATATTTGGCAGAATAAAAATCCGATAATCGATTAATCAGCCGATTAATATATATAATGAAGACAGACATTTTTATTTTGTGGTCCCTCACAATCTATGAATTATAGGCAGAACATTTGAGTGTTTTACAATACTTTGTCCTTTGGTAGAGGAAAAAAACTTTTTGCGAAATATCGGACAATTTTTGTCGATTTCTTTTTTACAGCACACAGGCAAATCCAAATTGAGCATTTTTTGCGCCAATCAGGGTGCCACAACAAGCCTGTGAGTGGTGTATTTTGAATGATGCTTGTGTTAACGTGGCAGTTGTTTGACGGTTTATAATTGCTGTAACATTTATGCTAATTTTGCGTTAGACGTAACCGAAATGACAACGTTTGTTATCAAGAAATGATCTGGTTGGTTAAACATTTTGGTGCCTAAATATATCATGTTTTAAATCCTCTTTTGTTTTATGGGCTAATTTTACAACCTGAAGCAAGCACACCGTGCCTCTTATTTGGAGAGCCTAGCGAGCGAGCGAGAACCAATACTATGAAATAACCTCCAAAAAAAGTGTCTGAACCTGACATTTCAAGGTGATAATCACCTCAAGATGGATTACATGGAATGTGGATTGTCACGGACGCCACGGTAACAAGCTCACCTTGAAAAAAAAAACCCTGAATCTTCAGCCATCTGAACATTAAGCATTAACGGTTGCCGGTGGAAATTTTGAAAGTGAAATTGAACCAAAAAAATAATAAAAAGGCCCACATGAACCCGCTGAGAGATGCTAACAGTCGCTGCCCATTACGAAAAATCACGAAGCCGAGGACCACCGGTGACTCCAGGACGTGCCTGTTGCCATGTTAATTCGTTGCAGCCAAAGGCTTGCTAGTGGTCATCATAACAGACCGAAGAGTGGCACAGCGATTTAAGACTTGAGTGTTGGAGACGCAGAAACACTTTGCTTTGTTCTGTCCAAAAGAAGAAAAAAAACTACACGAAACAAGCCAGAACACAAAAGCAGGGTTGCGTCAGTAATTTGTTAACACAAAAAGAGATGAGCCCGTGGTAATAATACGATCACGATCCACCCCTTGCTCCTCCCGACAAACAGAACACAGCGATATTAATAAGCCAAAAATGACTCCCATCAAAGCACGAGTGGTATCAACCCCTACAATATAGTGCAGGGCTTTTTGTCCTTAAAGGGATTGTCTGAGGCGGGGATGCCCATGAGGAGAGGATCGGCTTTGGAGTGATCATTGCAGTAAGTCATAAGGTCCGCGGAGGCCTTGGATACCTGCGGGCGGAGAAAGAAATTCAAATGCTAGCACAAGTGAGAGGAGATGGCGTCACACGCTACATCCGAGTGGGATTCAAAACACTTTCTTCTTCATGCTCCTTTTTCGAGCGGAACCGTATTTTCCAGATTATAAATCGCACTAGAGTATGAATCGCATTTTGGGGGGGAAATGTATTGAATAAAATCCAACACCAAGAACAGACATGTCATCTTGAAAGGCAATTTAAAATAAAAATAAAATAGAGAGCAACAATTGTACGATATGCTAACGTTAGATGACGCGTAAACAACGAACTGTTCACGTAACATATTAAGAGTTGTTCCGATAACGATAGCACAAAGAACATGCTAACAAGTTTACCAAATCATCGATGTCACTCCAAATCACTAAATCCGACAAAATCTTCATCCTCTGTGTCAATTTTAAACAATTCCGTCAACACCGGAGGAAGAAGATGCCGCACTTCCTCTTCTACGTCGCTTACGTCAGACTCACCGTCGACCTATCAACACAGGCCTAGAGTGCCCTCTTGCGCTTTAATGTGAAAAATAACATGTGAAATGATATAATAATGTGCTAATAATTTCGCACACAAGTCACTCCAGAGTGTGAGTCCCGGCCAAACTACGAAAAAAAAACCCCTGCGATTTATAATCCGGAAAATAACGGAAATTGTAAGTTTACAAACATTCCGAAAGTGTCGATATACCCCAGGAAAATTTTGGGAAGTAAATGTACCTTTATCCTCTCGATGTTGGCCTCTATCCTCAGCTGCTGCACAGTCCGCCTGGCATGGGCGATGTTGTTAGAACTGTGAGCCTTCGAAGACATCCTGGGCAATCCGCGCTAGGAAGAGACAAAAGCAGGCACACACTTTGAGTATGGGACATAGCGCCAATGTTTCCAAACGCTTGTGGAGGTGAGTCGCATATTTTCCATTGGAAAAATATCACAGCACACTGGCAAACATAACATTTCCTAAAAAGTACTCCCAACACTGTCAGGAAACATCACTAGCATAGATAGATGAACAAAGCTTCAGTAATAGTACCATATTTTCCGCATTTAAGGCGCAACGAAAAGCATTCCATTTACTCAAAAGCCGACAGTGCGCCTTATAATCCGATGTGCCTTTATGTGGATAAATATTCGTGTTTTGTGGACATAGTATTTAAATTTTTCTGTAAAGCGCTTCGTGACAGCTGCAGCGATTGTGAAAGCTCTATACAAATAAAGCTGTATTGTATCGTATCGTATTCCCCTTAACGTAGCTCCATCTAGTGGATGCATAACGCAACCGCAGCCACTCAAGCAGTGCACATTTATCTATTTATTTATTTATTTGTTTAACCATACTAAGGAAGTGACAAAAAAATAAATAAATAGTGGAGACAAAAAGAGAGAGTGCTAGGGTTGTGATTCTTTCTCGAGGTTCAGGATCTCTTATTCGCGACAGCCATTTTAAAACGTATGTCAATTTAACCACATTTGTGCACAACATTGATTTAAGTTTACGGTACTACTCGCAGCAACACTTTTTGCTTTCTGAAGGAATAACTGAATGAAGGAGCAGAAATCCCCCCCCCCCCCCCCCCCCACACACACACACAGAACAACGTCCAGCATGCTACTTGTCATGAACAGCAGCTCAAGGCTGTAAATCAGCAAAGGCACCGTGGAAAGAAACAACACTGTCGGGTTTATGAACGTCATTTCATCTTCCACACTTCCTCTTGCTTCATTGTTCCCAGAAGTGACATTTCTTTTCTCTGGCTCGGCGCCACATTCAGCTCACAGACAACTTCATTGCAGACACACGCACGACAATTATATCCGATAAGCAGTAAATTATTTGACCTCTGAATGAATTGCATTTATTAATGTGGTGTAGCAACTGCGGTGCAAAGTATTTTGTTTGAGTTTACAAATTAAAGAAATACACCCGACAACCCCCCACCCCATACACACACACACACACACACACACAAAATTGGATTTATTTGTCTAAATATTGGAAAAAAAGAAATCTGACTGTATATGCTAAGAAACTTTGGATCATTAATGATGAAGGAACGAGATTGTGTTTGCTAGAATGTCTTATTTTGCACAACAGATCAATGATCGGTCGGCAAATACAATCCAAAATATGTGCTGGTCTGATCTAGCCAATCGCCTCTGTGTAGATTACCAAAAAACATTTTTTTATTTTCGCACTCAAGAACCTATCTTGTGGCACCTTAGTGCCAAGGAACTCGGTTAAGTGAGCTGAGGAGCTTCCCGCAGACAAAATGAGTTCTTTTAGCCGGGAGTTGTTAGCCTTTTTTGTGAGGGTGCCATTTAGCCACAAATTTTGGCTATTTGGACTATTTGGTACATTCACTGCGCCCCAATGAGGTCGCGCCGTTTGCCCAACAGGATGACCGCTGCAACACTGACACAATTGCTGAAACCACCCAGGGAATTTTTCTTCCCACATCGAACCCGAATGCAATGTCAAGACTCCAGCACTGAAACGTGCAACTGAATGGTGGATGTGTGTGTGTGTGTGGGGGGGAGCTGCAACAGGTTGAACTTGTGATTCCGCTTCCTGCAAATCATTTACAGAGATGATGGGAACAAGCCCGGACCCGTCTTCCATGGCATGTGGGAGCTGCGTGTGCGTGTCCAGTTGCGCCGTTCCTCCCTCCCTGCAAGCAGACTTCCTCTAACTGCAAGTTTGGTTTCTCAACACAATAATACACACGTAGCTTGAGCACATTCTGCAACGCACTTTTCTTCTTGAGACACATTCCGCTTACAGCAAAACCATCTTTATCGGGCAACAGGAAACTTCTCATAAGGCTTCCCCTTCTCGAGAAATGCACGTGGGGGGGGGACAGTTTCAAGGCATGACAAAGTGAAAAGAGGGTGGCCCGGACAGGACAATCACCGCTTCACTGGTATTTGCCGGGGCATTAGTGCACATAGTTTTGCAGGAGAGGAGAAGTACAGTACTTGCAGAAACAACAGAAGGGCCTTTTAAAAGCGTGACACGCATGTACTTCATTCGTGGTTAACAATGCAATCGGTGACAGTAGGCCGCCAAGTTGGACAAGGCAAGCAACCGAGCAATTTGTACGCTCGCATTCTAGAATGCAACAAGGCACCCAAACGGAAAGATGCACATTCTCCAGCGTGCCACTCGTGTTGACACTCTGTTCCGGGCGGGCACTGCAAACCTGTTTTCCTGAAAATGCGGTGCGCTGTGAAAATTCCATTGCCAGGTTCCGGAGTCGGCGTCAGTACTTGGGGCGTATACTGTCACTCAATGAATGTTTGAATATTCGTTTTCTGTTTTCACTCAGTCCATGAGCATGTTCACAGTGCAGAGGACCGGGTTCGATCCCATCCGGCCTCTGTGTGGAGTTTGTTTTCTGCATGGCAGGCTCGTTGGGCACTCTAAATTGTCCCTAGGTATGAGTGTGAGCGTGGATGGTTGTTCTCTGTGTGCCCTGCGATTGGCTGGCAACCAAAGTTCAAAAGTCGTCCAGTTTGATGAGTCGGAAAATGGATGGATTGCTGGATTTACCACAAGTGTAGAGGTCACTACATATTTGCATGGCAATTAGCATTGTCCACTAGGATTGTCAATAGCCTGTTTGTCCTGCGGGATGTGATGCCTACGCATCAAGTTACGATGCTGATGCCTTTATTTGTACAATAAATAATTGGTTAAAAAAAATAGCCAACTAGGAAGCACTTATTTTATTCACAGACATACTCCCGAGATGACCTCGCGAGTCTGCAAAAACAAGCGCAAGACGCGGAAGGGTCAACTTCACAGGTGTCAAACTCAAGGCCTGGGGGCCCAAATCTGGCCCGCCACATCATTTTATGTGGCCCGCAAAAAGCAAATCAAGCAGGTAAATTTCCACGATGCTGGCTAAAATCCGTACTGTTTCAAATTGTCATATGTAATAAATAGTAATGTTGAGATATTGCAAGCATTTTCTTGTGACGTTATTACGGTAACTTCAACAATAGTTGAACAAACTACTATGCGTGACTTTTGATTTCAGAACTAGTTATCCATTCATTGTATATGTAAAATATGAGGCGGTGATTAAACCTTTTTATGGTTTCACAGTCATAATGGCCCTCTGAGGGAAACCGTGACTACAACGCGGCCCGCGACAAAAATGAATTTGACACCACTGGCCTATTCTAAGTTCACATAGCAAAGTGAACAGTCATCGCCGCGAAACGCTCTGCGCTTTCTCAAAAAGGCGAGGCGGCAAAAGGTGAACAGGGCACCAAAATCCTTTCATCCAGGCAGGATGAGTGAAGGAGTCAGTCTTGTCGTGCGAGTTTATTGAGAATAACGAAAGATCTGGGCTTTTTTTGTCTGTTTGTTTTTTTGATTATCTTTCTGCAAAGTTAGCAGACTTTTTTGTTTGATCCAGCAAAAATGGTTTCACAATGATGCAATTTCAAATGATGTCTCATGTCAAAGGTAATTTACTGACGGACTTGTTTTCACCCAAATAAAGTGAAGGTGACAATGAAGTAATACAAGGAATGACACTGCAGGCAGAAAAAAAAAAAAGAATGTCACTCCTTCCTCATGAGGGACCCTTGCTGCTTATGACGAGTTAATTACCCTTCCATTGCTTTCCTGGTCAAAAATTCATTCCGCCCAAAGTGCTTGCTAACCAAAAAAAAAAAGAAAAAGGAAACCGCATTCTTAATCACACTGCTGACTGGGAGGACCGAGGAATGGGGAATGAAGAAACTCGGGCCTTTGTGTGAAGTGGCAGTGAGAAAGATGAAACAATGAGAGGCCAGATTTTCTAGCCGAAGAAAAACTGTCAAGCTTTACTGTAACTTGAGAACAAATAGAACAATTCGTTTTCTTCTCGAGGGCGCCAAAAGTGCGGGAAGACTTCAAAGTCACTAGGCAACCATTTAGCTGGCGCATGTCAACTCAGGCGAAGTGTGCAGTCTCTGTGATGTGATGCCAGTAGCTAATTGAGCCACTGGTCCGACTTCAACTGCAACTGGAAGGTAAGGTACGTTTGAGTTTTGGATGCAATATGTGCATGTAGAAGCCTTTATATATAAACCCCCCCCCCTCAGAAATAGACCACCTCTTGCAGCCCACTCTAACAAACACACACACGCACACACACACACTGGACCACCAGAGCAGTGCTGCCACACTGCTATGTTGTACCTTTTACACACACACACACACACACACACGCACACGCACACACACACGCACACACACACACACGTGTTTCATTAAGACAGCGTTCAAAGAGCGAAGAACAGAGAAGCCTTATGACTCAGTCCCGTTCGGAGCTACACTCCAAAGAAAACTCTTAAATTTTGCTGCTGACGAATACAAACGGGAACCGCTAAAGTGTAAAAGAAGATGCAGCCCAGTCGAGCGTACAGTCTGTGTGGTCCTGGAGGGTCGTATCAAGGCTTTACGAGCCGCCCTGAAAACGTTTTTGCCCCATTCCCGATTTTCGTTTTCTCTGCAAACAAGATTTGTCAGAAAAGTTCCAGGACTGGCGTCAGAGGAGACAAAAACGCTAATGACAAAATATGCACGTTTCCCTGCAATGTAATCACTTTGGAGTACGGCAACTGCAACTTCAGCTTTCTGCAGCCATTATTCATACACATGGTCACTGCCCACTGTGCCAGATGATCATTTGCGAGGTAGGCGAGAGCTGTAGCAGGACAACGAATGGCTGCTTTATCATGGCACCGGCTAGCAATGCTCGGAGCAATTCCCGGCCAAGAAAAACTCTGCCATGTTGGAGCAACCTCCCTACTCATCAGCCCTGTGTGAAGAAGTAATTGCCTCCCTCTTGTTGAGGCCTTGAATGAACTGTTATTAACTATTGTTTTTGCAGAATGAAATTTCACAGGCCTCACCCAGGCCTGAATTATTGCTGGACTTGTCGAATCAAGTAATGACTTAAAGAGTACCTTTCAGACAAAATGAAGTAGGTTCGAAAATTTCAAAAAGAAACCAAGCCATGTAATTAAAGAAGAAATGAGAAACAATGGCCTTTGGGACTCAGGCAGACAACAGTCAGAGCTGGTATTCACAGGAACAGTCAAACTTTCCTAAGGGTGGTCGAGCAACCAAATGTACTTTAAGAAAACAAAGATGACTCACCCGAGAGGTCAGAAAAGCCCCAAAAAAACCCCCCAAAAACCCTGAATAACATCCAAAGACATTACCGGTCTCGGTTGGGATTACTATTCATGACACAACAATGAAAATGACACTGATAATGATAACACACACTAATAATAATAATAATAGTCATACTACAAGACAAAAGTTACACTTGGTGGTACAGTTGTTGTTAAGAAAACAAAAGAACAAACAGAATATGCTCGAAAAAGAACCTCATGTCAACAGTCAAAACTTTGTGGTGGAAGTGAAATGCTCTGGGGCTGCTTTCCTACCTCAAGACCTGGACAACTTGCTCTGAGTAGTGGAACGATTAATTCTGGTGAACATCTTACCATCAGTTTGTGACCTCATGCGCTCAAGCGCTTTTGAATGATGGGATATTAGATATTATAAGTGAATGTAAATAAATAAAGTATGATTATAACATGTAATTACTATGTGCACTGTAGTTGTAGCCATTAAGGGCCCCTGTTTGTTTGTCCTGTTTAATAAACGGCTAAAAGTGTATTGACAATTGTGGCTCTCTCGGTAAATCAGGGCGCTTGTAAGTCCAGGTAAGTGTGACTGTTGACAAAACTGGTCAACAAAGCCTCACCCTCGTTTCTCCCTTTATGACATCCGATAGCAGTTTGTATCCGCGTGATAGTGTGGCAGCAAGCGATCAATCAACTGCGCTGTAATTCAGGCTTTACGAGACAGTAACAGTCCCCAGAGTTTGTATTGTGAGCGCATCAAAGCGGGATCGTGCTTCTATGCCACTCCAAATTCGAGTCGGTGTGGTAAATACGTGTCGTTAAGGGGCAGGGCCTGGTGTGGTGGCATGCGTCTGAATGTCTGGGCAATCGGCCACACGCAAGGGCATCACAGCACCCTAATTGCTCCATTTTCTTTTTCACGTCACTCAAGCGGCGGCTTTTAATATTGTACATTCATGACTGAATGTAAGTGACGACCAGTGTGAGTAACAAATGCCAAAATGGAGCGTAGACTGACGTCTGCTATTTTGAACAAAAGGAGAGTTCAAAGACCTGGACTCCAGCCACAAAGTAGTCGAGTGGCTGCTGCTTCTGTCACAGCCGCGCGCATATAAACACACACATCCTCCCTCTCATGTGGACCCCTCCCAGCACAAACTGCGCAAGCAGGACTTTCCCAGTCTGAGGGCCAAGCTAACAGTAGCCTTCTCATGCTCCCTGTCGCCAGTCAGCACTTTTCCAGCTGAGTGAGAAACCGTCGCCAGCTACACCTTCCACATGACCCCGACACTTCACATCAATTCTGGGCAGTCCCCCCCCCCCCCCCCCCCCCCGCCGTTGTATAAACACCGACGTGCTCTTACTTGGTTACCCTGTTTATAAAACGCAGTAATACTCAGTCATCAGTCCTGTTGTTTACGAGCCAGAGGGATTGGTGAGACTTTCTGTGAGAGGGGTGAGGCAGCGACTAAATTGTGTGGCCAAGCACTTGTTCATGCTGTGAGAACCACCAGTGACATCATTACTTTCCCACCAAGAAAAAAAAAAAAAAGAAAGCAGTTTCTGTTTATGGCTGCTTTCTCTGACATTAACGAGTAATTGTCTTGACCTGAGACTTGGAGAAGTCACATCATGAATAAACTATATTTTGGTGAAAACTGTTGCAAAACATTGGCCCTATCAAACATGTATTGTGTCATATAGTTAAAGCCTTTAGGGTACGTGTTTATTTCTTTATGTTCATGACAAGTTCATGCACATATCTGCAAATGAACTCATTGAAATTGACATGCCGGGCCACGAGTGACCAAAGTAACTTTGTGAGGAAGCAACTGGAGCTGCAGCTATTGAAATGATTTTCAGAATCAATTACTATACTGATGATTCCATTGATTATTTGAATAAAAATTGGTATTGGAGCATGAAACAACAAAATATGCACATGAGATGGAGGTCTTATCGTTACGTTCCACACTAAAATATCCATTTCACTCTGTGTGTGTGTGTGTGTGTGTGTGTGTGTGAGAATGTGGTGACTGACACGGGAGTGAAAGATCAATATACTGTAGTGTAGTGAGCTCAGGTTAGCTAGGTGTTAACTGGCTAACCGTTAGCCAGTCTGCATACTGCTGAGCAGCTTGTGTATGAATATGCTTATTAGTCATTGTTTGGATACCGTTTTTCAATAAAGCGATTGAAAAGTGCACAAGCAGCTGATAAAATCAGAAAGAATAAGAATACAGACCGAAGTAATTCGTACCGAAAGAAATAAGATAAAAATTTAAAGTGGTAAAATTTTGACCACAACTTCGGACACCATGAAACCACCAACAGGCAGCTGGCGGAACTGCAGGCGGTTTATCAACAGAATAATTTCTACTCTACTTACGAACGTCTCTTCATACGAAATGTTCAAGTTACGAAACGCCTCAACAGGAAAATATTGCCTATTGTTACGAAACAAATTTCAAGATCCGAAACTGAACCTGAACGCAACATCCGTGTAGCTGCTCTGCCATTGGCTATTACCGAGCATCATCCTGGCATCCCATTGGCGAAAAGGGGCCTCTACCGTATGTGTCTGTGTGTGTCGATAAATAAATAGATTTGTGTTTATGCAGCGTCCTCGTCATTCGCCCCTCGGGCCATGAAGCGTTCCGATAGTTTTACGTAAATGTGAATCACCCAGAAAACGATGCTGATGTTTGCCTTGGACATTTACGAAGGATTGTTAAAAGCCGACAAAAGCAAACATCCTTGGATCAGTTCTTTACATAACGGCACGCAAAAACCCCTTCTGAGAGAAAACATGAACTAAAGAGGGCCAAAAACGATGAGAACGCGGTTAAAAGTTAAATGACCATAATTTTTATTCTTTATTTTTTACATTATTCACAACTCTCATTTACTGTGCAATAATCTAATGGTAACATGTATTTGTTTCATATTTTGATGCATTTTTATGCATTAGAAAACATTTATGTCTGAATATTTTTGGGGGGGTGGAACGGATTAGGGCATTTACATGGAAAACGCGTCTCTACTTATAAAATTTTCTAATTATAAAATCTCTTCCAGAACCAATTAACTTCGTAAGTAAAGGTACCACTGTACTCTCAATATTGTGACAGTTCTATCTACCAACTTACTTATTTTGTCGGTTTTCAAGTTCTATTTCCATTACTTCCAGTGGAAAAAAAACCCATGCTTTTGAAGCCGAACAAATGTTATGTTGTTGACCGGTATCCCAAGGGAACGGATTATGTTTAACCTCAGTGATTCCACTGTTGAGACAAAATCTTATCAGTTGCACACGAAGTGAGAGGTCAGCTGAAGGAAGAGGGGGAAAAATAGATGGCGACGTGGTGTTGGGTGCAAGGGCTCTGACGAGAGCCAGAACGGCAGCACCCACCCTGCAACGGCAGGTATGGTTCCAGAGATAAGTGGAGCTGACACGACCCCACCCTCGCTGCACATGTCGAACAAAAGGAAATTCTAGGAAAAGCAGCGTTCTTTTATGACAGCCAGCCTGCAAGAATGCAGCTAGGTGATCAGCTGAGAGGTCTGCATTATTCCTTGAAAGAAGATTTCTTCGAAAAGGGTGGGTGTGCAAAGGTTAATGGGAACTTGGTTAAACATGCGCTAGTGCAAGAAAACACAACTCTGTCCGGCCCGCATTCCTGTGAAAAAATTCCAGTTCAACTTGAAAGGCCGTACGTTCGCCTCTTTGAACCGAGCGCAACAGATCAGGCTCGCGGCTCCAAAAGGACAAATGAAAAAACAAAAGTGTCGTTTAGTGTGAGTGTCATGTGCAAACTGTCTAGACAGAAGACTAGACAGGACTCACTTCCAAACCCTCGATTCATGCGCAATTGCTTGTGGCTCACTTCAACTGTGCCATGACTGCTGTCCAGTGCATTAATACTTGTGGAGGGCAAGTGAACCAGCCCTGCTGCAAATTTGTATCATTTCCTGAATAGTGGCGTCTTGAAATACATGTGACCGGTCTTAGAAGTTTTCCGACATTGTTCAGCTGATTTTATGCTTTGACTCGCAGGCATAAACGTGAGAACCGAGGGCTCTGTTGGGGCAGGGGACTCAGATCACTTCACAACAAGCAGCAGTTGGGCAGTTGGCAGTGACTTCAAAAACGAGACTTCAGGCTATTGCCACTCCCAGTTGAAGTTTGCAGTCAAACTCAACATAAAACAAAGAGAATTATGTGGTTATGAATTTAAAACAACCACATAGCTATGCCTCAGAAAAGTCAGTTGGCTAAATGCTAACAAACAATGCAAAATGCCTCAGATGAATACATCGAATACATGTATCGAATACATCGATGTTGCTGTGTTAAAACTAAGTGACGGATATCTGAACACAAACGGTGCACAAACACATGTAGACATTCAAAAATTCACAACGATTTACTCTTTATCATCAGCAAAAAAAAAAACCTAACTAAAAAAAAAGTCACTTAAAGTAGTCGTAGTTGTGAAACTCTTCTTTGTTTGTGTCTGTGTGACTGTATTAGTGGCCGTCGTGATATATATTTTTTAAATGATCACAGTTGCCGCTTTTTGAAACTGCCCGACTAAATTATTTCTAGAGAATAAAATACAGTTAGCTGTCACGCACAAAGTGAATTTTGTTGCTTATATATTTTTTTAAAATGTGCAAAGCAACAACAACAACAAAAAAAAAAAATTTTTTTTTTAAATAAAGAAAGGATTAATTATACATTGCATCCTGGAATGCTGAGATATTCAGCGCAAATAAGTGAATCTGCGAAGAATGAACCATGAATATGCAGGGTAGCACAGACGAGATGGATGGCGGATTAATACAGCATTAACAACAACTAATTTAAAAAAAAACGTTCAATCAAGTATACTTTTCCGGCTCCAAAAACAAAGCGGTGTGTCATGTTTGATAAGGTAAGCACATCAGTGAGATAGCCAACCAAGAGAGCTAATCAGTGTCCTCAAACATGCTGATGTTTGGAACAGGATTACGAACAAGACTGACTGCACATGCAGTCGGAACAAGACTGACATGGAGCAGCATGTGTGTCAGGGACTGTCTGACATCATGACAGATAAGTGTGATAACACGAGGGGGCACGGGAAACTTCCTGGCTTACAAGGGTTAAACGGGGGCCAAAATTCACACATGGTCAAATCTGGACATGCTAGAATTAAAAGTCCACAGTCACTATAAAACAAAACTAACGCGGCTAACCCATGATGGCTACATTTTGCACAGAGGCACTGGTGTATTGGGACTGGACGCTTAATGGGCAGAACAGCGTGTTCTGTTTACAATGTTGTGAAAGTACCCAGAATGCAACATGTTGCTTAGCGTGTTGCGCAGGGATGCCCAAACAGTCGATCGCGATCGACCGGTAGCCCGCGGACTGGTCCCAAGTCGATTGCAGGGTGTGTAGGGGGAATTGAGGGTTTGATGGGCTTGAAAAGTAGATATTTTGTCAAAAAAGGTGGTAGAGTATTCAAAATGGATTCTGGTTGAACTACCGTAATGCACACCGGCTCCAGACAGGACGGTTGTGGAACGATATTGCCCAGCAAATCAATTCCATTCGTCAAACTGATTACAGTCAAACCTCGGTTTTCGAACGTCTCGGTTCTCAACCAATTCAGTTTTCAACCAAAAATGTAGATTTTTTTATGCCTCGGATGACGAACAAATTTCGGTTCTCGGACAAACTTAGCGCACTTGAATGCACCATTTGACTCCTCTCACCTTCCTTACACGAGGAAGTGACGCTTTGTTTGGCTGTATTTGACATCGGCAGAAATCTGTAAACTAGTTCTGCACAATAGCATTCTATTTGTTTCTGTTGCAGTGAAAAGAAATATATATATCCTCTCGGGGTTTTAGCACCAACTACCGTTCTGCAAATGCATTCATGTAGATGAGAAATACTTGTGCACATAGCCTTATTCTAGCAGCCTTTACACAAGCAGTGATCCGGGTATTAAAATGTAGCTCCTGAACTGCTGAGTGGGACATTACAAGCTAGCTAGCAGGATCGCAGGCATGCTGTTGGGCTATTGTTGAATTTGCACATGATCAGTTGTGTAAGTGGGTGCGCTGCACGGTTTAAGCGGGAATGTGGTGGAGGAGAGTGAAGGGAAGGCGGATCCACGCAACATGTACAGTAGCGGGCCAGTTGCCGAACAAGAAGGCATAGGTAGAACTTTGATTTAGTTGGTGTTCTTTCAATCATGCCGCAAAATGGAGCCAAAGCGCTGGCTAATAGGCGGGTAGTAGTCAAGGGAGTACACGTTCAAGTGATACATCTCAACTGTTCGAAGATCTTTGTATGTTGGGGAGAAGCCAAGTTTAGCCTGGGTTGATAGCGGAAGATGAGTCTTTTGTTCTGCTGAGCAACGACGCCATTTTTAATGGATTTGGAATGATTTTCAAATGTTGGGGGAACAAAGCATGCGGTACCGGAATCGTAAAGCTGTTTGTAGGGGAAAGCGCCTGGGGTCGTGTTTCCATTCCTTGCATGGGACGCCCCCCCCCCCCCCCCCCTACTGTTGTCCGCCATGTCTTTGTTGATCCTCCGTAAGTACTTAGGCACCCCTCTATATGCACAGGCAGCAGGGAGGGCTTTGAGCACCTCGATGATATCATTAGCACTTGACTATTTTTGACGCCGGCACAAACAGGTCGCCTATGTTGTTACTAGCCACCGCGCAGGCAGATTCGGCCTAAAAACGTCAGCAACTAGTCACCCATGTGGGTGCCAGCTGGGTATCATCCAAATGATCAAGGTCCCTGCAGTTTCCAGTAAGGTGCCTAGGAGCCTCCGGTTCCCCAGTAATAGGCCATTATCATGCCCGGAGCTGCTCAAAACAAACACAGGCATGTGACAGATAATACCCGTTCAGACGTCACTGCAGACGCACGGTGACATGCAAAAGACAAAGGCAACCAAGGCGGAGAAGGTGCCATGATGAATTCTATGCTTTGTTCTTAGAAAACAAATACCGCATACGCCAGCTCTATTGCAGTACTTCAGGTTTTTTTTTTTTTTTTTACGGCTTTTTATAGCATACATGCAAGTGTGAATTTAAGGTTGCTTTAGAGTGTGTGGCGCCATGTTTTGCCACAGCAGGCCTGGTTGTAATGAGTTCCACTGGGAGAGAAGAGTTAAAAAAAAAAATGCTCTCTTGGTCTGGAACCCCGAGATAAACTGGGGTTCACTGTTGTGTTGTTATTTAAAAAAAAAAAAAAAAAAAAAAAAAAAAAGTGCCGTCTGCTGCAAAGGACTTGAATAGTGAGGCAGAGAGGCGCTGTAAAAAGGGCTGCGACTCGGGAGAGATAAGACTTCATGTCAGTGTGTGCATGCATGTGCGTAGATGTGTAAGGGCCAGAATGTTCTGCAAGTTGCGCAGCTGTGTGTATGTTGCATTTGGACCCGAGCCAAGAATCAGCGGCAACAGGAACACCATAAAACTTAAAGCTATTGTGTGTGCTGCTATATGCCTTTTTGCTTGCACTCCCCCCCCCCCCTTTGCCTCTGAAAGCTACTATTCACGACAAGGACAGAGGGACACTACACAATGGATCTCAATTCTGCCCTGCCGAATGTGGAACAATAAACAAACGAATTCAGTCTTTCCAGTCTCCGCCCAGCCGAGCGGTTGCATGTACAACATGCTCTTTGCCAGCCAAGGTGGAGCTGACGAGGCCAAAGGTCGACCGTGTTGCTCGTAGGACCATCAAACTGTCTCACGTCCCAGCTGGATATGAGGTAGGGAGGGCCGAACAACAATTGCGTACATGGATGGAATAATTGATAACGGCCTGGGGCGTCACGCAGCTCATTAGGGAACTAAGTAAAGGTGATTAAAGGCTGCCTGTTTTTCAAGAAAGGGGAAAACATGATTAGTCGCGCAGGGTGACATAACTGCTGGTGGAGTGTCTGTGCATCAATGTGAAAATCATTGCATTTATGGCCTTGAAAAGTGACTGGGTTCAAGTCCCAAATGTGCATCGGTATATCTTACGGGCACTGCCTGGTTTTATAGTGAAGCATGTTTTAGATACCGTATTTTCCACACTAAAAGGTACACTGGTTTATGCGGCGCACCTTCAATGAATGGCCTATGTTGTAATTTTTTTTCATACATTGTGTGCACGGGATTATAAGACACAATCTACAATGCATCCACTAGATGGAGCTACGCTCAAGGAAACGCCAACAGAACGATCAGATGTCAGTAAAACGTATTTAATAAAGCAGCGACACAGTTCACTTAACCAACAGCAAGTTAAAACATTGACTCGTTAACGTTGAACTCTCTTGCCGCTGCTCTATTTCCGTGTTCAACGGATCGCCTTAAGTTTGAACTCTGCGTTGTCAGCATGTCTCGAGCGAGGAGCCGTTTTGGGGTTGAAATATTACCGTAATGACCAAAGACAAGGCGCATCGGATTTTAAGGCATGCTCTGAGCTTTTAAGAAAATGGAAGGCTTTTCGGAAAATATGGTAGTTCATCATGGTGATTTAGCAGTTCATGTTTCATCTTGGTGACAAAGAGGCAGATTGAAATGCAGAACTTGGTAGGGGTTGAACTCATGAATCGACCAGTCGACTTTACAACTCGGCGTCGTCGTTTAAAGCTTCAAGTGGATTAACTGCTAATCTCGTGTTTTGGGGCATCTCGTTTTAATCGGCCTATTTCTCTGTTTGGTCGTCTGCGATAGCGCTGCGGTAATTGATTCAGGTTTTTTTCGCCATGGTCTCGTTTCAGTATTATTATCGAGGTACTGTATGCACGTAGTGGATACAAGGTAGAATTTTGGTATCGTGACAAGACTATTTGTGCACGTCTAACGGCTTTGTTTGTGTACCTGCTGATATCAGCTACCCATGAAATGCAAATAGAGCATGACAAAGCAATGCGACGAAGAGAATAGAACCTGGATTGTTGTTGTATTATCTTAGATCTCAAGTTACAAAAGACACCACTTTGTGTTTTTCCCTCATTATGCCACGGGACTTTTGAAAAAGTGCTCAGACTGTCTGTGGGAGATTTATTTGCCTACAAAGTGCCAGCCTTTGCCCTCTCAGATCAGAGGTCAACAGGGTCAGTGTGGATTCCCCTCCCCGAATTGGGGTTCTTTCTAATTTTTGTGTACTTAGATAGGGGTGCGAAAACAAGGTTGCAAGAGTAAAGGGATCACAGAACAGATGACAACAGATACTTGAAACCTTGCACTCCTGAAGCAGATCGGGGGGGCTGTCTTCCTGAGTCATAAACTCTGTCCAAGACACAGTGGGTCCATCTTGGACAATAGTGCACACTTCCAGAGTGTTATGCGTCTTTCAAACAACAGTCTGTCTTGCATTCCGTCGTGAAGTTCTCACTCACAACTTTGGAGAATAATACGCGCACTGAAAAACCGTCACGTTGCGCCGTCAAAAATAAATAAACAAATAAATAAATAAATAAACAGCAGCTTGGAAAAAAAAAAAAATCAGGGAGACAGCCAAAACTGTCAGTGAGTCTTTATCTCTGTGTAAAGTCCAAATTATCTTTAGGCAGGAAAGGACATTTCGGAAGCAGGACAAGAATGACATGCACATGCTTTGAAGACAGTAGGCCGCGCGTGACCACTGCCTGATGTGTAATCTCACAAGATACCCGGCCGGAGATGCATGCAGGTTGGTGGAGTAAAGCTTCACTAACACTTTAAAAATCAGTTATAAACAAAAAGAAAATGTTTTTTTTTTTTTGGTGCATCCTTAAAATATATTTGTTTTCTCTGTATTCCATGTGACAGTCTGTCGCAAATTGTGAACATTTGCGAGTACCTGACATCACGACAAAATGGTAGTATATAACAATGTTAATACAGTTTTTGCCTGTGAATCACCCCGACAGAAAAAAAAATCCACAAATACTTGCTGACATACAAAATCTTGATCCTGTAAATCAAGATGTCAAACTTCATGATACTTCCTTGACACTAATTACTACTTTCCTATTAGCCCGAGCTTTGCGCAATCATCTGGGAAATTCTGCATACGGCACACAAAACACAAAGGCTCAACAGAAACAAAAACACGTGAATTTGGGAATACAGAAAGACAAATTGACGGGAATGCGGCCTCGAGGAAGCATGAGACCGACGTAATGTGAGCCAACCTGGTTTCAACTCGACACATCAAGAGAGCGAGAGAGAGAGAGAGAGAGCAGGGTCGCACGGGCGCTCACCCAAATAATGCTATCAATCAGGAGTGGGTGCATTAATGGCCTCTCCTCCTTGGCCTCTCCTCCCTCGTCATTTAACACTTTCAAAGACATGTCGGGCGCAGCAAAGGCGCCCTGTGGGTCACACCGAGGCCACTTCCTTTGCCGGCCGCCCCCTCCATCCCTTGAAAAAGTGACATCGCCGCCGCCTCCTCCTCCTCTTCTCTTCCTTTCTCCTCATGCACTCATCGTTTCTCAGCCCAAATGGGTCAGCGCCGAGGTCACTAGGTCCACCTGCGGCACTCATGCATACACTTTTTTTTTTTATGCTGGCACACATAATACACATTGCACACGTGGCGTTATCATCGCAGTACATGCCCTTGTCAAAGCAGCAATGCGAGGGAGCGATTACATGCGATGCAAATGCAACAGCAGTAACGATAACGCTCCCTGAAAGGGGGGATCCTTAAAGTTGCACACACGCTCACATAAATCATATTTACAAAAGCGGCTTTATAAGTCAACGCATGAAGGTCACGTTGCAAATAAGGGAGCTATCGGCGAGAAGGTTTACACAAAGAAATATGTTTCTATGCATTCAGCCATCTTGAAATTTGTGTCGCAAAACCTACAGCTGATTGCTCCTTTGCAAAAAAAAATTAAAAATTTAAGTGCGCACAATCAGATTAGTGTAAGAGGCCCAAGGAGAAGGAACTTTTTTTTTCTTTTTTTCTTCAAGTTCAAGAGGTAACCTACACAAGGAGTCACTGTTGTCGAAATATTTCTGTTTAACGTATAGGAAGGAGCTTGTTTCACAGTGCACCGCTCACATGAATAAATCAATGACTTTAATAAATGCAAGCGGAACAAAGCTGCAGAGCTCTTTCAAGAAGGATGAGTATAAAAGAGACACCTGATTACGAGGACATTGAGGCGGCGCACAAGAAAACAAGCTGTCACTGTGCACGGCTTGGGCACCTGGTCACACAAAGACGCAGTGTGGCATGGAAACAAAACGTTTGGGAGCCCACAGATGCACCACCAGCCATTTACCACAGGTGCCCGTAAGTGTCACGCACGCACACACAAACTTACTTCCTCAAAGACTCATTAAAGTTCTAAACAAATGCGCATTTCATCAAAATGACAAATTTCCCTCTCGGGAAGGAACTGCTGCGTGTAACCAAGAGTTTTGTGAAAGTCGGGCGGGGAGAGGGGGGGGGGGGGGGGGGGTCGGGGTTCCCTCCCAACCTGTCTGACAGGAAACTGGGTTACACAAGCCGGACTCTGCAAGTTGGACAGGATATGACCAAATTTGGGCAAGCACAATGGAACGTGTGGAACACTGCTACTAATCAGAGGAAACAACGTAAAGTTCCAAGAGGTGCGTCTTCCTGTGAGTGGGAGTGCTTCAAACACTGCCACCATCCGCAAAAAAAAAAAAAAAAGTGACGGCTGTTACATATTGAAACACTCGGCTGGAATGCGCATGAAGCAGGAAATCATGCAGCCAAGTCAATCTGGAGCAGAGGTGGCAGTGCAATCTTGCTAGTTTTTATTTCTTCCACCTCGTGACATGGATTTGGATTGACTCAATGTTTGTGGTGGGCCGGTGTCGAATTTCTAGAAATAATTTACCGTTGACATAGAAGAGCCCGTACTACTTAGGTTTTTCAAATTGTCAAGATTTGAGGTACGAGTGAGCTTCAGATATGCTACCGCTTGATCAAAGTAAATTAAAAAAAAAAAAAGCAGAGCAACAGTTGAGGAAGACTTTCAGCCTTTTTTTTTTTTTTTTTTGCACAGCACAACATTCATTTCAAACATGAGACGCTGTTAATAGGCTTGTCTCAACGAAACGGTAATTACACTGAAGACCAGTTCGTGTGTTTCTTTCTGTACAGTATTGGTAAACAGATTAGGAGAGGGGATTGAACGCATTGGAATGTTTTAGTTATCGTTGTGCGATCACAGCTGTAGTTTGCTTTGCAATGTGAGATTTCTTCTTTTTGTGTGTGTGTGTGTTCAAGTTGCATGACAAGTTGTTACGCTAAAAAGTGTTATTTATGAGGAAAACATACTATGTTCAAGAAAAGATTGCTTGAAAATAATATGTGATTAAAATTAAAACATTTCATTACAATTGCAAGACTGAATGGAATCATGATTCAGTATTTCCTGGACTCACATTGTACAGTGTTCATTAGCGCTATGCTGCATGTGCCGGTTACTCCAGCATCTAAGCTATGAATAACTGATAAGTGAATCATGTATCAGGTGCACAACATCTCCTCTGCAGGAAAGTCCTGTTTTTAACTTTCACACAATCGCTGCCGACGAGAGAATGAAAGTATAACGGGCACTCTCGGTGCAAGTTAACAATAAGGTGGGCCCACCTGTCAATGCCAGAGACAGATGGTCTAATTGTGAGTGTCTGAGAAAAAAAAGGGTGTGCACCGGAAAGGAAAGACAGTTGGGGTAACTGGAACGTTGATTGGATCTGGAGGAAAAAGCTGTCCGCGAGCACCATCAGGTGGCGGAAAGACGTAACTGCGGATTGAGACTGCATGAGTGGACGCTACCTCCCCAAAAAAAAAAAAATGCTGTACTTGAACATATGCTAAGCAGTTAAACATCCATCCGACCGTTTTCTGTACAGCTTATTTCTCTTCACATGGCTATTTAAATAGAAATCGCGCTTCAGGAGCTTAATTACCGCCAAAAATGTGTCAATCATAAATATATCACAAATGCAATATTCTCCTCCAAAGAGAGACACTGTTGTGAGAAATTGCTCCAGGGTGGGACGAGCCTGCCAAGGATGCTATGTTTTTGTGTGACAAAACCGCTTAAGACGCAAGCAGAGCGTCACGACACATGGCAGGCATTTGGACTCCATTTGAAGGAACTTAATTTCTTTAAATATAGAAATAATATAGTTTGTATCAATTTGGATTATTCACATTTTAGTAACTTTCCTCTCCTGAAAAGTGTAGTTCATGTTTTCAAACAGCTAACATCATCAATTTTTGGACGAGAACAGTTTCACGTCGTAACTTATTCTTTGTTTCTGGAAGAGGCGTCTGTTTAGTGGCTTGCTGCACTCCAATGGGGCAAATGAATGACGCGATTTTTTATTTTATTTTAAGAAGTTGATACACTCAGCCGACCATGGAGAAGAATTACATTTGAACTGAAAACATAAATCACTGAGCGCTACTACTTGTTAACTGATTATTGTGGAGGGCAATGAGTTTTGATACACACTTCAGAAATGTAAAAAAAAAAAAAGCTCAGATTGCTTTTAATTATCTTATTATTCATAACTAATGATAATCAGCTTTGTGAAGACACTGATCATGTTAATGATTTCTCACAATAATTATCAAAGAAGATTTGGCAAGGGGAATATAAATATGAAACACTATGAATCTCTGCAAGTGTTTGAATTTTCAAAAGATGACTTCTCCAACATTCCTAGGAAATCGCAATGTCCAATCAATGCTGGGCTTTTTTTTTTTGTTTGTTTCCCCAGAAGATGCCCACGGGCTATTCATGCCCATGAGGCACAGTTGGTGACCTCTGATTTAAGAAGTGGAAGCTCCCCCTGCTGGCTGTAGAAGCGATGTGCAATTAACAAGACTTTCAGGAAGAAAAAAAGGGTGGTCCAGCACTGGAAATCAATAAAAAATGTTGAGGAACATTCACATAATGCAAACAAAATGGAATATGAAGGGTTGAAAAATAAAAATGAATGGATATTCTAGAGCAGGGGTGTCCAAGTCCGGACCTTGAGAGCCCCTTACCAGCCCGTTTTATATGTCTCCCTCTTCCAACAGACCTGATTCAAATGATCAGGTTCGTTATCAGGTTGCTCAGAACTCGCTGATGAGCTGATCGCTGGAAGCAGGTGTGTTGGGGGAGGGAGATAGGCTGGACAGGGGCGCTTGAGAAGCGGACTTGGGCACCCCAGTTCTACGTATAATGACAAGAACCGTGAATTCCGATCCTAAAAATACAAGACAAGGAGCAGAAAACATAAAATAACTATCAAATTATATAAAATGTTTAATCACTTAATTGGTGCATAAATGGAAGCGACACACAAAATGCACTTCCACTACTACTCTCAAAATGCACCTGTTGCCATCCATGGCACTCACACATTGAATAAGTACATTTCCGACTACATTGAGACGTGATCATCCTTATTTCCTTGTATTCAGTACACAAATATTTTACATCCCATTTTGGATGTAAAATATTTGCCTTGGCTAAAATAAAAGGTTGGGAGACACTGAGCTGGTTAACGTCATCTTCGGTCTCCTTGACGGAAAACAGTCATGTGATTAGCAGAGAGGCGTGGCTGCACAAGGCTGTCTGACAATGACAGCGAGGCCATAAATAGCCCTTCGGTTCTCGCTACTGTAGCGGACTCGAAATTATCGTCCGTCCATCCATTTTCTGTACCGCTTGTCCTCATTAGCGTCGCGAGTGAGCTATCCCAGCTGACTTTCCAGGCTTCAATGAACCTAACATGCATGTTTTTGGGAAGGTGGAAGGAAGCCAGAGTACCCCGTGCAAAACTGCACACAAGAAGGCCAGAATCCAGATTCGAATCCCAAACGTCATGGACTGTGATGAAGCCCTGCCAACCACAAGTCCACCCATCCTACCGCTATAAATAACCTTGTGTGTTTTTCTTTCTTCTAAATCATTTACCCATTAGTGTCCTATCAGTCCGGAAAAACACAAGCATGCGCCCGCTTGCTGGACCCTGTTTGAATATTGGCATCAATCAGTTTTAAAAATGATTCATGGGATCTGTCAAACACAGATAAGGGACCGTAAAATGCTTGGCTAACATTTGGAAAATAGATGTGAATAAAATATTCTAACTAAAGGGATAGGGTTTTTTTTTTTTTAAAGCAACCACCACGCCTAAGGAAAAACAATCTATTTTACAGGGGAATGACACTTGGGCTGAAAGATGTTAACAAGATGTTAGCTTAGGGTGCAGTGAACACTGACACAATAATATCTTACATTAATAACACGAACACAGAAAAACAAATCCCCCCCCCCCCCCCTTTTCCCCCTACACTCCTCGCGATTGACTTGGGACCAGTCCGCGGGCTACCAGTCGATGGTCTGAAGTATGTTCATGTCATTTCTTGCCCTCCAACGGGAGAGTCATGCTTATTCACCAAGGAGACCCGTCTCATGAGCGCTCTGTGTACATCCACGGTCAATTATCAAGGAAACATAATGTTCTTGATCGCCCCAAAATAACATCGACTGAGCCGACACCGGTCTGAATAGTCCAGAATGAATAAGAGTAGCAGCACAACTTTGACAAGACGGACTTGCCATGTTTGGAGACAAAGGAAGATATTGTGCAAAGCCAACTTGGGAACAGAAGCCAGATCATGAGGCAACACCGCAAACCTATTTCAGCGCTTCAGAAAGCACCACAGGCAAAGAGAACATCGACAAAGTTGAGCGATTAATGGAATACTAATCGCTGGGTGTGCAGTAAATAATGTTCCAGTGATGATAAAATATAAGCGGTTAATTTTTTATCCTGGGACCATTTAGCCTCTAAATACAGAAAGAATTCGATTGTCTATGCCCAAAATTAGATTACATTACTCTGGGGTTGGGCCGAAACCTCCTGAATCAGAAATTGGTCAATTTCTTCTATTATTTAAAAAAAATATATACTATTGGTCAGTCTATAGTGCAGAGGTTGCTTTTGTTTTTTGTTTTTGTTTTTGTTTTACAAATTATTGACCCATCTTAAGTGTTAAAAATGGCTTGCTGTTTTTGATGACACAAATTTAATGGTTGAACTACGTGTTGGGAGTCTCCTGGAACGGGCTATTTTGGAGGCATGCAACGTCTGCGATGTAGCGATTTACAGAGGTGGTAATGTCCCGTAAATCTTAAGACTTAACCCCATTTTAAATAAGTTCCAAGTTACTGTGGCAGAAAAAAAAAACTCCCCAAGACACTGATTTCAAGACAAGCCCGTGCCATCTTATCAGATAGGTACCCTCGATGTGTTAGGTCTAGTGTCAAACCCAAGGCCCGCGGGCCAGCTCAGGCCCGGTGCATCTTTTTATGTGGCCTCCGGAAAGAAAATCATGCATGTCAACTGGCATGATCCTTGCTAAAATCTGTACCAAAATGTCAAATTGTGATTTTTGCAATTATTTAGTTACCCTGTTTACCGTTCCCTGAACAATAATTGACAAACTATTATAGTCGACTTGGCTAATTTCAAAACTAGCAATCCATTAATTTGCTGTGTACAAGTAATCATGCAATGAGACGATTAAACATTTTTGTGGCTTCATTGTGTCATAACGGCCCTCTGAGGGAAGACTCCAAAGTGGCCTGTGACAAAAATGAATTTGACACCCCTGCGCTAGGTGTAGTTTTTCACACTCCGAGGACACACCCATCACCCTCTACACTCATAAATTCTTGATGTGCGTACGAGTGTCCCGCTAGACACAAGAAATGTGCGATCACGACTGATTAAATGACATGCTAAACAAAGAGAATGTGTGCATTGTGTATTTCAAACAACCACATCACTAGCGATAAACAATGCAAACTCCTTTGACAGGCTAACCAATAGCATCGATGTTGTGGTGTTTCCAACCTTTAAGCAACGGATATCTGAATACAAACGATACAGCTAATATGTAGACAGCTAATATAACAATACCTTTGTGCATGTATTATTTATCCTCTGACGAAGATTACTTGGGCATTACTAAGCAGTTGTGACCTTCATGTATGTGTGTCTGATTTGACTGCCCTCTAGTGGCCGAGGCACACACGCCAGATGGTGCCACAACAAATGAATCATCAATGAATCAAAGTACAATATTGTAGTGTGCTATTTTATTTATTGATTGATTTTTAATCAAATTTGGCCTCGGTGCACTCAGTTTTCCCACCGCTGTTCTAAAATGAACTGTCAATCTCCTCACACAAAAAGACACGCGGCACCATTGACGTGTTGCATCACTGTTTCTTTCACAGTTGACGAGACGACGTCGACCTGATACTCGGACTCCCAGGAGTCACGGTGCGAAATGAAAGCCGCCACGGCTTGTTCTTTCTTTTCTTACCCATTTGAGAGGGTTGCTGTGGCAACACTTCCGGACTGGCTTGCTGACTCTATAAATCTGAGGTTGATGTTAGCCTGATTAGGGGGCAGGTGCTACAAACGTGTCTTCGCGCATAAAGTTTCCTCAACAATCATACAGTGCAATTTATGCTTCAAACGTACATTTCAGACATAAGCAGCAGAGCACAATGACATTTTTTTTTTTTTGCTTAGTTTAACATTTCGGAGTGCCGATGTCAAGGCACTTGGCCTATTCTGGGCAAATTAAGACTTCCAGTAAAGCTTGGTATTCCATGAACGCACGTGTTCCGTTGCCAAACCGACAGTAGGGTGTGACTGTCTCACCATTCACCACCACTCCTCTAAGTACATCTGCTCCTAGCTACGGAGGAATTCAAGCAAAAGCCAACTACTGGAGGCGAAAGCTTGTGACTAGCAACACAAATAACGTAAACACTTTTATTTTATTAGGATTAAGTGGGGCGGATCAGTTCACAAGGATCCCAGTATTAAATCCTGATGGTTGGTTGTTGCTTTCTTCTTTTTTTTTTTTCTCCTCCATGTAATTTTTCACATTCACACACTGGAGTCGGAATCAAATCCAGTTGTTTGCCACATTGATAAAACAAACATGACATTCTGGGGAACCGACCCCAGAATGTCATGTTTGTTTTATGAATAGCATTGAATTGTAAAAAGTCAACTGAAACAAGCATTCGCAGGCAACGTTCAAAACGCTCCCCAGTCATCAACAACAAACAAACAAAAACAAGCTCAATTTATATTATACATAAACATAAATATAAGAAAACATAACTACTGACTTGGTGCAACACTACCTGAAGAAAATAACTCAGAAATCATGGGACAGTAAAAAAAAAGTCAACACACCTCTGTTCAAATGTTTTTTGTGAGCTGAAAACAAGGCCAAGATAAATAATTTCAAAACTTTTTTCCACGATAAATGTGAACTAAAACCGGTACAACTAAAGAGGAAAAAAAAAAATCTTTTGGAGAGTGAAAATAAAACACAACTAAGATATTGGGGTTTCACAAGTGTGCGTAAAATTAGAGTCAGTACACATGCCAAGCATTCCAAGAGCCTCAAAATAAAGTACCGTTGTTCTAGTAGGCTTTTCCTGCCGGTTTCTCTTCGTGGCAGAAAATCGATGCTTTTGGTATCAATATTTCATTAAAACACTTAAAATCTCCCAAATACGTGTCGAGAGGGGCGGGGGGGTATGTTCTGGTCGATACAGTATCTATGTGTCACAACACTAATATGTTCACTTACTAACCACGATGTTGGGGAAACAATTTAACACACATTCTAACCAATGAATCCAAAGATAATAATGCTCAGTTTTGATTGACAGATCCCAACAAATGAAAAACAATAAATTATAGTCAACTTCAACTTGGAGTGACACATAAAACAGCTTGAGGCAAATACGCTCCGCCTCTTATTTGGAGAATTGAGGAACAAGCAGAGGTGTGACTATGTAAATCCCTTAATCTAAGTTATTCACGTTTCATTCGAGTCGAACGTTGCTGCCGCAAAAATGAAGCACTCGCTTTGCACGCACTAGCTGTAGTTTGTTGTATTGCAACAATTGACGCTGTACTTTATACTCAGTTACCAACGTTAAAACGTCTGTACAGTAAACAACGGCTTTATGATGGCAATAGTTTGGACTCTGAAACAAATGGTACCAACATTTTGTTTGGAAATCCGTGTAAAACAAGCAAAAAAAAAAAAAAAAAAGGTAAACTGGCGTTACGAAATGAATCATATTCCATTATCTATCCCGACTCCAAGTGTTGCTCTTTTACGCCTGACTGTCAGAGACTTGCAGACAAAGCTGCCAATCGGGTCAGGCAGCATTCTGTGCGAGAGGAAGTGCAATGCGCACTACTTCCAGAAGAGCCTGTTACCCAGTAACACATTAAAGCATTGGTTACGGCCGTGTGTGCCACTTCCCACGTGATCCGAAACAGTTTGGCCATTGTGCGGCGAGCTAAACTCAGATGGCGACAAAGGCAACAGGAGCAAATTGATCCCCTCCTCAAAAAAGCTGGCCAGGGGATTTCCATCATGTTGGATGTTCATCTGTGATATCTAAATTAGAATTTGGGAGAAAGATTTTTTTTAAACATCAAATCACGAATGATTTTTTTTTTTTTTTACCGTAAAAAAATCTGTCAAAAATTCCACATCATGCAATATTCAGCCAGCATGTTTCACGCTAATGGTCATGTGACAATCCTAATATTTGACACAGATTTTTTGATAGCGAGAGAGAGAGAGAGAGAAAAAAAAACCTCACGAGATGAAAAAAATACATTTGTGGCAAAAATGCAATGTAAAATTCAGATTTTTTTTTTTTAATTACGGAAAAAATAAGACATCCGGGCTAGGAAAAAGCATCCGCATCTTTCTGAAGCCATCCAAAGTAGGGTCAGTCATGTGATACTTCCCTTGTCACGTAACAATGACACACTAAATTTTTGACACCAAATGTTATTACGGTACAACAAAAAACAAGGTAAAAACATTCCAAATTAAGCGGGGAAAAAAATTAGCATTAAATTCAGCGTTGAAAAAAATTGAGTTACCCAAAGTCCAGCCAAATGTTACGCTCAATTGGTCACATGACACTGCTATGCTTAGTCTCTGAAGTCGTGAATTTATGACACCGATTTTTTTCGATGGTGAAAAAGTGGGTCAAGAAAAAAAAATCTGGGTTTGAAATTCAAATTCAAACTGATGGCATCCTTTCAAACTAATCCAAGCACAAAGCAAGTCATTGCTCCCATCTTGACCACCGCTCTTTGTCTTACTAATCAATTTACATGCATCCCACGTTATAGAAAACCCTGCCAACCAAAAGCGAGCCTATTCAAATGCAAGCCATCCCACCAATGCCTACAAGAGAGCTAATGAGGGCAGAAACTGGACTTTCAGGGTCAAAGGTCACGTTTTTACCGGGAGCCATAAGATGTTGCTGTTCAAAACAAGGGGACAAAAATAAACACCCTCATGAATGTTGACATTTTCTTTTTTTGTGTGTGTGTGTGCGTGCGTGCGAATACAGAGACAAGCATTTGTTCAAAAGGCGTCACACACCAGGCAGACTCATGACCAGAACCTGATGGCATCAAACAAGAGAGCTGTTCATTTCCAGTACAGTGTTCCCCAGCAATATCGCAGAATTATAATCAATAATTCCGGACGGAGTTTTTATAGTATACAGGCAATCCCCTACTGAACAACATTCACCCTACCAACATTTCAAGACATAGGAACACTTTGTTAAAACGTTTAATATATGCCACCGGCAATCACGGTTGGTTTTCCGCGCTGCGACGAGGTGCGACAATGAGGCGCTCTAGAGCAGCCACGTCTGGGAAGATGCATTTTCAAGGTGTAAGCATTGCTAGCTAGCTAATTGCATGTAGCGATTTTGCAAGCTAACCACTGATATGCTCAGGTTCTTATACAATGGGTGAGGGATGACTCATGCCAAACACCCAATTGTATCACTGGGCCTCCATTTTAGCCTTTCACCAAATTCGGAAACCTGAAATGGTGAAAAACAGTTTAACGCTATGTTTCCACAATCGAGTACGGAACAGTTCTCGGTGTTTGCACAGTTTTAGCAATTATCTTCTAGCATGTATCATGGACTTGGAAGCACTTCTATGAACTGCGGGTGGTCTGGAAGACATCCCCTTGAACAAAGGGTGGTTTCGCTGTACAACTAAAAATGGCACAGCGTGTTCTCGCTGCTACCGAGGCTAGAACCTGCATGTTTATGTGCGTGTTTACCTCACTTCACTGTATTGCGAGCCTTATTCTTCTCATCCATATGAGTCATAACACTGTAATTCATAACAACAATGTGTGCATGTTAGCATGAAGACAGGAAGTGAGTGTGTGAGTGAGCGAGCAAAATCCTCAGCATCCACTCCACCACACCGATGCCGGCCATGGTGTGAGAAAAGGCTTTGACGGCAGTGAATGGAGTACTAATGAGTATGCTTTATCAACTGTCCATCTCGATTTTCAAATCTGTATGAAGCCACGCACATGCACAAAAAAAGTTTCAATTAAAAATGCTCAATAAACTCTACGCGTAAACTTAATTTGACCTTGAAACTTTCGAATGCATGTCCGACGAGACAAGGAGCTGAGCGGCGAAACTCCGTCCCAACGGGTGTTTGATCCAAGAACAGGATTATCTCAGAGGGAAGTGGCCATTGAGTGTCACAGTGTCATCAACAGGTTGCAACAGAGATCCAGATAGACTGGAAGACTCACAGAAAGGCATAGAAATTGATTTAGTGGTGTACTTCACATTAGAGAAATCCCATGACACTCAGGTCAATTATGGACCTTCTGCCATCTAATACTAAAAGACAAGTATCCAATTGGCAATAAATAATACTTTTTGAACCAATCACTGCTCCATATGATCAGCTCCTCTGCTTCCAACATGACACCAAGTTTAAAATCAAGCTGCTTTAACAATGAATGTAAAGTCAGAGGTTGGTTTAAATGCAGTGATGCCTTTACTTGTAAGTGCCCCAAATTAGTTTTTCGAAATATACGCTATCACTTGGTCGATATTTTTCTGTGTGCTGTGAGATGAAACTTGAGGTACATTGAAAACAAAACTTTAGAGAAGTTAGAGCACTGTAATGCCCTCGCCGTTGGTTTAAGGAGAGCCGTAAGTCGCCAATGCACTTTCAGTCGTGTATTGAATGGGCCAAATTGCCCAACACACAAATACAAAAGGAGAACACTGGAAATGAGCTGCAGTAGGCCACAGCTCACGCCCAGATGCTCACACACAGAATACCGACTCCAGCTCCTGACATCAGTCACTTGGCTGAGTCCCTCAAAGGCACAACATCCAACACACAAACACATAATGTGCAGCAATAACATGTTTTAAAACATGTTTATTTACATTATTTTATTTTGGAGTATGTTTTATTTTATTATTTCCAATCAATTACAGCGCTAATGCTGTTTTGTTTTTGTTTTTTAACACAAATAGTTGTTTTTTTTCCCTAGACATTCATGGAATTTCAATAGATTTCAAAGCGGGTGAACAGTAAGTCAAGGTACCGTTGAATCTGTGAAAATATTCGTGGAACACACGAATTTACTTTCCAGAAGACACAAACAGTGGGAAGCCTGGAAGGAATACAATACATACTCACAAGGCCCCGGCACAGCCTTTAGCTTCCAACGCTCACTTGTTGAATGCGTCAATAAGTCACATTTCGAAGATTGGTTTGACGAGATTAGGACTAACGAACAAGAGTTGTTGTTGCATAAGAAGCCAATGTGAGTTTGCCTCATGAAACAAGTGGCATGAAACAAGGCAATCATGTCTAAAGACTGTGTCTTACCTGGCCGAGGTGGTTTACGTGCACTCAGGTCTTTCCGTGTCTCCTTGCACTGAGTCGAGCCGTATCCGTCAACACACGCTGGGAGGAGACCTTTCCCTCGGCTCTGTAGCACAATGTCACAACTACTCAACTGCCCACCAAACGTGCTTACAACACACAGTAGACTGCCAGCTGTTAAACGGACATGAAACACACACTGCCCACTTGAAAGCTGTCGAGTCGCGCCGATTTCACTTTCCGCTGACGTTTGCTGATAACAGTTGACAACTTTGGACTTTCCCCCCCCTTTTTTTTTTAACGCAATACGAGTCCCCCTTCTCCGTTCCTTTTCCTCCTCCGACCGACAGGGTGCTTCGAGACGACAACACCCGAATTTTGACGGGAGGAGAGAGGCGGTCCAAGGCAGACTAGCGAGTTAGCAGTTGGCGGATGCACTGCTTCCTAATAATATTTTCAAAATAAGACGCCAGTTAGTTTCGAAACGTCGGTCGCGGGACCTTCAGTGGAGACTTACCCGACATACACTAAGTGACGGGGTGTGGGTGTAATTGGAGGGTGAAGGAGGAGGGTACCAAGGCTATTTCAGGTGTTCCACCAAACAAAAGCTATTCATACAACCCCTCCAAATTCTTCTGAAAACGTTGATAAACATTCTTTGGATGTTCCCCACGGAAAATGGGGTGAAATGTGAGGGAAAATAACGGAAAAAATCGGGAAAAAAAACAAAGGTAAATTATCTGGACTGACACCTGGGAGGGTGGCAGGTAAACCCCTGTAGCTCTGCCAGAGTATAACCAAAACTCTTAAAAAAAACAACACTATCACATCGCAGTGCAGCATTAACCCTGGGCATCATGGATGTGGTGAGTGAAGTTGGGAGAATACTTCGAAGACCTCCTCAATTCCACACACACAACAGCTTTTGAGGAAGTAGAGCCTTGGGACAGCTAGCTTCTATCACTGGTGATCAGACATCAAGGTCCCCCCTTTGGACCCTCTCACAGGTGATGAGCCCCCAGAGGAAGGAGGACCCAGGTACCTTTTCAGGCCCGACCCATCAAACACTCGCCATTGATCCCTAACCCCAGAGCGGGGCCCCGGTGACCGGACAAGGAAAAATGAGGTCCATTGATTGTAGTGGTCCCTCAACTATGACCTATGCGACATGGGTGACCCTGCCAGGGGCATAAAACCCCCAGACAACTTTTAGAATCATTGGGACACAAAAACGGCTCACGGCTCAGGGTGGCGGCACACAGAGGACTGTAGGTGAACCTATATATAATTATATAATTAAGTCAAATGTAAAAAAAAAAAAGAAATAAATTTAAAAAAACATTAACGAACAGTTAATTGGGTACATTACTTTAATGTGATAACCTGTCTGGAAACAACAACGTGTAATCACTAGTTATAAAAAAAAAAAACAACACGTCATACACGGTTACTGATATCAATGATAAGAGATAATAAAGAGTTTGTGATACGTTCAATCACATGTTCAGTGAAACTGGCTCCTGCCTCCCTTACGGGGCCCTCCGGCATTGGACCTCCAGCGCCTTCGGGCGTCTCCTTATGGTTATTGTCTCCCCCAGGGTGAGACGCCTTCGTTGCACTAAAAAAAAAAAGGCATACCGAAGATGTCATTCATTTAAATGTGGATTACTATGTTGTTGTTTTCTATTCCAATAGGTGAAAAGTATTAGTTGGAAGTAAGTACGCTTTCTTATTTATGACGATGGTTGAATCTTTTTTTTTTTTTTTTCCAACTTGACTGCAATGAAATGTATTCGATTGAATATGTTTGGCAAAGGTTAGCATGGTCTGCCTGCAAATTGTTCAATGAAGTCATTTTCTTCTGCTTGTCTTAAGAGCCTCTTCTTTCCTTATCTCACTTTCATCGACTGTAGTGCAAAATGGCGTGTGCTTGAGCACTGCCTAGTGGCTATGTGTGCCCATGCCAGGAGAAATAGTAACAAACATGGAGTCCTGGCAGTGAATGAGTGAGAGATATGAAAACCGAAAAGGGGAACATAACAGGCAGGCTTAAAGTGTTTAAGTGTCGGGTGACTGACCCTCGTGCCCCCACCAAATCCCCATTCTTGTGAATGCAAGCGTTGTCACCTGTAGTACCAGAAGGCCTTGAACCTCCATTTTGGCTCCGAGGAGACTCCCCAGAGTAATGTGGTGGCTGCGAGTCGAACCCGGGCGTGGCCCCGACCACCGACCACTCAGAGTTCCCATCCGGGAGCGGCCTGTTGTTGATCGGGTCGAAGTTGAAGGGGTCCATGAACTCCCGCAGGTCACCCATGCTGGACATGGGTGGTGGAATGTGGTCCTGCGGCTGCGCCTCGACCCGCTCCGGTGGCGGACTTGCATTGGAAAGGAGCTTGTTTGACATTTTGTTTCCCAAAATCTGAAATCCCAATTCCTCTCCCAAGTCACAGCGAGAATTCACTATGAGCAACGTCTTCGTGTTTAAAAATGGGCACAATGAGATTGCTTTGATGTATAAAGATTTCGCAAAGATCAGTTGTGAGATCATAGAGAGAAAAAGAAAGCAGCCAATTAGATTGTGTTCACGTTCACCAGTATCCTATCAAGGGATTACTGCGCTTTGCAGCGATGTACTAACTTGCTGATATTAAAATAAATACGATTTCTGGGGGGGTTGTTTTATTAGGGCCCAAGCGGACATTTTAAGGGCTTAAAATCACACCAAACTTTGTATACAAAACGGGCCTGGCAAAAAAATAAATCAATTAATATATACATATATATATATCCATCCATCCATTTTCCGAACCGCTTTATCCTCACTAGGGTCGCGGGGGGTGCCGGAGCCTATCCCAGCCGTCTTCGGGCAGTAGGCGGGGGACACCCTGAATTGGTTGCCAGCCAATCGCAGGGCACACAGAGACGAACAACCATACGCTCACACTCATACCTAGGGACAATTTAGAGTGCACAATCAGCCTGCCATGCATGTGGAATGTGGGAGGAAACCGGAGCACAACCCACGCAGGCCCGAGGCAAACTCCACACAGGGAGGCCGGAGCTGGATTTGAACCCGGTAAATGAAGCCGACGTGCTAACCAATACCGGCCGCCCCTATATATATATATATATACATATATATATATATATAGATCTCCAATTTGAGCTACTCCGTGAAGTTTGGAGATTGCAATGGGTTCAAACAAACAAAATGTTCTATATCAGAGCAACCCCCCGCCTCCCCCAAAACCAACCTCATCTCATTTTCAGGTTGAATCTAACTCACTTCGTTAAAGCAATATGAAATTAATTGATTATCTTGTAAGACAGTCAGTGACCACCTAAATATTTTATGTTTTAAGTGTCAAATGTCATTTTCCATTTATGATTTTAATGGAAATCTACTTTTTATTACAGCTCTCGTTTAATGTTTTTTTTTTTTTACATAATATCGTCACCTTAAAATAATAGCCTGAGTCATATTTTTGCATCGAAAAAAATATTAGTAGGCCTTAAACATCTCCTCATGATGCTGGATGCCTCTGCTAAAAATTGTCTACATCCTTTAAAACAGATAATATGAATCAATAAGACTTGTAGTCTGGCGTTCTATCGACAGTTTGATTCCAAAATTGTTCGATTACAACAATGGGCAACCAGAAGTCAAATCTTCTTCCTGCAGCCGCAGCAAAAGCAAGACGGGAGGCAGCAGGAAAGAGACTCCTCGTCTGTTTGGTAGCGGCCGGACTCGGGCTCGTCTCTGCACTCGGCTATGAAGGCCTGGAGTTGGGACACGGGAGTTTTTTCTTGCTGGTGATGCTGCAGTGTGGAACCAGTTTGAAAATCAGGTTGGGGTCATTTTAATGCAGCATGCGGTGTGGAACCTCCAAAGTTCACTTTACTTGTGTGGAAAAAAATGGGACCATCATGTATTTTGCCCTTTCTCCACTTTCTGTGTATGTGTGTGTTGTTTCTCTCAATATACTGTATGTGTTTAGCTGTCCATCTCGCTAGCACCTTGCGAAAGTATTAGCACCCCCTGGAAATGTTGAAATTCGACCAACTCGGAAGTCATCTGACTTTCGAGGTTCCACTGTCTTTCTGGCGAGATTCTGACCTTGATAGTCTCATAGGTGTCCGTGATGAGCGCGATGAAGAGGCTGAGCACCATGTAGATGAAGAGGGAGATGAAGGAGTAGAGGTAGAGGCGACTGAAGAGCCACACCATGTAGCCGTTGTCGGGCATCTTCATAAAGGTTGCGTACATGTCGTCGCCGTTGACCAACGAGAAGAGGCACTCGGTCACTTTGTCGAGCGTTCGAAACTGGGGCAGAGCATTCGGTTGGTGAGGATCTTTGACAGACTCGAGTACGCCACACACCGAAAGAGCTGAAGAACACGTGCTGATTATTTTCTTCAAGTGCGTGTGTGTGTGTGTGGGAGGAAGGATGTGTGTGTGTGTGTGTGTGTGTGTGTGTGGTGGCCGGGGGGAGGGGGGAATCTCTTGTTGGTTGACATGTTCGAAATTAGTATGCGTGTAATTCGCTTAAGTGACGTGACTCAAGGACCTACTTTGTCGTGGTACGGCCCAAGCACAATCCAGCCGCAGAAACAGTAGCCGAGGTAGATCATGGCAGCGCAGCAGCAGAATCGGATCACATTTGGGAAAGCTGCTCTTAAAGTCAAGATAAGGATCTGTTTATACAAAAAAAAAATATATATATATGTAAATATTAATTTTCCCTTTCTCCTCACAAAAGCTTGTATTTTGTCCAAATGAGAACGCTCTTACATTGTATTTCTTGAAGAAACCAAGGTACCGAATCACACCCACCCACACCATCATGGTTGCCGTGCCCAGCAAGATGCTGCACTCATCGTAACTTGTCATGAACTGAAGAAAAAAAAAAATGACAACGGCATCAACACAGCAAACATTTCCGGAACTGCACTTTTATCCACCTATCAATATATTTTTGCGCTTGTCCTCATTATGGTCGCGGGTGAGCAAGTCTTGTACGATGCGCGGTCAAATGATGCGCACGAGCGGAGTTTTCCTTCTTTTGGTATTTTCACAGATGCGATCAATTAGAAAGGGACGTTTGCGCCGTTGTGGGCGTGAACACAGTCGACTTGCTTCTCCCGGCCAATGGAAATGGATAAAAATAATAATGCGTTCAATGAAATGATTTCCACAATGATTCAGAAGGTGTAAAAGAAAACACCCTCAGTCCGCAACCATATTCCCAAACATGCACCAATATTTACGCTTGAGGGCACATTTGTTGAGTACAAAAATAGAGCCCAATGCTCTGTTTCCCTTTCCCCATGCTAAACCCACCTAAAAAGTATTTATAAAAACACATTTCGTACCGGTCCTGCTAACCAACTAATAAACGGTTGTGAGCGAAAACACACCTTTGTCTGTATTCCGATCTTCAGAGCTGAGCCGGCGATGGTCAGAGTGTCGCTGACGATGATGAGGATGTACCAGCCATTCACAAACTCCATGCGGTCTGACATGGTCACAATTTTATTATAGTATGCGTGGAAGAACGTGTTGAACTCCTACAGGGAATATATACAATGAATAGAGAAAAAATTGTGATCTGGAACAGACATAGCCTTCTCAAAATGAATGCACAATGACCTCCTGAGAATTTTTTTTTTTGTCTTTGTCCTTTCTGGGTCTGTCAGTGATCCCTGGTGTATTTTGGGAAAATGTAAGAGCACTCCTAAACTGAAAAGTGTTAAAAATATGCAGTTTTGTGACAGCTGGAGGCCAGCCGAAATGGCTGAACTGACCCAGACTCATGAGACCGTTTCATTGTTTTGGTGCTGCTATTTTGGTTAGCAACAGAGTTTAAATGGGATCAACAGTTAAAAATATCAACGATAGTTTCGATGAACTGCACAATTTTATAGATGGTTAAATTTTATTTTATTTTTTTAAATTTCTGAATTAAAAAAGGTGGCATCTCTTTGGGGAGCAACGTTTATTTTTTAAAGTGGACTAATGAGATACTGAGTCTATTTTAGCAAGGGTGTCTATTTGAGGAACAACTAACTGTCTTATTACTTGTCTTGTCACCATTCTGCAATGACTAGCAGGGAGAAACCAGATGGTGCAATTGCCTAATATCGACGCATAACCACGGGGGGGTCCATCTCGATGATAATTGCTGTGTTGTGTCGCCGTCACTCACAAACTGGAGCTGGATGCCATTGACGACAGAACGCACGCAGAGGATCAGCGAGGTGAAACAGGCGAGGATGACCACGGAATCGAAGAAGAGGAGCAGGTAGTCGTTTTCACCTGCTATAAACACAGACTATCGGTGAACGGCGGCTGATTGAATTTGACAGCAAAACGCATTTTGACCTTACAAGTGCCCTCCACGTTCCAGTCTCGGCATTCGTTGATGGTGACGTTGTTTCCGACCGCCACTTTTATATTTCCGCTGTGAGCGTGGTTATCAAACGTGATCTGTAGCAAAATGTCAAGCGGCTTGAGTTAGTGCCATTTCGTTTTGCCATTCGACAGTGGCGTCGGTGGGTACTGACCACCACGTGAAGACGTAACAGTCGGGAAGCTCGTGGTGCCTCACGGTCTGCAGATTGATCGTTTTCAGGGTAAAGTAAACGTTGACTGACAGCAACCTGAACACAAAGAATCCATGAGTTGGTGGGCAACTCAACACTTTTATAGGCATGCATTATGTTTGTAATTACCTCCTAAAGTCCAAAGAGAAGTTCAGAGGCGTCGCCAGACTGTCATTGTCCAGTGACCGCACAGGGTAGATGGCAAAGCAATCTGAGTATGAAATCATAATATCAGCTGCAGTCGTTCCTCTGATAAACATCAGCGTTGTGTGTGTGGAAGCCACACTTGAATCATCCACTTTTTGGATTATTTTCCATTAGTGCAATGACTCAGATGCCATGAATATAAAAAGCATGACGAGATTCGATACTTTAGGTTCTTTAACTCATTCACTCCCAAAGACGTTTTTAAACGTCTTTTCAGACTTGGTCCAGAATTGGCTGGTACTGAATGAGTTAAAGTGCCACCATACTCGACGCATTCAAGTCATTTCTTTCTTTAATGCCTAATAAAAGCAGCATCTCCTTTTAAATTAAACTCAATCAAGGGCAAAATAGATGTCTTGCTCGGGGTGGGTAAATCTAACTTTTCTCAGCTGAAACGCTTGTTGTTTCCGAAATGTTGGAATTAATCTGCAGTTTCTGTGGCAATGGCATTGTAAGGACCACATCATTTGCCAGTGGGCCTGTTCCCAATTTTTTCAGCAGGAATGAGACATTGTGATTTGCTCATAATGGAAACATGTGCAGAGATTTACGTTAAAAAATACCGTCCCCCATATTATAATGAACACTAACAATATTTACAAAAATCCATTGTTTCATCCAAAAAATGCACATCTCTCATTTGCCGAGTATAAGCAGTGTCGTAAATGAAATGTTACCGGTATCAATGCGCGGATCAATGTAGAAGGTCTCGTTTCCGGGGTCAATGTTACTGTTCCTGTAAAACTCTTGGCAGACCAACAAAGGCGTGTACTCGCCATCAATCTTCTCATATGCCAGATTGCCTACTGTCAGGTTTTGGAGGTTGATGTACTGCAACGGGAGAATACCAACAAGAACTGAAATGGCGGCACCATACAAAGTCTCGTCAAGGTTTCGCTCAATTTACACTGTCGATGATGTAGTAGATGTGGTCGTACACGTCCGTTTTAGTGTGTAAAACGTGTCCTCCCAGCTGGTGGTCCTTGTACCCTTTCAGGAAGAGATGTCGGAACGTCATTAGGTTTTCATCTTTGAAAGTGACCATCATCTCATTGCTCAGTCCGAATGAGACCAGCTGAAAAAGAACACATTGAAAGATAAGGAAATGATCCGTGCTTCATTCTAAGCAGCCCGGATGCCGTACCTGGGCGGTGATGAGGGCAATTTTTAATATTTGTAGCATCAACTTCCACGGCTTGCGGCCCCGGGCTTTGTACTTCTGGCAAGGGTTCATGAAGAAGTACTTGAGCCTGCGCCTCAGATCCTCCACCACCCTGGGGTCCATGTTGGGGGTGCGAAGGCTCCATCTGCAGCGGCCGTTGGCACTCCTTTCCTCAAAACGGGCAACCAAAAGGGGCTCGGACTCCTCCATGGGAGCGAGCGCTGTCAGACGCTACCGAAGCTTCAATGTGCAGACACAACGCAGATCACGTTAGAGAATGGCTCCATCATTCCAGTCATTCTGATGTTTATCAAACTGGTTTTCCAACATTACCTCTCAACATCATGAAGACAACACCAGATTCAATTAAATAAGACAAGTTTTAAATTTCAAATTAAAGTTTTTTTGTTGTTGTTTTTTTACGATAGAGTTGTGCTGAGCAGCGTGGCAATAAATTGAGTTTCAAACAAGTGGACCAGAAACTCTAAATCTGATCCTTAAGTCATCGATATTACTGATGTTCAAAATGTTGCTGATCAAACTACCTGAAGTAAGGATAAACAAATTCAACAGACGAAACTAACATCATAAACGTTACACAGCATCAGATAAAAATAAGGATCACACTAGTAATGATAATATGTGACTTACCGAACTAAAAGTGACTGCACATCGGTTGGGGCAGCTTACACGACAGTGCGCTCTAAGTGCCACAACAGTGACTCTGATAGCTCTGCGTCATGTTCAGCTTTTCCACTTATGGAATTTCCAAATCACATTTTGGAAAAAAGAAGAAAAAAAAAAAGAAGAAGAACTATAGAACATGGGTCATTGCTTGCCTCCAGACACAGATGCAGTATACTGCGCTTAAAAGCAACGTTAAATTATAATGTCTATAATTTTTTTTGTTTGTTACTCTAGCATATGAAATGTATATCTAGCTGTTACATTTTTATACATTTTTGACATACGCATTGCTTCTTTGAAAACACCAATGCCCATGTTTACTTTCTTCTTAAGGGAAAATATTGTGTTTTGCTGCATGCGCCACAGACAGAGTTCGCTATACCAGAAGTTGGCAAACATTTGTGCGGAAGGCCAACATTTGACTTTTAAAACAGACAAATGGGCTGGGTCATTCCTAGATGGGGCTAAAAAATTGAATAGTTATGTAAAACAGATGTTTATTTCAATCCCACATTTATAATAAACTAATATTTGCAAAATATTATTTATTCATAATTTCATTCAAATTCATGAACCAAAAAAAGAAACAAAAAGTGAACCGCATGTATCATGTAAAATTGTTTAACTAATATTCACTTCAGCAAAAACATAAAGAGAAATGAATTTAAAAAAATACATTTTAATTAACCAATTTTAGGAGAAATAGCTAAATTATTTCTTACTAATTTATATTTGGACCAACTGTGCATATTTCTATAACGAATGACCATTATCATCATCATAAGAGAAGTGTTTAATCAGGGTTCGGTTTGTCTTGTGTTTTATTGCATAACATTTCTGGGCAGACATGAGAAAAAGACATCAACCTGATTTGGCCACAACATTTAATGAATCTCTACTTTGTTTTGTTTTTGTTTGTTTGTTTTTTTATCCAGGCACTATGTATTCCCCACATTCTTGCATGACAAATTGTCCATAGGTGTGAACATGAGTGGGAATGGTCATAATATATATGTGTCTTGTGATTGGCTGGCAATCAGTCCAAGGTGTACGCCGGCTCTCGCCCGCTCGGGTAGATAGATGAAATAATGCTTTCTATCCCAAAACATTTTCAGAAATGATGGAGTCATTATCACAAGATAAAAGAAGAACAAGCAGGCTCATTTGGATACATTTAAGATGGACGAGTTAATATCAATACAGTATTCATGATTGAGTCTTTGACTCATGGCAGAAAAAGTGACCAAGCGGTTAGTACATTTGCCTCACAGTTCTGAAGTTTGGGGTTCAAATCTTTGCTCATGTTTTCCCTGTGCTCATGTGGGTTCCCTCCAAGTACTCTAGCTTCCTCCCATATTCATAAAACATCCATGTTAAGTCAGCTGAGGAATACGATGTACAACGCCGTGACAAAGTATTTTCCGCCTTCCTGATTTCTGTATTCTTTCCATATTTATCACACAAAGAATTCAGTTCGTCAAACCAATTTTAATATCACATATAGAAAACCGAATCCAGTTTCTAAGTGCTAATTCAATTTATTAAGCACTCTTGGGAGTAATTTTAGCTGGTCGACCCCTCCTGGGAATGTTTGCCACTGTTCCCAGTTTTATCAATTCGTGAATAATGGTTATGACAGTGGTTTGCCAAAGCCCCAGAGTCTTGGAAATGGCTTTGTGACCTCTTGTTGCCTGTTAAATTGAACTTAGTCACAGTGACTTTGTGATTTAACAAGGGGGGGGGGGGGGGGCAGTTACTTTTTCACATCGTGACAGGTAGTTTAGGATTTTGTTGTGTGTCTTAATAAATGAAATTGTCATTTAGAAACTGCATGTATTTCCTTGCGTAGTCTCTGTGTGATAAGTCCTGTGGGACAGGCACTGGCTCACCCATGACCCTCATGAGGACAAGAGCTATTGGAAATGGATGGATGGATGAACACCTCAAAATGAATATTATTATCTCTGTAAATTTTGGGGATGCAGCTCTTGTATTAAGTCTTACTCCAATATGTCTTTTGTGTATCAAAAAAATAAATAAGCAAGCGAGTGCAGAAAACAAACTATATTGATTATTTTAGGATCGGATAAAGACAACACTAATTTAAATGAGGTTCATCCTCAGTGTCGTTTTTTTTTCTCCATTAATTTTGCAGAGATGAATCTGTTATTTGTGCATGTTACAGTGTAGTGACTAGTAGTTTATGCTAGGGCTGAACAATTACATTTAAAGTGTCATTAGAATGCAGTGGAAAGCAATCTTATTTTTATGCGAAGACTGCAATTTGGGATGAAAAAAAAGAAAACATTTCGGTCAATCGACTTATATATTATGTACTGTTAAATCCTGTCAACATGCATTTAAGCATCGTACCTTCCTGCAATTTGGGATCTTTTTTTTTTGGGGGCTGTTCACAGGATTTTACAGCTATGTATGTTTTATTTTATTTTATTTTATTGTCTGATAAGTTAAGTGCAGTCCACATGTTTACATATCAAGCTAAGTGCAGTCCACATGTTTACATATCAATATTTCATGAATATCAAGTGCTCAGGCGATAAAGCCAAACAATTGTCAGCACAATTAATGGAATCTGATTTATGACTGATTGATTGACAGTTACGCCAAAGTTGTTGTCCAAATACATTGCAGATTAAGTCGCAATCGTAATATTGAGGGGGGGGCGGGGATCACAATTAGATTATTTTTCAATATTGTTCAGCCCTATTTTATACTGTATTAAAAAGCAGCAAGACATCTCCTTAGTGGTTGATGAGTGTACCGGATTGTCCCTTTAATGGAAACATACTAACCCTATTTTAGTAAAAGGTGCTCTGATATGACGCGGGAGTAAGACAACGCGAGCGGAGGGGTTGGAAGTTAGGGTCTGCTCCGCTACTGGTGCACTCCGGTAACTGCTCCTCCTCCTCCTCCACGGGTAGTGCGGGAGCTCCCGGTTCTCCTGGCCTGGGGAGGCTAGAGGAGGTTAAGGTGGAGGAGGAGACCACGGACTTCAGTCCACCATCGCTCGGTAGCGACGGCGCACTGGGACGGGCGCCGACTTCAAAAGTGGAGGGGCTTTGTGATCCGTCCGGGTAGCAGAGCAAGGTGGAGTCATTTGAGAACGTACCGGAGACCTCCTGGGAGGAACATGGAGGGTGAGGCTGCTCTTGAGTGAGGAACTGGAAGCTGCGGCTGCAGAATAACAAAAGAAATACATGTAGATCGCAGCATATGGATCGAAATATTGTTGAATAATTACTTCAATAGTCATAGAGTGAAAAAAACATTCTCTGCTGTCATTGTGACTAGAATTTAAAACTAATAGAAATCCAGAATTCACCATCTTGATCATAAGAAATGAATGAATGAAATATGAGTACAATATTACATCAGGCAGGAAACAGTAATACTTATAAAAAGATTAGTTTGTGAGAGCCCTTCATTGAACTTAAGACGTGACCTTCGAACCTCCGAGAGACTCCAGCTTCTCATTCTTGGCCTTCTGCACCTCGTCTGTGATCTTGTGGATGAGGAAGTTTTGCGAGCGCAGCTCCCGGATGGAGTCGACCAGGACGTCAAGGCCACGGGGGTTCTCGGTGAGAATGTCCAGTAGCCACCCTGTCCTTCTGGTCTGCGTGGTCTTGCTGTTGATCTCCTCAGCGTCGTCTCTGGTCAAGATACGGCGGGAGCGCAGGTAGTCTAGATGGCACCGGGCCCGGATCTTCTCACAGAGGTAGTGCCGCATACGGGTCAGGACCTGGTGCATGATGTTGGAGAGTTCATTTTTCAACAATTTCCCATTGGAATTTTAAAAAGTCATAAAAAAAGAATCGCATTACTTAATTTAAGCATGTGGGTGGCCACACATGGTGGCACTGCTGGGGGGTTGTGGCAACATGCTCCGATATAAATGTTTGGTGAAATGGCTTTATTTTGCGTAACTACTTCATGAAATGTGAACCATCGGCATTTCAATGGGCCTAGGCCTACTACAGAGTAATACAGTAGTATGATTGTGTGACTCTACAGGTGTACCAATGTTCACGAAATAGCCCTACATACTCTGAACACGGTGCAGTTGCGATTTACTACGTTCCAAATTCATTTAAATCTTTAAAAAATCACGACGATTAAAGCATAGATTAGTATGTAGTGGCTGTACAGATGTACCTAACGTTAATACGTTTACATACTCTGTTTTTAAAAAGGGTGTTCTGGTTGGGTACGTTCCACGTTCCCTTCACTCACAAAATATTACAAAGCGGGCGGCTTTTTCGATGTCTTTTGTTGAACGCTCAATACTACGTCGTCCATTAGGGGAATGGGCCAGCGTACTCACTTCTTTTTTAATCTCCGCCATCTCATCTTCAGTGAGTTGAGGTACGTCCATCCTCGCGAGGATTTCAAAAAGTAAGACAAAAAAAAAAAAAAATCCAGGTGTTCCACTAAAAAGCAAATGCTAAACTAAGCTCCGCATTAAGTTCTTTCCACAAAAAAAGTTTACTTTCGAGTTTTTGTTTTTGATATCAGGCTAAATCCGAGCATTCGCTTATGTTTTGTGTTTTCAGTAAACGAGCAGGGGGGGAAAGCCCGGACTTCCTGATTGGTTACGTCAACACGAGGCCAAGGGGGCGAACTTCAAACGTCACTCAAATTGCGATGTGGTGCAATATTCTCATTCTGACTCGGGGAGTCGCTGTTGGACATGTTTTTTTTTTTTAAGCAAACCCTGTTGTAGATTGGTTTATTAGTCAAATTCCGTTACGTGTGGGGCCTTTAGTAGTTAGGTGAGAAGGGAGGTTGTTCCAGCACGTTGAGGTACTGTACTTCCAAGAACATCGTTTTGTGCCAGCCAGGAACTGACAGATGCTCAGGGTATTGTGAGTAGGTGCGTTGTCAGTGACAAAAAAAGCGAGGACCCAAGAGGATATCATTTCTCTAGCAGCTGGACACACCACCAAGCAAACACACACCCGAGACACAGAATTATAGAACCAACGGAGTGCTCCGAAATCTCTATTCCACTAAGGGGCGCACAATTACCACTGTTGGCAAAAGGCAGCGCGTTCACGTCAGTTCGTCAGGGTTTGTTCAAGGTCATATTCTTCGCGAAAACGTTCTTGTTTTCTTCTTTTTCTTGCGACAAGAAAAATGACTAAAACTGTTGCCAAGCGTTTTGCAAACATTGCAACCTTGAATGAACCCTGACGAGAAAGCCACGTTTCCAGTGGGCAACTGAATTCAATTCATCACTTTGACATTAAAAACAATCAAGTGCCTTCCAAAACACTTGCAATTGTTCGCAGCTCAGTGGAATAGACGCTTATTGTGTTTTTTAATCCAAAAAACAAGGATCTAAAATCAGTCCATTGCTCAATATTTATTCAATGACAAAACACAATACAGTATACATAATTTGTGGGCACATACAAACAAACCACAGTTCACACCTTTGCACAATTAGAGTCTCCAATAAACACGCATGTTTTTGGAATGCGGGACGATGCCAGACTATGGTGAGGACATCCAAACAGGAAGGATTCAAACCCGTACTTCAAAAATGGTGAGGGAGACATACAACCCACTACCGAACTGTGATGCTGTGCATTAACCAGATATTCCTTATTTAAATTGTGCTTCCTCCCAAAACGGTTGACAATACATTTGCTGAAAAGTAGGAGGTCATTACACACACGCTGAAGACCAAAAAGCGGATATTGGATCTTCAAATATCATCAGGTAAGAGTTTTTGAGAAAGTCCACGTAGTTCTGCATGTTCTTCTTGTGGCTTTCGCACTGGTCAAGGTTGAGCTGCAGCACTTTCACACGCGCCTCATAATTCTTCTCCGCCTAAACGGGCACAGACAAACACCTCTAGGTTGAATGTAAAGTACACGTGTGGTGTGAGGGCGGGGGGAAAGGGGAAGGTCGGTACTCACCTTCATCTTGCTCTGACGGAGAAGCCTCAGCTCGTTAACGGTGCTCTGAAGGGCCTCGTTTTTGGACATAACTTGCTCTTGGATATTTTTCACCTGTAAATGTAATAATGTATTTCTGATTTAGAATGATACCCAGTACACTGTTACACCCACTGCGTGTCTGTCACCAGGTATCACGTGTTCGGTGAGAAATAAAAAAAAAAAAATGGGGGAAAATAAATAATAATGACGCAGGTGGCACGGTAGTCGACTCTGGTTAGCACGTCCAAGTCACGGTGTCAAGGTCACGGGTTCGATTCCGGCCCCGGAATGAATGGAGTTTGCATGTTCTACCCATGCCTGCGTGGGTTTTGTCCGGGTACTCCGGTTTCCTCCCACATTCCAAAAACTTTCATGGCAGGTTGACGGGACCCTCTTAAATTATAAAACTGTCAAATTGGTAATCCGCCCATCCCTAATCAGCATCCCAGCTCAAATGGCAGACGGTGCACTGCCATATTTTTGATAGTTTGGGTCGAGTTCTTAGTGAACATCCTGCTTCCTGGTTCACAGAGCATCATGCAAAGATGACTGGACTGTTATCTAATTTTTTTTTGATCCTCCAGTAGGCAAACAACAACAAAAAATGGTTTCACAAATAGGTATTTGTTTTTGAGCATGCTATCTCCTGGTTCAGAGGATGAGATAATATTCTGGGGTTGCGTTCGTGTGCTCTCATCCACACAGCGAAATTACCTGTTCTTTGAAATCCAAAAAGTCTGTTGAGTTTTGGGCCAGCTGCTGGTTGAGCATTTTGCATTCGAACATCCGTTGCTCTAGCTGGCGTTCGAGCTCCGAGCACTGCGTGGAGCGTTGCTCAAGTAGCTGGCTGCTGTGGCGAAGAGCTTGCTCTTGGGTCTCCAGCCTACGTTCCAAGTCCAGATTCTCTTGGCGCAGCTGCTCCAGCGTCCTAAACAAACCTTCTGAATCAGGGTTGCTTTCGCCAGGGTCTAATTCGGTCAGCTGAGTCTTTGCTGTTGTCTTACTTTTGCAGGCTGTCCACTTGTTCTTGCACTTGCGAACGGGTCTTGTCAGCGGACACTCTCAGCTCCACGGCTGATCGCACCAAATTCACTTGAGTCTGCAGCTGTTAGTTCAAAATGCAGATCCAGCATTAATTACCTATTAGATACTGTGAGATAAATGTTTTGGGGCTTTTTAGTAAACAGTTCCTCTGATGTTTTGCTCGTTTGTACAAGTACATAGTGGGCTGGTATTTCATCAGATTTAGAATGATTATACAACAGTTTTATTTTTAAATCTTCCATCTGAGGACTTCAATATTAGACATTTATCATACATAATGAGAGCCTTTATGTTTAGCTTAACTTTAATACAAGTATGACATTTTTGGTTAGGCTATATACGTATTACTCCATTTTTTTAGAACGAGCTTTCAATATGACCTACGTGTGTTTTTTTAATTATAAAAGAAAAATATATATTTTTTTGTTTTTTTATTATGCTTATGCACATAAAATTACATATTTTGCAATCACCTGTGATTTAAAAAAAACGTATCCATTTATTATTATTTGTCAATTTTTAGTACATATTTGAAAATAGAAAACTGAAGATACATTTTTGAATTCTATTTAGTTAGCTTTTAGTTTTAGTTACAAGAAAGTTTAAAAAATATATATAGGACAACATATTTCAGATGACATAAAAAATACTATAATGACTCATCTATATCATTTAATTGTATTCAGTTTTGCCTTTAAAATAACTCCAATTTAAAAAAAAGTGACATTCTTTATTAGATTTTTAATATTAAATATATTTCAGAAAAACCCTACATTTTATTCATGTTTTTTTTTCTACATTCCTAAAACGCTTCAAATTCTATTGCGCAATGGTGATGGTCCCGGAATGACAAATCTGATTCCCCAAGTACGGTTCCCTTCCTTGTTAAGCCTTCCTGCTGGCACACCTCATACTGCAGCTTCGTAATGTCCTCCGCCTGTTCTGAGCACTTCCTCTCTGAGATTTGTAGCTTCCCCTGGCAAGCGAGCAGCTTCAGCTCGGTCCCTTTCAGCGTTTTAGGCAAATGCTGCAGCTCTTCGACGCGGCCCTGCAGCTCCTGCCTCACCTGACAGAAGGTTAGACTAAAGTGTCATCAAACCTGACTGATGGGCTCTGCTTTGCATGTCGCGAAACTAACACGCGATATGCTACCTCCCAGAATGAGGAAGAGCGTTTATCTGTCGACCCCTGTATAAATCTCTGCAGAGCGGAACATACTGTTGCATTGATTTACTGAAGATACGTTTTTTTTTCAGTGTCGGGGAGTGCTACATGAATAATAAATAATACTTCTAGTATGACAATTGATACAGTTAACGTTAAAGCTACATGCTGTCGGACTACACACTAATTCTTCTGATTGTTTCGGTTCTACTGGCGATTCAAATGGGCTCAGCAGGTTGCTCCTTAACGTCTGCGTGTGAACAATCAAGCACTGAGGTAAATGCAATACAGTGGTGTCTTGTTTAATTCATTCTCTAACCACGCTTGCAACTCAAATAACTTGTATCTCAAGTCATATTTTCCATTGAAAGGAATGAAAATGCCATTAATCGGCTCAAGTCACCCGCAAAATAACACGTTTTTTTAATGATAAAAATATCACTGTATACTGTTATACTTCATACAAACACACAGTAATGACTCAATTAAATTGAATTGGAAAAAAAACAACTTAATGACCATTGTCCTGCTGCCTTGGCCACCTGGGGGCAGTGTAAGATAGACAGATGTACTATACATAGACGTCTGTACTCTAGAGATGAGCGAGCACTGTTATTTTAAATGTCTTAATGTGTTGCTGCACCATTTGTGTGCAAATATCTGTTGCTTAATGGGTTAGATATGCATTTCCCTTGATGTTTTACCGTTAGCATTAAGCTAGTGACAGCTATGTGGTTGTTTCAAAATAAAGATGTACAATTCTATCATGTTTGACAGTAAACTGGGAGTGGCATGAAACATCCTGAGCCTGTTGAAAACATCAGAAGTAAATTACCTTTTCAGCTTTTGAGTCTTCTCCTTGCATTTTCTGAAGCTCCTCTGATACATTTTTATATTGGAGCTTCGCATTTCTTAACTCTGCTTCCAGCGATGCAACCTGAAAGGAACAGAGTTCAAATTATTCAGCGATTCATTTTCTACTGTGCACGTCCTCATCATGCTGGCTTACTTCAGGCGATGCCGGCCAATCACAGGGCTCACATTGACAAATAACCATTCACATGCACACCTTTGAACAATTTAGTAAAGTTGATGATTGCATTATAAAATAATGTACTGTCATGTAATGTAATAATGTCATAAAGCAAGATGTTCTTCAGACTACTCCTAAATTGTCATTCAAAAGCCAAATGTGTAGTTTACGTTAGTGAGCCGCATGTATTATGTTAGAATTGATACGATGTTCAGAGCTAACGAGTCTGGCTCATGGATGACTTAAAAATGTTAGAGGAAATAGGAACCCTAGCGGCACATGTAACGTATTTTGTACAACGTGTTCGCTCTTTAACCGCAAAATGATTTTCAGCAACAATGGATGTGCGGAGAATCAAATTTGCTGAACAACTTGTAGATTGCGCGAGGAAACGGAAGCACAAGGAGAGCAAGGTGAACTCCACAGAGAGACTCGAACCCAGATTTTCTGACAGTGAAGCAGGCGTGCTAACCTTCTTTTGAACCTGTTCAACGGTGCAGTCCTTCTCACTCGACGCACTCTTCTCTTGGACCAGGGCTGCCTCACATTCGGCAAGCTGCTTCTTCAACTGAACAAGGGACACACACACACACACGTTATGTAGATTTTGTGACACATTTAAAGGAGACTCAAACCCAGATTTCTTGACAGTGAAGCAGGTTTGCTAACCTTCTTTTGAACCTGTTGAACGACACGGTCTTTCTCACTCTTCTCTTGGACCAGTGCTGTCTCACATTCAGCAAGCTGCTTTTCCAACTAAACAAGGGACACACACACAATGTAGATTTTGTGACACATTGAAAGGAGACTCGAACCCAGATTTCCTGACAGAGAAACAGATGTGCTAACCTTCTTTTGAACCTGTTCAACGACACGGTCCTTCTCACTCTTCTCTTGGACCAGTGCTGCTTCACATTTGGCAAGCTGCTTCTCCAACTTAACTCACACACGCGCACACACGCACACACACACACACACACACACACACACACACACACACACATTATGTAGATTTTGTGACATATTTAAAGGAGACTCGAACCCAGATTTTTTGACAGTGAAGCAGGTGTGCTAACCTTCTTTTGAACCTGTTCAACGGTGCGGTCCTTCTCACTCGATGCGCTCTTCTCTTGGACCAGGGCTGCCTCATATTCAGCAAGCTGCTTCTCCAACTGAAAAAGGGACACACACACACACACACACACACACACACATTATGTAGATTTTGTGACATTTAAAGGAGACTCGAACCCAGATTTCCTGACAGTGAAGCTGGTGCGCTAACCTTCTTTTGAACCTGTTCAAGGACGCGGTCCTTCTCACTCTTCTCTTGGATCAGGGCTGCCTCACATTCAGCAAGCTGCTTTTCCAACTACACAAGGTACACACACACACATAATGTAGATTTTGTGACACATCGAAAGGAGACTCGAACCCAGATTTCCTGACAGTGAAGCAGGTGTGCTAACCTTCTTTTGAACCTGTTGAACGACACCGTCCTTCTCACTCGACACACTCTTCTCTTGGTCCAGGGCTGCCTCATATTCAGCAAGCTGCTTCTCCAACTGAACAAGGGACACACACACATTATGTAGCTTTTGTAATACATTTGAAGAAGACTCAAACCCAGATTTCCTGACAGTGACGTAGGCGTGCTAACCTTCTTTTGAAACTGTTCAACGACGCGGTCCTTCTCACTCTTCTCTTGGACCAGGGCTGCCTCACATTCAGCAAGCTTCTTCTCCAACTGAACACACACACACACACACACACACACACATTATGTAGATTTTGTGACACATTTAAAGGAGCCTCAAACCCAGATTTCCTGACAGTGAAGCAGGTATGCTAACCTTCTTTTGAACCCGTTCAATGGCGCTTTCCTTCTCACTCGACACACTCTTCTCTTGGACCAGGGCCGCCTCACATTCAGCAAGCTTCTTCTCCAACTGAACACACACACACACACAAACATTATCGAGATTTTGTGACACATTGAAAGGAGACTCAAACCCAGATTTCCTGACAGTGAAGCAAGAATGCTAACCTTCTTTTGAACCCGTTCAATGGCGCTGTCCTTCTCACTCGAGACACTCTTCTCTTGGTCCAGGGCTGCCTCACATTCAGCAAGCTTCTTCTCCAACTGAACACACACACACACGCACACACATTATGTAGATTTTGTGACACATTTAAAGGAGACTCGAACCCAGATTTCCTGACAGTGAAGCAGGTATGCTAACCTTCTTTTGAACCCGTTCAATTGCGCTTTCCTTCTCACTCGACACATTCTTCTCTTGGACCAGGGCTGCCTCACATTCAGCAAGCTTCTTCTCCAACTGACACACACACACACACACACACACACACACACACACACACACACACACATTATGTAGATTTTGTGACACATTGAAAGGAGACTCAAACCCAGATTTCCTGACAGTGAAGCAGGGATGCTAACCTTCTTTTGAACCCGTTCAATGGCGCTGTCCTGCTCACTCGACACACTCTTCTCTTGGTCCAGGGCTGCCTCATATTCAGCAAGCTGCTTCTCGAACTGAACAACGGACACACACACACACACGTCGATTTTGTGGCACATTGAAAGGAGACTCGAACCCAAATTTCCTGACAGTGAAGCAGGTGTGCTAACCTGATTTTGAACCTCTTCAATGACGCGGTCCTTCTCACTCGATGCACTCTTCTCTTGGACCAGGGCTGCCTCACATTCAGCAAGCTTCTTCTCCAACTGACACACACACACACACACACACACACACACACACACATTATGTAGATTTTGTGACACATTTAAAGGAGACTCGAACCCAGATTTCCTGACAGTGAAGCAGGGATGCTAACCTTCTTTTGAACCCGTTCAATGGTGCTGTCCTTCTCACTCGATGCACTCTTCTCTTGGACCAGGGCTGCCTCACATTCAGCAAGCTGCTTCTCCAACTGAACACACACGTTATGTAGATTTTGTGACACATTTAAAGGAGACGCATTGAGTAAACTATACTTTTTAATGCCTGTATATAAATTGTGGTATGTCCAAAGTGCCTGCCATAAAGTAATTATTTTCCTGTTAATTATACGAAATCATTTTCTCTGCTCTTGCCCCCGCGACGAGATTGACTACAACAAAGTCTAATCCAACAGCGACCTCTGCTGCTTCGTTCGGAAACGGCAACAGCAACCACCACACTGGTTTACACATGCGCAGAAGTCCAGGAAGTATTTGTTGTTGTTAGTTTCAGAAGCAGCAAGAACGTTTCATTGCTAAAATGGCTACAAAACGGACCTTAGGATATCAAGCAGCTAAGACAAGAAGAGCTCTGACGCTGGAAGAGAGGGGAAAAGTGATCCAAATGAAAGACGGAGGAAGCAAAATAAAAGACATTATCCAAGAAAGAATGCTGATCTAAATTTCGCAATTTCTTTCCCTTTTTTTCTTTCTACACTGACTATATGAAGTGTCAAATAAGTGTATGCTCATACTTATGCACTATTGGAATAAAAATAAAGAGTACTTATGTTTGTTGTGTGTGTGTGTGTGTGTGTGTGTGTGTGTGTTTACATCTGAGATCAAATTTGCTACAGTGAAAAACCCCCTGTTGTGAAAAATGTCTTGCTGCAAACATGATTTTGTTGTAGAGGAGTTTCACTGTATTTTTATTGCACTACTTAACGTAAATAATTTTCAGTGACGCGTAGCAATGAATAGATTTCCAATTTAGAATAAATGCGGTGGGCAGCTGAGTTGTACCTTGAGCCTAGCGTAACTGCCGCTGGACTGCTCCTCTTGCACTTTGAAGCTTTCAGGCCGATGCGCCACACCGCCATGTCCCGAGGAGGTCTCCGCCACTTCCTCCACCCTCCTTTCTTGCCGCTCCGCCCTTTTGGAGCTGCCCTCTCTCGCCTTCTCCATTTCCCACCTTTCCCTCTCTCTCACCCATTCCTTCTCCCTCTCCTCACATTGCTTCTGCCAATCCCTCCTCTCCCTCTCCCTTTCTGCCCTTTCCTTCAATCGTTCCCTCTCTCTGTCTTCCCACTCCCTCCTTTCCTTCTCCCTCTCCTCCCTTTCCTTCGCCCATTCCCTCTCACTGTGCTCCTGCTCCTTCCTTTCCTTCATCCTGTCCTCCAATTCCTTCTCCCTCACCTCCCTTTCCTTCGCCCATTCCCTCTCCCTGTGCTCCTGTTCCTTCCTTTCCTTCATCCTGTCGTCCAATTCCGTCTCCCTCGCTTCCCTTTCCTCCACCCATTCCCTTTCCTTCTGCTCCTGCTCCTTCCTTTCCTTCATCCTGTCCTCCAATTCCTTCTCCCTCGCCTCCCTTTCCTTCACCCATTCCATCTGCTTGTTCGCCTGCTCCTTCCTTTCCTTCATTCTGTCCTCCAATTCTTTCTCCTTCGCCTCCCTTTCCTTCGCCCATTCCCTCTCCTTGTTCTCCTGCTCCTTCCTTTCCTTCATCCTGTCATCCAAGTCCTTCTCCCTCACCTCCCATTCCTTCACCCATTCCTTCTCATTGTGCTCCTGTTCCTTCCTTTCCTTCATCCTGTCCTCTAATTCCTTCTCCCTCGCCTCCCTTTCCTTTGACCATTCCCTCTCCTTGTTCTCCTGCTCCTTCCTTTCCTTCATCCTATCCTCCAATTCCTTCTCCCTCTCCTCACTTCTCTTCGACCTTTTCCTCTCCTTGTGCTCCTCCTCTTTCCTTTCCTTCATCCTGCCCTCCAATTCCTTTTCCCTTGCCTCCCTTTCCTTCACCCATTCCCTCTCCTTGTGCTCCTCCTCCTTCCTTTCCTTCATCCTGTCTTCCAGTTCCTTCTCTCTCGTCTCCCTTCCTTTCGCCCATTCCCTCTCCTTGTGCTCCTGCTCCATCCTTTCCTTCATTCTGTCCTCCAATTCCTTCTCTCTCATGTCCCTTCCTTTCGCCCATTCCCTCTCCTTGTCCTCCTGCTCCTTCCTTTCCTTCATCCTGCCCTCCAATTCCTTCTCCCTTGCCTCCCTTTCCTTCGCCCATTCCCTCTCCCTGTGCTCCTGCTCCTTCCTTTCCTTCATCCTGGTCTTCCAGTTCCTTCTCTCTCGTCTCCCATTCCATCCGTTCCTTCTCCCTCTCCTTCTCCCTGGCCTCCTTTCCCTTGATCCTCTCGTTCTCCCTTTGTCTCACCCTCTCCTCCCACTCTCTCTCTCGCTCCTTCACCATTGCCGCCTGCTTTTCCATGTCCTTCTGCATCTTCATCGGGATGGCGATTGCTTGCCTTCAAGTATAAAAGTTAAAGAAGGCTTCTTGAACAGGTTTTGTACAGCTGTCATCAAATTTAATTGAGTGCTTTTTAATACTGTTTTTCATACAACTTTAAACTCCGGTAATTTAATCAAACAATTACCACATACCCACACATTTACATACATTCATGCATATATATGGCAGTATGTTGATTACAATTTTCATCATAATTAATCACATTATTTTTATAATTAACTCACAATTAATCACAGTAAAATCACACGCTTAATTTATTTTATTATTTATTGTTCTAAATGTATAATAAAGTATAGCTTTTTCATGCTCATGTTAATTAACATACAAGTGGACAAATATATTTACTGTATACAAAATAGGGTTTTATATTTTAGTTCACTAATACAATAATTTAATTGTAATTTAAATAGTTATTTAAAGTTAAAAAGATGAACTATTCACGTTAAAATATTGAGCCACATTTGTGTTGAGGGCATTTTTCTGCCACTAGGTGGGATTAGTGTTTCATTTTGGACCACGACAGAAGCAGTACATCTTCCCAAATTAAGAGCAAATTACTTGGAACATGAAGTAAATTGTGGACTCCATATGCATCGTAAATGAGTGCGTAAAAGATACAATTCCAGAGGATTCAGATCATGTCTTCTTTCTTTTGTTTTTTTTAATTACAGCTCACGAAAGAGTTAGTAGGTCGTTTAATTTTACACTTGATGGGTGCGAACGTATTACAAAACCCAACTACTGTACTTGTACACAAGCAATTAAAAATGCATTTTTACATAACATGCCCCCTTTAAAATTAGTGTACACGTTCGGAAACAACTTACTTCTGCAGTAACTCCACGTGAGTAGTTAGTTTGTGGTTCTCCTCAGTCAGTTGCTCCTTCTCCCGCTTCCACATGTCTCTCTTTTCTTGGAGAAATGACAACTGTGCGTCCTGATAGGAGACAAAAATTGGATAGAAAGTCTTTGCAACAGGAAAGCTAAGTGAGTCACCTGTATGGGTCGCACCTTATCCTGCAGCTGAGTCAAGCTTTTTTCAAGGGTGGCCTCGAATCGCTCAGCTTTCTGCTTGTGTACACGTGATGCCTTCTTGAGGGCCTCCTTCTCCTTCGAGGTCTGTTCCATCAGAGCCGCCAGGGATGCTTTAAGGTCATCTAGCTCTGCCTTGTGTTGAGCTAGGGTTCGCTCAAGTGTCTAGAAAAGGAGAATGTGCTATAACATGACAACTTGCTCATCCTGGGAGTGAGGGGAGACACATTCAGGGCTTCTTACCCGCACTTGCACAGTCAATCGATTGTTTTCCGCCTCCTTGTTACGTAGCTGCCCCTGTATACGGGCGCGAGCGCTTTCTGCAGACTTAGCTATGTTAAGAGCACTCTTGATGTTCTCCTGTGGTTAAGAAGAATGACTGCTTATTGAAACTATATTTTTTTTCCCTGGTCACTGTACCGCATAAACTGCACTTGAATTGAATGTGGATATAACTTGGTAGTTGTGACAGAGCATTGAACTAACATCTGGCATGTACTCGCCTGTTCTTTTTGCTGCAGATACATCAGCTCCTCCGCTCTTCTTTGTGTTGCTCCAAGGTCACCTTTTAGAAGCTGGAGAGAACAACTGAGAGTAAACCACAACGGATATTATCCACTACAGGCACAAAAAGCATTGGGACACAAGGCCATTACAACAACAACAACAAAAGAGTTTCTACAACAAGAGTGCTCTTCTGAAAAGGCTGGCTTTGAATGTTCTCTCTGTGCTTGCGTGGGTTTTCTGTGGGTAGCCCCTGTTTCCTCCCATGCTACAAAAACATGCATCTTAGGTTTATTGAGGACTCCACCTCGTCAGTAGGTGTGAATGTGTCTGAACGGTTGTCTTTCTATATGTACCCGGTGACTGACTGGCAACCATGGATGGATGGTTGGAGTTATGACTATTGGCACTTGTGAGTTGTTTTCATATTTTAGTTCCTATACTCTAGTGTCCTTCATTCCTTTGGTATCACTTTTGTAGCATGTATGCACTTGTGTGCATTCTTCACAAAACACACCTGATTTTCACGTTCAATCTGGAGGATCTTATTCAGCAAAGCGCCGATCTTGGTGCTCGCATCAAGGCGATCAGTCTGGTTTAAAAGAAGAAAAAAAAAACACTCATAAACTTTCCATTTAAGCCTGAAGATGAAATACATGACAACCAACCTCCTCATCCAGAAGCTGGTTCAGTCTTTGGCGCACAGCCTGGTTAATTTGACGAAAGTCCTCCATTTTTTGTAGAAAGAGTTTTCTATGCTTTACCGTGCGCTGCCGGTTGACTGCAGACGATGGAGCATCCTTCGACGAACAAGGGGAAACATTAGGAATTTGCAATACTCTGCTCACAACACGACACGAGTTGAGAAACGTACCTTCAGAATGTCTTTGAATGACACGAGATGTGCGGCTGCAGAGACGATGGCAGCTTCGGCGTCCATTAGTCTCTTCATGAATGATCCAAACCCTTTGTTGTTGTCCCCAGGCTTACATGGACTACAAGGAGTATGTGGATATCGAACAGTTTGAGAAGTGGGTCATTTTTCAGGCATCTTACGGCTGTCGCTTCACAATGTCTTCTTAGGACGCATGCATGTTCCTCACCAGTGGACCTCAACCTGTGGCGTTCTGTTGAGACCCGTGTTAGTCCAGATGGTCTTTGAGGCTTCACGAGAGCCTTCGAGGTCTAAACAAGTCAGTGTCACACCCAGCCTGGCAGAGGAACTGCTGCCAGGAGGTTGACTCTGCCGTTCATTCTCGGGACACATAACTCCTGTCATCGATGCAACAATAATAGAGAGGCTCCTAACGTATTAAACATTTTAATTTTCCTCATGAGTGACTTCAAAAGCGCTATACAAATCTAAGATACGGTGAGAAATGCACCGAACTGAATGAAGGTTCTATTTGATCTTGGGTGTTAGCTTGTGTCGTCAAGGTGTGTTGTCAGGGAACCGTGGTGTTAACTCCACCCTTTATGACGTTTAAACATTTCGTTTCGATCAAATAATACGACTTACCGAAAACACAGTAAGCGCCGACTTCCCTATGATTAAATGCTCACAATCAGTCTGCTGTTAATAAAGACATAACTCACTGATTTGGTTTTGTTTCGGACGGCGAGCACTACAAAACACCCGCCCACTTAATCAATCTCGGCGATTTGAAGATGATTGGCTAGTCAAGGGATGATACCTTACGTCACCTAGTTTCCTCATCGCCGATTCGCTGCATTGAAGTAGAAGTAGGTGGTGCTCACGTGATCAAATTCGCTGACAGCCAATGAGCAGAAAGCGACACTGCTTTTGGCTGAAACCATAGAAACTAAACGGAAGTTTACCGTTGCGAGCTCTGCTAACAAACACAGCTACAAAGATTTACGAGTATGTTTTTTTTCATCTACTCGAACGCTTCAAAAGTAGCCTTAATTCGACATACAGGCGTATATCACAAGCACACAACTGATATTTGCTCTCGTAAATGCGCTGTTGTGTCTTAAATCGCAGTTAGCTTGACGGCTAATGGTACTCAGCCTCGATACTACAATGTTCAAAGCTAAAATACTCCTAATTGGTCCAAATGAGGTAAGTAAAATACACACGTTTAACCGTATAGTTTTTAACGCAGCTGTTGCTTCACATGTGTTCAGTTATAAAACTAAATAAATAACAAACCAGCTTCTGCAAATGGTCCCCTCACATTTGTTTTACTAATACAAACATGTTCATTTCAGAGTGGGAAATCTGTCCTTGCAAATTTTCTCTCAGACGCAACAGAAAATGTTGGAGGCGAATACAGACCCACTCAAGCAGTGAGGTACGAGCTACATGGCAATCCTCAACTAACACCAACCACTTTCTATTTTAAGATATGCATGATTGCATGATGAAATTAATAGTGGTGTTTCTATGGCACTTCATTATTTTTTTCTTGCAGGATACTAGAATTTGAAACACAATTGGATGGTTGCGGTGAGGTAAAATCATGCGAGGTTGAGCTCTGGGACTGCTCTGGCGACTTCAAGTGTGTTCGATAGACCTTTCTTTCACTTAATTTGCACCACAAAGATAAGATTTTACAGACTGCATCCTCTTCCAGGTATGAGTCGTGCTGGCCTGCACTCACCAAGGACTGCAGTGGTGTGGTGCTCATTTTTAATCCAGACGTTCCAAGTCACTTGAAAGAAATCGAGACCTGGCACTCGATGTTCATCTCCTCTCAGGGCTTGCAGGACAGCCAGTGTCTGCTCATTGCACATCACAAGCCTGGCAGTGCAATAGAAGAAGGTCGACTGCCTTTAGGTAATCCTTTTTCATTGTCTTCTATATGATAAATGGACAATGCTTCACTTTTTTTTTTTTTATATGCAGCCTCACAGCTGAGCCGACTTCCACTTATTCATTCTGAAATGGAGGAAGAGCCCGAGGACCTGAGGCAAGCTTTCTGCAGTTACCTGGGGAAAGTTGTAAATACACTTTCGGAAAGCCGGGAGCGGGAGGAGATGTCCATCATCACGTAGCAACAAAATCTCTTAAAAATAAGCAGGTAGCTTTTTTCCCCCTCAAACATTTCTAAATGATTCATCAGACATAGCAGCTGGGTTACTGTAGCTGTCAGAGACTTACATATACAGTACGTGTTTATATTTGGTGTGTCGAACAGGGGTCACCAAGTAAACATCTTTACAACGACACATTCCTCGTACTAAATATTTGAAGGGGTAAAGACAAAATATATGAATGAAATAATTTAGCGGTGCCATGTTTTGGGAACTCTTCAGCTGGAACTGGGGCCTTAATCAAGGTATAGGGAATTATGAACAGTTCCTAAAAGCAGTCCAGTTTTTGCACAAAACCTGCTCGGAAAAAAACATGTCAGGAAAGTCATAAGGATAACCATCCTTTAAAGTCCTCATCCGCAAAAGCAAACAACCTTGAATCAATACAGTCTTGTATTTACACAGTTACACTCCGTCCTTGCAGGTAATGTTCACTCAAAAATATAACTGCACAAGCAGGATATCAACTGCAGATAGAGCATTTTATTCAGATTCAGAAAACGTTATTTATCCCCGTGGGGCAATTAGATTATCATCAGTTAATATATTTAGAGTGCCTTTTGGATGTCACCCTGCAGCATCAAGACACTCATATAGAGACACAGACGCAGTGAATGAGTCATAATTTCAAATTGTCAGACAGGATGATGAAAAAAAAGAGGTCAGGGTGACTAAATTCGCAATTGAGGGGAAACCGAAGATCATTCAATTCGGCCAGTAGCACACACGCACATGGTAAGATGGGCCAGCGATCGGCCATGGGGGCATCATTTCGTTTTGCCCAAGAAACTTAAAGGTCGTCTCTTAACCTCACGCTGCAATTTCAGAATTTCAAACACTGATGCATTCGGTCTAATAATCATCCTATTCCCCAAGTCAATGCTTTGTCCTGGACTGACCCGCTTGCTCGAAGCATATCATTTGTCATTAGCTTCATTAAAGAAAGAGTCTTAGAAAGGATGGAGTAATATCTCAAACATGCTCAAGCATGTTTTTAGCTGTACTACAAGATTTGATTGCATTTGCATAGCTGCATATCGCTCAAAATGTGATTAACCGGTGTCTTATTCTAGTTCTAGTTAAGTATCTTTGAAAGGGCTTGTCCACTTCGAACCCATCATTACAACTTGATAGTTGTCATCACAAAGAGCCTTCATCGGTCAGTGTGCTGCACGTAAAAACTTACATGACGTATATCATAAGGGTATCATATTTTTTGGTGTGTTTGTGTGTGTTAGTGTTGGAATCAAGTGTAAGCCCTTGTGTCACTCCTGTATCAACATATTAAAGCAGAAGGCAAGTCAAACATTTTCTTGACAGTAATGTGTTCTGTGTGGCCCCACTGCTCTTAACATTGTATTCTGATTAATTTTGTGTGATATGAATTAAGCAGCAAAACCCACACATTGCTCTCCATCTCAGGGGGCCGCCATCTTGCTATCATCACACTGCCGAAGGGCTTATCTTGCAAATGTCACATGACCCAAGTTCAGAAAACAGCTGAGCTGTGTTTGGTTGTTCCCCGAGTCCTGAGCGACTGTGATGTCATTTTCAGTCGACAGCAAGTGGCAAAATGGCTGCCCCTGAGGTGGATCAAAACGGGTGAGTTTTTATGCTTAATATTCCACAAACACAATATTAATCTGAATGCTGTGTTTGGACTAATGGGATGAATAGGACACATTGTAAAGAAAACCTTTGACTGGTAAATGGTGTCTCGAAAGCATATATGATTAAAAAAAAAAAAAAAAGGAAACAATGTTTCATTCTAAATGTTTTGTTGCACGAATAACAAAAAATCTTGAATTTCAACTCTGATCATTATACAATCATGGATTTGTTTCATTCTCCAAACATGGTGGGTCAAGTCCATGCCCAATTACCGAAACATTGGTTTCATATGACCACAGTAAATCCTCCCATGCCTTCTCCAAGTCATTTGGGGCTACATGGTGGGCAAGATTTCACTACTTTTTGGGCACAATGTGTTCCCAACCCCTTTTTGGGTTTCTGACATCCAAATTGCCTTCTGATCATTACCAATGCCCTGCCATTTCCCTTAAGGCCGCTTCCTTACCTTTTTCGTGATCATTCTCACGCCATGAGGCAAGATTTTGCACCGAGCGCCATACCGAGTGTAACCGATGCCCATTTTGTGTGTCTTCCACTTTGGAATAATGGCGCTATTAGTTACCACCTTCTCACAAAACCTTTTGAGGATGTTTTTGGAACACATTCCACCCTGGTGCAAGTTTATATTTTGTCCCTAACTGTTTGACAGCTGTTTAGTTTTTTCTTTTTCTTTTTCTTTTTTGCTGCTTTTTTTTTGCCTGTGCTGGTATGAAGATTAAAAGATAATTTTGTTGAACAGGTATGCTTTATATGCATGATGCGCTGAGATGAGGAATATTTGAATTGTAATGGGCTGGTTGTCCACAGCTATGAGTAAGCCACAGGGGCACTAACCACAATTATGGCCTGAGTTGTAGGGGAGCCAATATTTTGTTCACTCAGTAAAAGGAACAATGTGTGTATATAAATGTGTGTATAAATTAAAAGAAAATGCAATATGAATGTTAATTTCTTTGTAAGAGGGAACTACATTCAGCAGGGGTTCAAAGCATTATTTTCCCCACTGTAAACTGTACGGCACCTTCATAATTAGTCAAGTCAGAGATTTCATCTGCTTTGAAAGGATTTTATTGGCATGTATAATACATATGTCAGTGGGTGACATGAAAGAAGCACAAGAAAACATTAATGATAATGTCGGGAATACAAATTAAATAATAATAATAATAATAATAAAAAGAAATCCGCGCCTGTAATCTTGTCATAAAACCACACCAGCCGAGGCTGATTTTCTCCATTTTGACTTGTACAGTGAGCGTGGCGAAAGCCCCCGATCATGTTGGAAAGACGGGGAGCCGTTGCCGTTTTGAGGGGGCCTAACTCCGGTTCCTGCTGAACTGAGCCAGTGCTTGGTGAACATCCAACTGTTATCAGCTCAGTAGGCACAGGAGGTTGAGCCCAGGCACCCGCGCACCGCCCTTTGGTCGCCACACGGGGGAGAAGTAGAGCACATGCAAGCAAAACTCTTGTGACTTAGCCGGTTTTCTCGAAATCGTCCCAAACGGTTGGTGATTCCCACATTTGTAGTATTTTCCTATCACCATTCGTCGATCCTAACTATGGTAAAACTCTGACGTTAAACAGCCCCGACGAGAGCTCAGTTCAGTGAGTGTCATTGTTCAAACTAGTTCTGTCTTCAAAAGGAAGAAACATGGTAATCAAGGTCCAGTATGTCCCTAGAGCAGCCAATGAAAATGAAAATAGAAAAACATTGACCACGGTACATTAATGTACCCAATGATGATGTTGAAATATCCACCGATGTTGCGTTCATGCTGTCTAAAACAATTTGATTTGATGTCAGTAGTGATGAAATGGTCGCGGTGACTCGTGACATTTCAAATCTGAATTGTCACTGATACCGTATTTAGCAAATCTGAGAGTGAAAGTATCAGCAATCAGACAGAAAATGTTTAGATTTTTGGGGAGATATATATCTTTTTAATGTTTGTGTTTCCTCTAATAGTTTTCTGTTTTTTAAAAACAATTTTTGTTGTTTGCTATCTTTCTCCAGCCGTGTACATATATTTTTTTTGTAATTTTCTCACGTTCTCACAAACAAAATAACTAATTATTTTTCCCATATTTTTCATTTTTTTCTTATATTTGTGTTTATTTTACCTGTTTTTTTGTGTATGTAAATTTGAGTTTTTTTATTTTCAATTTATTGCAGCTGTGAAAATAGTTTGACCTGTGCCGCATCCATTTGCAACTCCCAGACACATTACCTGTTGGAATGTCATGTTAATCCACATCACGGTGGTCCTTTTTCTCCCAATAATCATATGATGAAAATGTCTTAGCTTTTTCATCAATACATGTGAGCTATACCAACACAGGATGAAAGCGTATGTTTATTTGACCGTGTTTGGGTTGGATTTCCCTCAGTTGTCAAGCTTTTTTTACCCCCTGCTGCCTTTTCGACAAATTTGTTACATAAGAGTCTATTAGCAGTGTTGCGGTCAGAGCGGTGTTCGTAAAGCCTTACTTACATTCACACAAACTTGGATGCAGCTTCCGCTGTTGACCACCCAGACAGTAATTGCGCTCAAAGTTCACAATTACATCGCTACTTGTTTTCTCCCCCCCGATGAGACATTTCCTGTATTTCCTTCCTGTGTGTGACTCAGCCTTCACTTACCCCCCCACCCCTCCTCCTATGCTATGCTTTACCAAGGCTTCCTTAGATAGCATATCGTGAAGCTTATAAATAACCCAAAAATCTATAAAAGCAGGAACTTTTCTTTAGCATGTCTACTCACCAGCCATGTCAGACACAACCGCCTTAATTAGTGTTCACTTGTGTAGTGAACTGAAACTTGGGAGAGTTGACGCACCCCCTTTTCTCCAGCACCTAACAAAGTCTAAACAAAGCCCATCGTAAACTTTTGGAGCAGTGTTTGTGAAACATTTCAAGACACACATGCACTTTGACAAACTGAGTTGGCACTAAAAAGTGATAACAAAGAACCAATGGTTACTTTAAGAATACTTTTTACATGAAAATGTTAAAGACACTCATCCCCTTCACCGTCTTGGCATAGATAGCGCCAGTGCGCCTCTTCTTCTGTACATACGCTTTCACACCCCGGTCACCCGTTCACATCCAAATAACAAGTCAAAACGTACTGTACTTTTAGAGCAGGATTTATGAAACATTTTAAGCTAAGCACTCCCTTTAGGGTAAAAAATATATGTAATAATAAAACCGGTTCATAGCCAATAAACTATGCAAACATGATCAAACTGTGACAAAATAATCACTTTACAAATCTGAAGACCGTTTAAAAAACATTATTATTGCAGAGAAGGCTTTTCTTTCTTATCTCTTGCTTTTGACAACTGGACAGCGGCTCGTGTCTTAACTTCATATATAAGTTGATTCCACGTTGACTCTTGGCAGCTGTTACAACAGCGGCGCTTCAAAACGCTGGAAAGGCTCGCAAGGAGCGGAACTTAGCCACTGTGAACACAGGCTTTTCCACTGAACTGTTCACGAAGCGAGCTAAGTCCTGCGCCTCGTCCAAACTCTTGAGGCGTCCAGATGGCTTGTGCTGTAGTGTGGAGGAAAATTTAGAGCCAAACGCATGGATTAATCAGATCGCGGTCGGGGGAATTTGGCTCGGATAAAGCATTTGTATGTATATGTGTGTGTGTGTGTGTGTGTGTGTGTGTGTGTGTGTGTGTGTGTGTGTGTGTGTGTGTGTGTGTGTCCTGTGATGTTTGCAAGATGAGCCCTCAGGCACTGTGATGTCATTTTCAGTTTACAGCAAAAGGCAAAATGGCCGCCCCCTGAGATGGAAAAAAAATGGTGGATTTCTTTATGCTTATTGGTTTCCCTTTAGCACGGTCTTGTGAAATTGTGTGTGTGTGTGTGTGTGTGTGTGTGTGTGTGTGTGTGTGTGTGTGTGTTTTGATCCATCTCAGGGGGCGGCCATTTTGCCACTTCCTGTCAACTGAAAATGACATCACACTGCTTGAAGGCTCAGCTTGCAGACATCACAGAACATTTCCAAGTGACTCAAAATTTCTGAATGACAATGTACGGTCAAAATGTATCTACTTTCTGTAGTTATTTAACTGATTGATTAGTTAATTAATTATGATTAAGTCCCGGATTTAAAAAAAAAAAATAATAATTTGGGGGAAGACTGTACTTGGCGTAAGTGTACTTGCGTTCTTGCTATGGACAAAACGGCAGTAACGTGGAAAATGTATGGGAAAATATTTAATACTGTACAATATTTGCTTTGGGCATCTTAGCTTGTGCAGGTGTACCTAACGTTGTAGCAGCTGAGTGTATTCTGTTCCGGTTGGGCTCCATGCGTGCGTTTTAGTTGTAACCGGTTGGAAATCCCTGGCAATGTGATTTACATTACATAAAAAAACAAATCACTCTGCCAGGAATCCCTCCGGCTAAACCGGCCTCCTCTCGCAATCCCACCCGGGACAAGGCAACATCTATCCAATGTCCGCACCTGGTAGGAGGAAAACAAAACAAAAAAGATGCATGGGGTTAGACATGGTTAGAAGGGAGGACAAAATGAGTGCTTGTGGTGGTGGCAAATCATCTCATCACTTGCTCATTACGGCAAACACGCATGCACACCTTTTGGAAATGTTGACACTTGGACACTCACACACCCGGCACACCTCTGCACTTGGATAAGTACAACTCTATATAAACCGTGTGAATGTGGCCTGCACGCTCTGCATGTGAATGGCGGATCCGGTTTGCATACGCTTAGTTTATTCAAATGCGGAAAATATGTTCTTCTAAAGAGTTCATGCACCCCTCTTTTTATCCCAAGGGCGGTGGCACACCACCTTTATAAGCCACGCCCCCTGAAAGACTCATCTGACTTTGTCAATTAATTTGGTACGCATTTATTTTGGTATTGCTGTCCGGACAGAATAAGGACGCCCGAACAGTCCTCTGTGTATTGTGGTTGACTTTATTACACAATACTTAGTGACCTTTTTTTTTTTTATCTTATACCCTCAACAAATTTCCATACTTCTTTTTATTTTGGCTTTTCCCTTCAGGGGCTTGCCACAGCGAATCAGTTGCCTCCATCAAACAAACAACCAATCGGCCACAACAACAACAACAACAACAACAAAAAAACTAAAACGAAAAAAAACCAAACTGAATCAAAGGATTTTCTTAAACAAATAAAAAACTAACAAACCTTCTCTAAAACCTTTGATTATTTTAGGGTTTGAAGATGAGGGCACTACCTTTTGAACAAAATCCGACTAAAGTCTCATAAGAGCCCCTTGTCAATTATTCCCGCACTTGTGCCCAAATGATCGCACGCACAAATCGTCAGCAGCAACACAGATCACCACCGGAATATAAAAAGTGTCTGTCTTCACCCAATCATCTTTAAGATCAGCTCACGATGATGAAATAAAGATGTTGAGTATCAAAGTGGCCCCTCCCCTCCATCCTGCTTCCAGTTGTCTTGCCATTTCCCAACAGTTCTATTCACTGTTTGGGACTCTTTCAGCTCATTGCTTCGTATTTATTGCCATCCTCACCACCCCCCAACGCACTTCTCCACTCTTTTATAGCTCTCATATGAGCAATTCTCCAATGCAACCCGGCAGCTGTTTTCGATGAAAACACTGTACTGCTGCTGGCGGCAGATAAAGCGACGGAAAGGTAGCAGAGAACCTCGTTAGAGGAGGAAAAAACAGCCCCCCCCCCCAAAAAAAAGTAATGTTAGGTATCAAAGCATGACCTCAAATGAACACTTGATGCGTCTTTATATCCACTCAATGTGCAAACAAGATATGGCTTGCAATATTGCGCTATAAATCGGGTTCTCTCTGAGTTGTTTTCCCTGCCCGGACAGGTCACGCAAGGAAATAAAAGCGTACAAGTCAAAGCATTGACTGAAATGAAAAAAGATTCAGCTGTCAGGTGTTTTTGTTTCTGTATCAATTGTAGGGATCAAAATAGCAAAAGACACTGAACAGAAAAAAGATAGTTGATAGTTTCCATTGTGAAAATCAGACTTTATTCTGCCAGTGTTCTCTTTTCTTCATGTAAAATGCCAACCTAATTCTCACCATATCGCAACTTTATTCCTCATTACCTACATTTCAAAATCACGGCCTCATTGTTCGAAGTCAGACCTTGTGTCTTAAAATGGCCTCCATGTTGATTTGCATTAAATCTAATAACTCGGTTAAATTCACGGGAAGTGGCCAATTTGTGATTTTTGGGGGGGGGTTGCTACCGAAAGTTGCCTTTCATTTATCTTGTAAAAACCCGACTTTTGCGGTCCGCTGTTGTCTTTTTCCCTTAATAAAATGAGCAACATATTGTCATTTATTTTTCATCTTTTTTTTCCCCCTCAAAAACATAATTTACACAATATTGGGGGGGTTTTTTTCTACGACATTCCCACAATTTCTTGTAAAAGTAATAACAATAACATTTGTTTTTTTGGAATATGCCCGCCACGTAAAATGACAACGCTATTGTTTGAAATATTGTCATTTTTCTCCATAAAACAGGGCCCTCAACCCCTTCGTCAAATCACAGCTTGAATCTTGTCGATGTTAGTCATGCAAGGATCTGACATTTTCTCATGAACTTTAAAAACAATTATTTTCCTCCCTTATAAACATTATAGTCCATAATTATAATCATAAAAATAATAAGTGGGAAAAAAATCATTGCAACTTGATTCCCTATAAAGTTTAATTGGGTTTTAACGCTCCTTCATACTGGTCGAACCGGAGCTGCATGAATGGAAACATTTGTGAAAACCCTGTCGGAACCTGCAAAACAAAAACAAAAAAAAACAACACGTCACCGCAACATCAAATAAACTTTTGGCAGCGTTTCACGTACACTTTGTTCTCGCTAACGTCTCAGTCCTCCGTCGGGTTTATCTGGATCTGCAAGTGGCTGAGTTTCTGGGCTCGGCTCTGGCAGCGAGTCACGGGAACTCAAATGATTCTCTTGATGTCTGCGTTTGCATGTCTCTCACGCTCTCTCTCTCTCACTCTCTCTTGCTCTCTTCTGTCTCTTTATGTGATATTTTTGGACAGTGATGTGATCTGACGCCGTCCCACTGTAGTACATTAGTGGGCACGCAGCCATACAGATTGGCCACACCTAAAGTGAAACGCGGCTTAACAAACTCAAACCGGCATTGATTTTAACACCCTCACCCCGGGGCGCAGTTGAATGAAACATAATCACATGATGAGAATGGAATGAGATTGTCACGTTTGGAGCAGAAGAAAGTTTTGCTAACTGCTGTCTTGCGGTTACCCCCGAGCTACGGCTTTTTTGATGCCGACCTGAGCCGCTGTTGACCCACAGGGGTTCCAACCCGTCTGAGCTGCGCTTAGATTTTCCACTATGAAGGCCTTGATTATACTTCAAGTGCAACTTCATCATTAAATCTGTCATTTGTAGTGAATACCTACAAACGTACTCTGCGATTTAGCGCAGCAGAGATGAGAATAAGCTGAGCCATTTTTGACACGTCAGTTTTCCTTTTTCTCTTTTGGTTTGAAAATAAATAGTTACATCTCTGGAGCTGGTATTGCTCACCAAATGAAATTGGGGTTTGGCGATCGCGCCACTGCATGCACCATACGCACTGATCTGCGATCCAAATTGACGATGCAATTTGACGGTTTGGTGGCCGCTAGCGTTTTGTTTTGTTTTTCTTTAGACTTCACAGACTAGCACCGCCTTCTGATCATCATTATCGGCAGGCAGAACTTTATTGTCGTAGTATTTAGTCCTTGACGCTTTTTTTGGGGGGGGTGTATTACAATGATCGACCGGTCCCCTAAATTTCACAGCAGTGCCTTAGAAAGCTTTTATTTGAAGTTGTTCCCAGCATGGTGTCGCAGTGTAACAGTTGACGTTTTCCAGAATCGTGACTCTGGTTGTTTTGCTGTTACAAACAGTTGCTGCCGATGTCAATTAAGAACCAAAACAAAAAAAACCCTGTAATATACAGCACCTGTTGCCAGCGTTTAGCGGCAGCTCCAGCATTAGCGGCTAGCAGTTAGGCGAATTGTTCCTATAGGCTGGAAAGAGCCGCGAGATTACTTTTGAAAGTTGTTTAATAGACAAAAATAACTTCACATTTTGATTCCAACAACCTCACCCAGTCGCATTTTCCTACCAATGACATCTAAAGAAACCAGTCTTAGGCAAACGTGCTGTTTTAGCTGGCACAATCTCGACTGTGGTTGTGTCCTCACTTCGTCTCATAGACATCTGTGAGTAGATATTTCTCTAAAATCTTACTCACTCATGTTGCTTGAGAGGAAGATAGTGTGTTGCTAAGCACATTTGAAATTGAAGGAAACTTGAGTTGGTTATTCATTCCTAAGTGGAAATGTCTCTTTTTTGTCTTCTGTATTTATAATTGTTCTTTAGCCAAGCCAAAATATATACAGTATATATATTTTTAATCTATTTGATAGAATTTTCAGTCGGATAAGATAATTCCATAACTGCAGCCCTACTTTGAAGAAGTAATGCAAACCCATCAAATCAAAGGGAACCCGATAGCAGCCATTTTTCATTCCAACGTCTTCCCATCCTGACAAAGCTTGGCGGTCATGTTCACACCGCTCCCAGACTTGATTAACTGTCACAAGTTCTGGCTTGCTCTTTAAAACAGCAGTTTAAGAAATAAAACGCTCTTTTGGTCACGCCTGTCGTGCTACGGTGCCTAGCCCCAAAACGCTAGCACAAAGTCAAGGGTAGGGGGCCGCCGGGACTTTTTAGAAGCCGGCCTCATGACTTCCAAGCAATCCGTGCTGCTTGTCAGCTCCTCTCCTCTTTCTTTGTAGGGCCACCAGCCAGGGCCTTTCTCTTGTGATTACCCCGTGATTTGAACAGCCGACTCAACACTTTTTTGGCAGCAGGCCAAGAGCGCACAAGATCGGTCTGGGCCTTGCACGGTTCTTGTCCGAGAGTGACCTTTTGAGTAGTTGTAACTTGTGTTAAAAAAAAAAAAGTGGTACAGGTATTTTATACTGGCTCTGTTGAGGCTTTTTTTTTGCTCCTTATGTTCAAAGGTTTGGATGAGCAAGCAAGGCTTTGATCTTAACGTCAGCATCATTTTGCTCCGGGCAAAGACAAAAAATGCCTGCATGCTTTTTACCTCCACCAATGATGTCATTTGTAATGCATGTCTCTGCCTCCTTTTTTGCTAGTGTGTGTGTGTGTGCGTGTCTTAGGAGCTTTGTTGATAATCCATCCACCCATTTTCTATACCGCTTATCCTCGTATACAAATAGTTGGGTCTCAGGAACACCTTCCCATCCATTAAGTAGGAAATTACACAACCAAATACAGTCATTATTTTGCAGGCTGCCTAATTGCGAAAATGTTTCGCTGTGACCTCACCATTCTACATCTGCTTGTTTTGGCCACAAAGGGTGTCACACATACTTTTGCCCAAGAGCCCCATTTGATTTTTCATGACAGATAGATGAGCTTTGTCGTTTGAAGATGGATATATTTTTTTCACTTGATGTATTTATTTTACAGACCTTTTCCTATATTAAATTTAAAAATAAAAATAATAAATGGCTGGTACTTATAAAACATTTTTACACATTTATGTGTATAGATAGTGCTATTTTTATTATTGCAATTTCCAATAAATAAACCAATTACAGTGGTCAACAAATTTTAACAAAATTTAATTAGATATGCAAGTAAAAATATCTTAAAACCTGATGTGCTAGAAAAAAAAGTAAATATTTAAAACTATATATTTTTTTTAATCAGCATCAAAAATGTCTTTTGGGACACACATGCAGCCATGTCTGATTAAAATTTTCTGTTGACCAGTGTTATGTAATGAGATAAATACATGAAAAATACATTGAAATTAACAATTTACAGAAAAACAGCTATATTCATGCAACAAATATTACTGCACTCTTGATAAAAGTAAATGCTGAGTGAGCCAGATTGAAGTTTGGAGGTAGCGGGAAGTTTTGGGGCCTTCGGGCAATACGTTACGCTGCACTCATGAACAAACGTAATCTGGCATCATGCTGATGAAGTAATGCCTCCATGAGTGAAAATGTAAGCTTTAGCGTTATGAGACATAATGATGCCCTTGTTTTCTTGCCATTCACAAGACTGAGTGGAACAATATCTCACTGCATGTCTTGAAATGAGTCACACCGTTTTGAGTTAAGTGTTAGTTTTCTATGGCAGAGGTCTAAACTCTTCTCTCTCGTTCACAAAGGCGTTGTTTGGATGGGTTTTATTGAAGCCCTTTTCACAGGGGCCATCGAAGACAACTTTTAGCCATCTTGTCGTCCTTTGTGTGAGGTGGCAACGTGGGAAGAGGAGTGGAAGTCAACTCGCACGTTTATGACATAGTGTCAGGGTTGGAATTTTGCCATTGTGCAAGGAACGAGCGTTCAGTTTAACACTCTGGTTGTGGCTTCTCACTAAGGCTCACTAGCCCGACAACTTTGTATCAACTGTAGCTCACTGACAATTTCTTAGAATTTTAGAATTTTCTGAGAATTTTTTTTTAGCACCATTTGGTCTGAGTAGTATTTTCTCTCAAATTATTGTAAGTACTAAATACCACGGTCGAACTGATTTAATTGGCTGATATTAGCCATTTTAAAATTGGCAAAAATCGGACAATGTTTTTAACTTTTGATTTGGACACTTTTACGCATTATGACGTAAGACATAAATAATGGCGTTCAACGCCCTGCCAAAATGTGCAGATTTTTTTTCCCTATGTTGCAGCGTTAAACAAATACTGTACTACACAACAAATTATTGCAAAAAAAATAAATAAATCCATTGTTCTGCCTGTAATTCAGATCTGTCAGAGTTAAGGGCACAAAAAAGAAGTTATTTTATTTGATGTATATTTAATCGGTTATCGGAATTCTGTTCTGCCAAATATCAGACTTGGCATCGGCCTAAAAAAAAAAATCCCTATCCGTCAGGCCCTATTAAAATTAATTATAAAAAAAAAACCCAAAATGCTTCAATCTGACTAAAATGTCCCAATTTATGAATTTTGGAGGTTTCAATCAACTTTTTGGGCAGAGGCATAAGAATACGTTGTCATGCGGCCACAGAGATCACGCTCAGTTCCCACCATGCCAGCTGTTTTTCATTTGATTGTTTTTGTACTTATGGCCCACAAGTGTTTTTCATGCAAATATCCGCTGTAATTAAGATTGTACTACTGCATTAGTGCGGGTTAATGAAAGACTACACGATGTTCCGACTTGCCTCCAAATATGGGTTATGTCACCGGCATCAAGAAGGGAACTCGGTCATTAACTCGGCGTTCTATCTGGAAATGTTTTTCTCAAATGGGACAGGCATGGAGAAAATACGACAAAAGCCCTTGCCGACAGTCCACATGCTCTCCTTTTACAAAAGCGGAATGAATCAGTGACAAGTCGGCGTGCGATAAGATGGACAATCGCCAAAATGCGTTTGGAGGTGCTGCAGGACATTGCCAACAAAGGCGGCACTTTTCGACAAAGCTCCATCGGCAGTTCTCTGCAGGACGTTGGGCCAAGAGATGAATGGGCATCTGCTTCATGATAACCAATTGCAATTATTACGCACCACTTCTCCGACCCACAAAAAACAAAAAACACCCCCAAAAAAGGCTGTCAGCTATCAGCTAAATGCTGATTTCGAGCGGAAAGTCAAAAAATTCCCCCGAAAAAAAAAATACTCGTCTCATTATATGCTTTTTTGGGGATGGGTCGTGTTTTCCCTGCGGTTATAATAAATGCTTGCCCTCTAAAGCTAACAGGCTGGTTTTTGTCAGCAGATATTCCATGACTCCAAATGGAACGCTATGATATCTTAATTAAATTGAGGTTCCACCGCTTTTGGCCCAGCGTGTCCAATCTGTGGCCCCCCCCTTTTTTTTTTTCACACAGCGTCGACAACAGTGACAAAGTTTTCAAACGAGCGTAATTACAGGACATGTGATGGGTTCGTATTTGCCAGTGAAATAGATGGACAAAAAATAATTTGCTTGAGGTTTGGCTTCTGCAGTCAAATGACTTCAGCAGGAACTTGAACTCCGCCACTTCCCGGCAGACCCAAACAGTCCTCGCAGGCCATTAACTTGAGTTAACTCTTAACATGCAGTCAGGGGACTACGTGTTTGTTTAAAAGGCCGTCTAAGGCCCAAGAGCCTTAGATGAAGTCTGAATTAGGAAGGCAAATTCTCGTTTTGTTGCGCTCGGAAGCCTTTAGAATAAGGAAATCTATAAATTACTAAAACATAATGCGTATGACTTGATATACTCGATGCAACCAACATGTGATTCTGATTCTGATTTAATTGCTTGTATACGAATGTCTGGGTCTCTGGAGTGTCTTCCAGCCCATCACGTATAAAATTATTCAAGCAAGTACGTTTTTTGGTGACCTGCCGATTTCCCAAAATACAGTCAAACCTCAGTTTTCGAACGTCTCTGTTATTGACCAAATCGGTTTTCGACCAAAAATGTTGAGTTTTTTATGCCTCGGATGACGACCGAATTTCGGTTCGCGAACAAACTGAGTGCACTTGAATGCGTCACTTGACTCCTCTCGCCTTCCTTACACGAGGAAGTGACGCTTTCTCGGGTAGACGAGGAAGTGACTCTTCCTCGTGTAGCGTTACATTGTGAACAGACGTGTTCAATAAGGATTTTCTTATTTTTTTTAAGCGTGGTTTCGGTTTTCGAACAAATCGGTTTTCGAACAGCCTTCTGGAACGGATTATGGTCGAAAACCGAGGTATGACTGTATATCTGTCGGAAAGCTGTTCTGATTTTTTATTTTTTTTTGGCTAGCCTATGATGTCGAAAAGCTATTTGTAGTTTGCTGCATGCACCACATGCACGAATGTGCACACAACTTGTCAAGTGTCATTGGGCAGTTCGGTGATGAAGTGCCGACGTTGCGAGTGAAAATACAATCAATCAAAGGCTTTTACTGCCACGATGGGCATTTGACTGCTTCAAACAACAAAGAATATGCAGAAAAGTGGTTACGATTGAATGACTGTCTGTGTCTTATGTGTTGTGTTGAATTATTTTGTTATGTTATTATGACTTCAAGATGGCGCCGCGAGAGTGGCTGCCTTTACAGCAGCTCATATACTTTTTGTTCTTCTACTTTCTTCCTTTCATAACTTTGCTGCTGTAAATTGGGAATTTCTCCATTGTGAGACGAATGTAGGTTTTCTTATTCTTAAAAGTAAATCATTAAGATGACGAAAAGAATCAAGATTGACAACATGTAAAACACATTTACAAAACAAAAGATTTGAACATACATTCAAACGGCAAGGAAAGAAATCAAAAGCAGCTGTCTGAAATGACCAAAAGACGGTCGTGAAATTGATTTGGAAAATGTTGACTAGATTTCAATGCGAAAAAAAAACATCGTTTTTAACCTGGATTAAAAGGCATTAATATTTGGGGCTTCTTCTGTTGCTGTCCTTCTGTTGGCAACTTATTCCATTGGTGCGCAGCACAACAGCTCAATGGCGCTTCACCATGTTTGCTTTGAAACCCGGGCTCCAGTAATTGACCCAAAGTGGCAGATTTTGATCCTGACTGAAGAATTGCATTCAACGATCAAAGAAAGCCATGATAAGAGAGCTTCTTTTCATGTGTTTGTTTTACATTATTGACCTTCAAGAGTTTTTTCTTTCATACATATGTTTTCTGAAATAATGACTTTACCGCTGCGTTAACACACGTTGGTGATTAGAGACCTCTTTAAACTTAATCCGAGGAGCGCTGTATGTTTGTTTTTAATCACAGTGGAGAATTTATTGTTACTACTATGAGGTCTCAAAATGTGAACCTGATGCCCTGTCACTGCAACAAACCCAACAATCGGCGTGTGTATTATTGATGTCGTTTACCCACAAGCCCATTAAAGCCAGCCAGCTTTGCACATTGTGGCAAAATCTCAAAATGAGGAGGGGTTGTGGGGGGAATGCAACCTTTGACGAAAAAGGCGAACAACTCTGAGCCCAACTACGGCGATTAAACTTTTCCCCCACATAAATGAACCTGCAGGAAGTTTACTGGGCTCTGAAAATGCAATAAAAGAAAAGACCGTTTTTGATGAATGAGACCTCAAAAAAAAACAAGAGAACAAGAGAACAGGGGAACACATCCCACTCACACTCTTTTTTTCTTCAATGACCTAAATTGCATTCAGATTTAGCACCATCTGTATCCTTTAGTTGTTGCTGGATTCTGCTTTTTAATGCATTTAGATAAAAATGGTTTTATTTAGATGGTGAAAAGGACACTTTGATTCGCTCCTCTTTCATCTATAACTGCTTCAGACAACAGGAATGTATGCAGGAAAGTGGTTAAGATTGCACGATTGTCTGTGTCTAATGTGTTGTCTTGTATTATTTTGTCATTTTTTTGGTCAACTTTTCTTTTGATGGCGGCGCGGACACCCGCAGCGGCTCCTCTTGTTTTATGTTTTTCATCTGTGCTGTATGTTACACATACGTACAGCACATTTGACAATAAAGTTGTATTCCATTCCATTCCATTCCATTCCATAAACAGCAATGATGGCTTTGCGCGTGGCTGCTGTGTATCAACAACATCGCCTTTCAAACTCCATCATGACCTCATTTGTGTTTGGTTTGAGTGTTCTTCCCACAAATAATATCTGAGCTAGCCATCAGCGCCTGGCCATTGTCTCGCTACGCCTCCATTTTATTAGCTACACGGCATTTATTATGCAGCGGGACGCACTATTGCTTTTCTTTTTCCAGACACGCACGCACATGACACGTTGGGGATAAGCATGTGTTTTTGATTGAGTGAGACAGTAGTGAAGACGGATGATTCGCGATCGTTCCGTTTATGACATGACGTGGTAGTCCCACAAGTGGTGCGAGATGTTATTTTCAGCCGCTGTCACGAATGCAAATGGGCAACAGTTTCCTCATCTTGTATGTCGGCATCTTGTAAGTGATGCGTTTTTCTCCAGAAAACAACAAAAATGACTTTTCTTTGTGTTGCGGTTAACTGGACATACACGTTTTTCATCCAATTACCGTATTTTCTGCACTATAAGGCGCTTCGGATTATAAGGCGCACCGTCAACGAATGGCCTACTTTAAAACTGTTTTCATATATAGGGCGCACCTCATTAAAAGGCGCATGGAATAGAATAGAAGCTACAATAATGGCAGTGGTTGCGCTATGCATCCACTAGATGGTGCTATGCTAAAGAGAATACAATACAATACAGCTTTATTTATATAAAGCCTTCACAACCGCTGCAGCTGGAACAAAGCCATGAGAACTGGTCACAAACACGGACATGAAACATATAAATACAACATATAAAGAAAGAAAGAAAGTGACACCCTCACAACAGTGGTGGAAACAAAACAACCCAATAAAGCCTATTTACAGACATGTTATGTCATAAACTGAATTCATCCAACAATCCATTGATAGTGTGCCTTCTTTTCATTGGACAGAGCCAAAACTTGTGTTCATTTCCTTTCACAACAATGGCCGAAACAATAAATTACACCTCGCAGCCAGCGAACCAACCCGATGAATCCGTATTGTATCATGTCTTCATTTAGTCGACGTGTGCTTTTCTTTCGACAGCAAAGGCACGCTGACTGCGCCGTGACTTAAACGATAATTACACCTAACAACAATAGACAAAGCAACCCAATGAATCATTGCTGTTATTGCATAATATCATAAACGGAATCATACTGTGAGAATCGGGCAATGCATGCTTTTCACCGGACAGCAGATGATTATTCCTCCGACCAGTAGGAGGAGCTCACAAGCAAAGCGACACATTGAATTGTCACTATTTTTGCAGTACCTATTTTGAATTGGATTTAACTCTATTCTACATGATCACGGTGCAAAAGCTCTGCCCAGCGTTAGTGCGGATGCTAATGCTGAGACAGCGGGTCACCACATCAACAAAAGAGACGCTAATCTCCCCCGCGATAAGCAAGTGTAATGTCAACATGACCAAATGACACCATAATGTGGCTTTCAACACCCAAAACCAGCTTGACTACCGCGTTTGTATTTTGCACATTTTCTCGTGCCTTATTTTTGTCATTTACTCTTTGTTCAAGAAATATAACAAAGTCGGGCTGTATCTCGTCTCACTCCTACACACTGCATCAATCGAGACAGGTGAAGTTTGTTTTTCACTGGATCTTTGTCTGGACTATATCAGTTTTTTTTTTTTGTCCTGGGACTTCCCACTGAAAAAACCCAGAGGCAATTGTGTATGCATGGCCATGCGGCCCTTCACGCAGCGAGTCTATTCGATGATCCAAACAAACAAAGCACTAAATGCCTACTGTACTTAATTCAATCTCGTCGAGTAGTTATTCTATTATGCTAAGCGTTACAATAGATGAGAAATTTGCCTTGACATTTCGGGGGAGACGAATTGAGAAGCGCTCAGCTTAAATGCAACTTTATGTAATCAACGTTATTAACCCTTTCATGCACCCTCTAACCTGACAACACGATAAGCTGTCCACTGTCGTAACCGCTGTCCCTGGAAGAGTTTAATATTTAGTCACACAGCCAACCCTTATCATATTTCAGAATATTTCCAGTTAAATGAGAATTTTTCGACAGCTCCGTCCTCATTATGGTCGCGGGTGAGCTGAAATCGACCCCAAGTATTGGCCAAGAGAGAAGCGGGGTTCACTCAATTCCCATTTATCACTACGATCAATTGAGGTGCTTCTGTGAATCTAACTAACATGCCTGTTACGGCTGAGGTGGGAGGAGGCCAAAGTACAGTACCCAAAAGAAAACCATCGCGAGCATAGGGAGAACAAGCAAACGCTGCACACGCAGGCCACAGCCCAGAACTCTGAGGCCGATGTGGTAATCATTATTGCACTGTGCCTTTACCTAATCAGCCAAATGATATCCAAACGAGACCGATTGTTTCGAATGTAACGTGTGCTAATGACTGCAATCCATCACGTTTACATTTTGTTCGTGTTTATCTTCGATGCACAGAGCGGAAATGTCAAAATATTTTGCTTTGGAAATTAGCATTTCTTCCACCACGCATTTTGTATCCCTACCAGCTGACTTTCGATACACCACTGGACTTGTCTCATTCATACAAACAGGCTAACACAAATATTTGGTGGGATTCCGGAAACTAGGATTTGAACCCAGAACCTCTTGACTGTGAGCCAGACGTTCCAAACCAAGAACATCCATTATATAAAACCCGGAGACTATCAAAGCTGCCTCCGGGACTGGTTGCTAGTCAAAATAGGCACAAATAGACAAACGACAACTCGCATTCACATTTGCTTCTGTGGACAATTCAAGTATTCAGTGGACCTAGAAATCATTTTGCGGGTCATGTGGGAGCAATCCGGAGTACCAGTAGAAACTCTACACAAGCACAGGGAAAACCTTTCAAACTATTATCACATCAGTGTGCGGAAAATCAATACAAGGTCTCTAAGGTCATCGGGCTGCAGCGCCAAATGGATTCATTTGAGGAAAATCCTATTAAAATAGATTTTTCGGTGTAGAATTGCACTTTTCCGGGAGTCAAAAGTCAAGTTGAAATGCCAGCTCTTTTGTTTTTGCGCCTCGCTTCCCCCCCCCCCCAAAAGCACATGCAAACTCCACTCACCTCTAAAACTCGGCGATAGTTGATCAAACGAACCAGAGGCATGAAGACGGCAGCGGCCTGAGGGGAGATCCCAAGAAAAGGCAACTCACACACACATTCACACACACTCATGTTTGAGCAACAGAAGCTCTTCCACAATGATCCCGGCACACAGACGACTCTGGGCTTTTTTTTTTTTTTCGCTCCACCTTCTCCCCCCCTGGGGCTGCTCTTTAAGTTAAAGGGTGTGGACTCCTCGGTCAGCTCCACATCACTCGCACAAGTTTGTCTGGTGGGGGGAAAAAAAAAACCACACCCATCGACAGAGAGCGTGAGTCGGTTGAGGGGGGGGGGGGGGGGGATGCAGGTCAGGAAGCTGAAGTTCTCTTTAAATAACAGCAAGAGTAAGCGAGGAAACTTTTCAAGGCCTCGCTCGTGTTTACTTTTCAAGATGGCCGGCTAAACATGAGATTGTCGTGATAAAAGAGATGACTGTGTTTGTATGTGTCGCTGCCTCTACACGCACGCACGCATATAAACACTCCTCCGCGAGCGCACATCCGGCCGCATGCGTGTATGTTTGAGTAGTTGCCTCCAAGTTGATGGCTCGCAGCTGCCGCCACCGCCGACCTCCGCTTTTCCTGTCTGGGTGCGTTTGCGCTTCGTGCTACGACGCGCTAATCATACAGTACGCCGACATCTGTTTGCTGTTAACCACACACGAGCTAATCTGTCAATATATTTGATCTCGCTCAAGTTGGAACATAACTTCAGGCTCCTTCAGTGGTCTCTTTCATCTTCAAGGTTTTTAACAATGCTAAATGGCGTTTATATTTTGGGCTCCAGCGCTAACACCGACACCGCAATAACGCAGGTCCTTTTCAAATCATTTCTTTCGAAACCAACCTCGTAACTTATTTCATCTGTAAATCAGATACACTTTCCCAATTTCAAAGTTTTGAAATGCCCTCAATTCGTTTCTGGCCCTTCCCCCAAATGCCACTTTTGTTTGTAATAAAAACAAGCATTGTAATTGATAAAAACATAATAACACATCAAAAAAAGGACAATGGCTTTATAAAGGGTAATTTCTCTACGTTGGTGCAAACTGAAAACTACAATAATGAGAGTATGTGCTACGCCATTGACGCTTATTGAATCAGTCGACTCTTTTCATATATTCCTGGTAATTAACGGGTTCCCTTCCACTGTAACGCAGTTTCCAGTTGACTTTTGTTCAGGTGCATCAGTTAAGAATTCACTCTTTTTTTGGATTGGTTCTCAACAATTTACAGGATGAGCAATAGCTCCCAAGCTGCTCTGAGCTGGAGAGGCTAGCAGCTAGGACTTCGAAGCTAGTGAAAGCAACCGACTGACACTAAACTGAATTCCCGGTGGGCCTCTGCTATATCTCTTTTCAAGGACTTGACTCCTCCAGCGCTGCCTCAAATGTAAACACACGGCAGAACAAAAAAAATTGCTGTACTTGTTAAATTTAGTTTTCAGGAAACAAAAAGCAACTTCAACTTGGGTAGTGCCTCGTAGAGGATGTATACCATCATGATACATTTCAAAATGAAAAACTTGCTAAATGTTGTGCTGTACACAAGATTTTCCAGTGTTTGATGAGCAGGAACACAATCAGAGTCCCGCTGAAACCAAAAGAGGGATTTGGAAGATGACCAAGCTGGCTGATGTTTGTCTGTTAGCATCTGTTTGTGAACAAATATTGTGTTGCTCGGTAACAACTCGAATCAACTAAAATCGAAGTTATCAACAAGAGCAATATCAATATCATTTCCACCGATTCTCATTGAGGCTTGTTTGCCAGGAATCATCCGAGTGTAGTCCAAGAACCTGGAAAAAATGTGTTTTCACCAGCTTCCGGTGTCATTTACCGCGCTCAAACGGATGCTGAAGTATTGACAAAGCATTCGGCAGGAGTCATGTTGTGTCAAGTGTTATCACACAAAAGAAACGAGCGGTAAAATAAAAATGTTACGGCGTTTGGCAGGTTTCCCGTTGTGCTTTATGGTCTCATTACAGCGTAATGGCTTTATACCATTGACACGTGACTAAAGTTTGGGAACATATGGGCACCCCTGCCATAGAAAAGTTACAAACTCCTACGTTATTCCTATTATGATATACTGTGCATAGCTAGCTAAGTGCTAAAACCACACATTATTGTGAACGCCATACTGTTTGTGCTTATCACATACATAAGACATACACAAGACATTATTTGTGCTTTGTAATGTCAGTAAAATAAAAGTCAAGTGTTTTTAATCGAGTATGGCCAAGGCCACAAACTTATGTTCAGTGGCTAACTGGCTAAATTACAACATTTACCACACAGTAAATCTGTGGTATAACCATACGCTTGTAAAATGAAGGCATACGATTTTGAACTGTCAGCATCTAAAATATATGAATCTTAAGCACATGAATTACACTTTATAATGATGTGTTGTAATAATAATACATAATAGTATACAATCTAAAATAATAGCAACAATTTTATAATAAAAAAAAAAAGAAATTTTTTAGGCACCATTTAAAGTGGCGAGCTAGCTAAGTGTTACAACCCCCCTGGAGCTTAGCCCGGCATTCCAGCTGACCCTGAGCAAAATGATAATGATTGGTCGCCAGTCAACCATTATAGCCACACTGACACAGTTGGTGTGAACCGCTACACAACCAGTGACGCCTGTGTTATGCTCGTATAACCAATAATAATCATAAAATCATGCTTTGCCTATACCGTTGATCAAGGTTCAATATTGGCGACAGTTTATCAGACTACAGTATTTCTTTTTCCCATATTTCTTATGGGAAAAATTGGAGGTTGACCTGGAATGGGCTTTTGGACTCTAGCGGTTCCGTTGTACTGTACAGTGTGTGTGTGTGTGTGTGTGTGTGTGTGTGTGTGTGTGTGTGTGTGTGTGTGTGAGTTCTTGTGTCCCTGCGTGCGTTTGAATGAGTCATCCCGCAGTGACCCCACCCTACGTGGGCGATGGATTTGGCCTGGCCGGGCCAGTATTTGGCCTGTCCCAGAAAGAAGTCCTCAAATAACTGGCCCCTTTGTTCTGAAATGTCACTCCTCTTCAAAAAGAAGAGCAACCATCACATCACTCTCTCCCATGTTCTCTTTCATTCTGTCTTTTTCTATTACGAATTTACAGACAGCGTCAGGCCTTTAATGGTAAAGCATTCGTTTAATGATGTTAGCTAAATAGGCTAACAGAGAAACTTTCTGCAAAACTCCCGCTTTTTGTCGCCTTCAATGTGTAATGTGTGCAAGTATAATTAAAAACAAATGTTTTGCTTTTAAGCCAAGGGACATATTGTTTTCAAAGCAACTCTCATCTTATTTGGCACACTAGTCACTTAATGTATCTACAATTTGGACAGTTTAGGTGACGCTCGTGAGCCGACGTTTAATGAGACAACTTGCCGGGAAGTCGCATATCAGATAATGTGGTAATGTGTGCAAAATATATTGGTTTTCTCATTTAGCTAGCAAACAATGATTTGTTTCCTTAAATTTTCTGTAACACCCCGTGTCCTCTTTGGTCTTCACTAACCCCCCAAATAAGCAGCTAAATTTTTTTTTCATATTCAAGAACTTGTCCTTCAACTAGCATTGAATTTTTATAGTTTAAGAAAAGGAAAGAAAATGTGCAGAAAGGAGTTTTGGAAATTGTATTCATTCCAATGACAAATGAAAAAATAAGCAACTAAAGACATTATTGTTTTCACAAGCACTGGCATCCCTCTCTTACTTGCCCTAGCTGGGGAAGTGGCTGTGGTGGCTGGCACAGGACCTCCTGCACTCTGAATACTTTCACAACTGCTGCTGTGGCTTCTGTGCGGGAGAATGCTTCCTTCTTAATGTACCATTGCCTTTCCTAGCTGCTCCAGGAACATTTGAGATATCAGGTCGAGTTGATCTCTCTCCCGGTGACCTGCAGATTAGTAGCAAGTAGGCCTCGTCAGAGTTTCCAATGAAAACCCTATGTGTCATTGATTATTCTTTCTAGACATGTAGAATGTAGAGACAATGTAGTGAGAAACGGCATACGTTTATGATGAGATGCTGTTGAGGACATGTTATTTTGCCGAAAGGAAGCACACTTATTCTAATCAGATTATATTCCTCCCCATCTTCTTCAGATACACTGAATCAGTTGTCTTGCTCCATCCTAGAGCCTCTTTTCATATCAGATACGGTCATCGTTGGTAACTCTTGGAAGATATTTTGTGAGACACAACTAAAACATGAACATTCAAAACTTGGTGGTTATATTTTGGTGTTTCATGGAAATGTGAATAAATTTTTTTTTCATTTAGCTAGCAAACAATGATTTTTTGGGCGTTTTAACACAGTGTTTCCTTAACAACTCACAAAAAAAAAAGAAAAAGTTGTAGTATAAAGTCTAAAGCATTTGGACTTGGCGTATCTTGAAATTTCAGAGTTATGGTGTTTATTTTGTGTGGTTATAACACTTCGCCAATTAACATCCGCTTGTTGGCTGAACAATATCTCATAAACAAACAATACAACTAGCTTTATTTGTTCCAACGGATAAAGTCTATGATTTAGGGCGCACAGTGGAAAATAATGAGCCTTGAGATTAATGCTGAACATTAATGATAATCAATGATTTTTGCAGCTAGCTGTCAAACAATGGCTCATACATAAACAATAGAACTAACTTCTACATGAGTTTAGCTGATTTTAAGGTAGAGTTGGGCGCGAGACTTAAAATGTGGTTTGAGATTAATGCTGGGCTCCCAGATTTATGAGAATGTGTGGTTTTAACAGTTATCTAGCGATTGGATAAAAGTTAATCCCACAAATTACAGTTCACATCACAGGTGGCAAGATGGTGTTGTATTAAAAATATTAACCATTATAACCATAAATCTGGAATTCCAAGGCTAAAATTCTGATATTCATCCTTTTAAAACTATATTAATCATATCGTTATAACTTTTTTGTCCCATCCTTTTTTAGTATAGTTCAGACAACAAGCTAACATTGGCTAGCTAAATGCTAAAACACTGCCTGAACACAAAACCTCTAAAACTAGAATGTCAAGGTGAACGCTTATGAAAGCAGCTAAATCATCTTGTTTGCACTTTATAATGACACAAAGCATCTCTTGGTTCTGAGGTATGCGCCTATACGTTCCAGGGTAATTGGCGAGCTTTTCTTTTTGCTAGTATGTCAATGGCCAATATCATTTCATTGTCATGACGTATGGAACATGCTCAAATGCTTCTCTAAACGCTGCCAGAAGTATAGCAATAAGTCAATAAATCACCCACAAGTCACAGTCAAATCTGCGCGCCCGCTTCTCGCAAAGAATGGAACCATTTTATTCTGCGTGTGTCCGAGTGCCAGGGAACATTAAGCCTTCAAAGTCGTTAATGGTCCACGAGTTGTCCGACTTTTGGTCAATGTGGAAACACTTTGCAAGCATGGAGAGGCGCTTGTGCTCCGTTCGCGGTACAGACACTTAAGGGGGAGGGATTGGCAATGCTTCATTGATCAAATTTTTTGGGGAGGCAAATTAGCGTTGTTGCCCCAAAATGTCGAGACTAAACAGTCCATAGAAATAGTTTGCATAAAAGCAAGGAGTGCGTGACTCAAACTCGTTAATTTACGCTTTGGCGTATATGGGATATGGTATATGTGCTGGGATCAGACTGCAAAATAACTTAGTTGGGATGGCTATGTGGGTACCACATCCATCTCACAGTACTGAGTTTTGAGGGTTTGAGATCCAGCGTTTGCATGTTCTCCCCGTGCTTGCGTGGGTTTTCTGCAGGTACTCCGGGTTCCTCTCACATTCCCAAACCGTGGACGTTCATTTAAGACTCCGTTGTCATGAAGTGTGAATGGGAGTTTGAATTGTTGATTGTCTATTCAATATACAGTATATACAAGACAGCTAGCACACCCTTAAATTTGCCGATCATTTTTGAGGATTTGCAGTCAAATAAAAAAAAGTGGGGCGCAACTCCATGTTCATCACTGCTGGCAAGTTTAATATACTTCAAAGCATGGATCTTTTCTATTTTATTGAAAGCGGCGATACTTTCGTACAAAGTGAGGGAAAGACATTAAATTACACAGAGACAAACTCAGGACAAGTTCACACAACGTGCCAACGACTCTCCTGTGCTGTGAATTTGTGCTAATTGTCTTTGGGGCACGCCTAACGCCTACAAACTGATTGATTCCTTTCAGCGGCGCAGACAAGAATGTTGGCCAGAATGAAGTGAGTCACATTCGCCAGGCTGAAAAACATACCCAACGGTGGCGGAGGCGTTGTTTCGGGTCATCGACTTCCAAAACTGCCGCCGTTTACCCTTCGCACGCTGTTGATAATAGCCTCATTGTAACCCTTGCTATGTCACCGACCGATGAGGCTCAGGTTACTGATGTCCAGGTGGCTAATTTTCGAAAACGCTACAAGTTTTCAAATGCGAGCAGGCAGCAGGTTTGAATTAGGCCTCAGTTTATTGCCTCCGTCGCTTCGTGTTAGGGAAACGCTGTCAGCCACCGTGATCTGGATACCATCACGTTTATGAAGACAGACTGACGGTGTTTGTCTTCACAACAGCTTCCCGTCGGTCTCCGACAAGAGCACACTAAGCCTTTTAATCATGACGCCACACGCATTGTAATTGCTTCTTTTACCGGCGCGCATGCTGGGACAAGATGGATGTGTGACTTTGAGTGTTTTGTTGGATTACTTCCCTGTTCTGATAACACTGCCCAAAAAAAAAAGAGAGGCTCAACTCTTCAAAGACATGATGCACAATAGAGTTTTGGTAACTGATATGCAATAGTTAAGTAACATCGATTTTGGGTTTCGTTTTAGGGATGTGGTCAGTGTTAGCATGCGAAACGCGGACACCCCATGAACGTAAAAAATAAATGACAAAAATGGACATATATGTTTTTCACAGGACAACAATATTTTACATTAGAAAAACGCTACAGCACACCACGAAACAAAAGCGTCACAAAAATTATACTTACTGAAATAACACTATCTTTTCTCGGTTTAGTCATACTTTGGCAAACTAAGTGCGAAATCTCAGGCAGATCAGTCCAACACAGAGATGCCCACACTTTTTTATTATGACAGCTACTGACCAAGTCAAAATGATATAACTACACTAAAAATAAAAAAGTAAAAAATGTATTTGTAAATAATAATACTGAGAATTCTTTATACATTCAATGTCGTAATGTGTTGGTTTCACCACTAGGGGGCATTATGGAGAGGAGTATCTCGATGGGGCATCGAGAATAAAGATTGTACAGTCATACCTCGGTTTTCGACCATAATCCGTTCCAGAAGGCTGTTCGAAAACCGAAACCAGGCTCTTTTTAAAAAAAAATCTTTATTGAACACGTCTGTGCACAATGGAACGCTGCACAAGGAAGTGTCACTTCCTCGTCTTCCTCGTGTAAGGAAGGCGAAATGAGTCAAGTGACGCATTCAAGTGTTCGAGAACCGAAATTCGGTCGTCATCCGAGGCATAAAAAACTCAAAATTTTTGGTCAGAAACCGATTTGGTCGAGAACAGAAACGTTGGAAAACCGAGGTTTGACTGTATATTGTTGAATATTATCTCACGACTGTGTGCTCATTTGCAAGTAAGGCAGGGTAAAAGGAACTCCAACCATGCTTCTTGGAACACAATTAATATCTGCTGCTATGTAGCTTGTAAAACTGTGTGAACCCATATTGCGCAATACAACCAGTGTACATGTTTGTCCTTACTTGACACTGAGGATTTGACACTGAATGAAATCAGCCAGGGATGCGCAGTCTGCACATTAGCTGCTGATAGCCAGCTGCAAGCACACTTCCAAATGATTGTGAGTCATTGTAGGGAGCGGTACAGGCTGGGCTCGAAAATGCCGCTTGCGCGTTCCTCTTCTTCGATGTAACGATCGTACGCTGGCAGATGATTGAAACGCACTTCGATCACGACATGACGGGAAAAAAAAGTTTTCCTCGCACTCTGTATGAAAGTACGAGGCTGACTTGGTCCTCGAATCATATTTAAAAAATGTTATAGAGTAGACAAAACAAATTAGAAGCTAATAAGGCAACCCGGTAGTTTGAGTCGCCGTTGTGTGCACATGCGCAGTGACGCTCTCGGACATCTTTGGATTCGACCAGTGCTTATAATATCTCGGCAGTATTAATGTCATGCAAAAAGGAGGAGGCTGGATAAACAATGAAAGCCGGGAGGGTTCACAGTAAAACAGGGCCAATTTTTGTTATCCTGTTTTGACACATCTGTGAGAATGGTTAACGCGCCGAGGAGACTTTGACGCAAAGTCGGCACTGGGAAATCAATCACGTCCCACCTGAATCCTGAGTAGAATTGTACGCACACACACACACACACACACACGCAAACACACACAGAGCAGGTTCTGTTGCGTGAGCCATGTGCTTATGGATATCTGTTGGCATCTGGCTCTTATTTCCTTTCTCCATGTCACAAGCGCAAAGGTTTGAAGCATGAGTCACAGGCCTCAGGGGCATCCAAGACACAATACACCATCACTGGAAATGTCACATAACATTTTGCCCAACACGGACCCTCGTTAAAAAAAAAACCAAAAAACAATTAAAAACAGTTCTCACTCCACTGATGTTTTTCACATCTTCAACACATGTCACAAACAATTAAACGCGACGGAACTGGTAAAGTCGAGTATAATTCAACAATTTGTCCTGTAATAAATCACATAAAAGTTGATCTATCCCCAAACATAAAAGTGTAGAAAACAAATTATTATGACTCTCCAGCTAAATCATTAGTTCTAAATGACATTTAAAGAAAATGTTTGGGGGTATTTTTAATGATGATGATGATTATTTTAGAAAAGTTCAGCGAATAACCCCTATGAATACATTCAAAAGTCTTTAGCTACCGTCAATACAAATAGCAAATGGGAACATAGGGTTAGTTCAAAATGTAGTTGTTGCACTATTTCCACCGCCCCAAAAAATTAGAAAGAAAAAATATAAACTTGTTTCCTGTTGTATAATCAACATTCAGATGGCAGACATCACTTAGTTGCGCCTTATACTGCCCTATACTACAACGTGAGTAGGCCTCATAATTTTGGGATTTTGAATGGCATGCAGGACAAACATAGTACAGTCAAACCTCGGTTTTCGTCCATAATCCGTTCCAGAAGGCTGTTTGAAAACCGAAACCACGCTTTTTAAAATAAAAATGTTTACTCAACATGTCTGCTCACAAGGGAAAGCAACACGAGGAAGCGTCACTTCCTCCTGTAAGGAAGGCGAGAGGAGTCAAGTGGTGCATTCAAGTGCTCTCAGTTTGTTCGAGAACCAAAATTTGTTCGTCATCCGAGGCATAAAAAACTTGAAATTTTTGGTCGAAAACCGAATTGGTCGAGAACCGAGACGTTGGAAAACCGAGGTTTGACTGTACCCGAATAATATCACATTTTTGAATTAGTTGATTTTTGTGAAAACATGCCAAAACTTAGTTCTCGCGCTTAATGTTGGGTTACTGTTGAGCAGTTTTATGCCACCCTTGAATGATAATTTTTTTGCCTCTCCACTGAAAAATAACATCACAGCTTATGAGTTTTTTTTTAAATCTTGTTGTTGAAGGATAGATCATTTTTTTGCATGCATTGAGAAACTGTGATGTGCAGTGGTTAGTGACAAAAAGTATGCATGTATTTTGATCATTTTTTAAATGGCATTTTTGTCATTCATCTGCCAATAAAGTGTGGGGTTCTAGATGATGAAAAACGTTGGCTCCCCTCCATGATTTAAAGAGGCGCTCAAGTTAAAAAAAGATGTTCTCCGCACCCCCACCAGTCTAAACACCGCATTCTGACTAATCTTGCATTTGCGTAACATGAGTTAAGCAGCAAAATCCACCGGTTTTGAGCTATCTCAGGGGGTTACAATGTTGCCTCCCCTTCATTTATATCCCAATCAGCACCTTAATTCTCCACTGTTACGACGTAGTTTGAATACGAGGAAGAAGAAGCTGGTGGAGCAACCACCCCGGGTGAGTCCCTGGAGCTTAGTGGATTGTTCTGGCCAACCAAACCGGTGCCGATGGGAACAAAACACGAGTTCTGACAGTGATGACCCTTTATATGAGGAAAAACAAACATTTAAGAGGCAACATGCCGCGATTTGTATCACTTGAAGACAATCAAATCAATGCGGCATGTTGCGAAGGAGTCATGTTGTTCTTGTAGGACGCTCTGGTCGCCATGTAGGGGTGGCACTGTTTCCCAAATGATGTTATTTTTCTTTCTTGGATGTTTTCCTCGCCGTGTGCCATCAAATCAAAAACGGCACATTTGCCGTGGCCAAGGCGGAGCAAAAATGACCCACGTGTGGCGGCACAAGATCCTCCTCAGTACAATATGGCTAAAACCACGATAACCAAGTATTAGAGAGATGGGCAACTGAGTGGCCTCTTGATTAATTCATTATTTTTCTTAAAATAAATTATGTACAGTCAAACCATGGTTTTCGAACGTCTCGGTTCTGGACCAATTCGGTTTTCGACCCAAAATTTTGAGTTTTTTATGCCTCGGATGACGAACAAATTTCGGTTCTCGAACTAACTGAGCGCACTTGAATGCACCATTTGACTCCTCTCGCCTTCCTTACACGAGAAAGTGACGCTTCCTCGGGTAGACGAGGAAGTGACACTTCCTGGTGTTGCTTTCCATTGTGAGCAGACGTGTTCAGTAAACATTTTTATTTTAAAAAGAGCGTGGTTTCGGTTTTCGAACAATTTCGGTTTTCGAATAGCCTTCTGGAACGGATTATGGACGAAAACCGAGGAACCGAAGAAAAATTGCGCCCCCCCCCCACCCTCCAACATTAAAAAAAAAAAAAATGTTGTTTACTCATATTTAAAATGATATTAACTACAATAAAAAATAAAGTAATTATTTAATGAAATCAATGTAAAAATATCACATGTGTATGTAAAATTGAATCATAAAAGTATTTCAAATTTGACAATCAATCACTTGACACATTATTTTATGAGTTAAATGAATAAATCTTTTTAAATAACCAATTTTAGCGGGGGGAAAACAAATATGGCATGCCGGCCGTGCTTTGCACATAATTCTTTTGCGTCTTTTGTGTCTTTTTTGGGATGGCGGGGGGGTGTGATTCTCTTACTGAATGGTTGAATTAATGGGAAAAAGGAGGAAAAGGTGTTGAAATGGAAATGGAAAGTGCACGATTTGCGATGGCTGCCCTTTTTTGACCATTTCGAACTTTCCCAAGCAAAATGCATCAGAAAAACCGTCACTCGAAAACATGCAAAACACATGGAGGACGTGTTTTCACTGCAATCCGGTGCCTCTCGTGTAAAGCTGTGCTTTTGTCCAGTCCGCCAGCTGGTGCTGACTGTCTGCCCGGGAGGCTCATGGCGGCCAGATGGTGATCGCACACAGACACACGCACACGGGTAGCACATCCTTCAGCAAAGATCTACCTCGGTCAACCCCACGACACGCGGCTTGCATTTCAAAGGCGGAGGAAGCGCTTCGGGCAGGAAACTCTAACTCTGCCGTAAAGTCACCAGATATATGTCACACCAGGAAAATACTGGAAGGTGCACATGAGCACCAAACCTCCCCCCCCCCCAAAAAAAAGTCGACGCAAATTGCAGCAGATTTCAAGTAAATACAGCTGCAAGAAAAAGTACAATAACCCTTTTGAGTTACGTACATTGAGCCCATTTGTCCCAGTGGAGTCGTTCCAGACCCACCCGCAAAAGTAGTGTGACTATCCAAAAAAAAAAAAACGTTTTGGGGGGGGTTTAGATTTATATTAGGGCGAAACTGATTAAAACACGCTTATTAAACACATTGTTATACTGTAGTTTTACCCAAGAGCCCAAAAGAAAATTTGTCAACTCGTACAAGACCTGCGGTGCAAGCAACCGTGCGTTCTTGGAACTCTAAATTTGCATCTGGTTCAAAATTCAAACTCAACTCAAATGCAAAATGGAACGAAAACATCAAAGAGCAGATCTCATGACTTTCAGTCCAGTCTTTTGAGTTTTTTTCGGCGACTTTGATAGAAAGGCGCCCAAGCCCTGAGTGAGCAAAGTAGCCCCAAACCATGATTCTCGCTCAAAACTCAAAAACGGTGTTTGGTTTTTTTTCTCTTCTTTTTTCATCACATTCATTCGTCTTGACATTAGCTGTCTCCTGACTTCAATTAACTTGTTTTAAGAAGGAATTATCTAAATAGGTTGGCATACTTTATCCCACCCTGTAAATGTTCACATGGTGTATCCAATAAAAAAAAAAAAGTTGCTTCTTTGACTTGAGTGTTGTGACTTAGAGGAAGACCAGATCATATTTTATGACCGATTCAATTCAAGTCAGGTCAAAAGCTTCACTTTTTTTTTTGTGTGTGTACTGTATATTTCTTTTTGTATGCCTTGAACAGACAATGCTTTGCCTTGTCTACTGCTGTTTGGAAATGCGTCATAGGATGAACCTGCTGAAACTCTATGATCCACAATAATAAGCTCTTACGAAAGATAAATTTGCGTGGCCGTGAGCCACGCCGGCCGCCGTTGATGCCTCCTATTCCCTCCGTCATTACTCACGTTAATGAAACCTTATGAAAAGGGCTCCTTTCACCGTGCTGTTTGATCAGCTGCATTGTACCACAACATGAGGGATGACGCTGACATCTTTTGTGGTGATGGTCCGAAAAGAAGCCGCGGGATGGCTGCCGCCGAAAGGCGCCGGTTAATGAGAAACGCGAAAAACTGCTGCGCCCTCGGTGACGGCAGCCGCGTTGCCGGTCAACTGCAAGCAGCTGCGGCAGAGCCATTGAAACGCTTCGATTACCGTTTCCCTTCTTCCTTCCTTCCCCTGCTGCAGCCCATGTTGACATTTTCGACCGTTATGAAAAATTGAATATTCGTTATCCCGTGAGGGCTGTAGGTCTGGGGATAACTACAGCACTCCGGCTATCCAACCCGACCACTTTCGTCCGGATCTGATGTTGTATTTGGGAATAAAAGGCCTCTGAAATGTGGCAAGATGACCTTATTTCCGACAAGTTGGTCTGAACGCCTAACAACGACGACCAATGGAGAACATGTGGCGCGGACAGGTTGTTTTCATGCGTCGAATACATTTGTTTTTGTTTTTGTTTTTGTCCTTGCAATTCAACTATCCTGCACTGACAAAATGGTGGAGAATTTACTCCATTTTTATCTCGTCAACTGGTCACACGGAATAAAATCATCTGGGCCAAGCTACATTTTTTTTAAGTAGAATATATAGCGACCTAGGTCCAGTGGTTAGCGCGTCAACCTCGCAGTGCAGAGATACCGGGTTCAATTCCAGCTCCGGCCTCCCAGTGTGTAGTTTGCATGTTCCCCCCGGGCCTGCGTGGGTTTTCTCCGGGTACTCCGAATTCCTCCTACATTCCAAAAACATGCATGGCAGGCTGATTGGACACTCTAAAATGGTTTCTAGGTGTGAGTGTGAGCGTGGAGGGTTTTTCGTCTGTGTGTGCCCTGCGATTGGCTAGCAACCGGTTCAGGGTGTGCCCCGCCTATTGCCCCAAGAAAGTTGGGGTGGGCTCCAGCGCCCTCCGCGACCCTTGTGAGGATAAAGCGGATCGGAAAATGGATGGACATAGCGACCTAAAAAAAAAAAAAATCTTTCAAGTAGACTATACCTGGTGTGTTCAGCCGGAGTAAATTTGACTCTGTTGACCGGACTTGACTTTAATGCATTCCCCCCTCATTAGGAGCACCCTCCTTTCGCGCCCCCTTGCCATAAAAGTCCTCATGGCGCGACCACCCTTCACTCCGTGCTCATCAGCCTCGTTGTTTTATTTCCAGGCAAACGCGCCGGCCACAAGCAGCCTCGTTCAAATATTCTCTTCCCGACCACAAAAGCTTCATCAACTCCCCACCCCCCCTCACCCCCGACTCCCCACTCCTCCATCGCATCAGTCTCGACCACCTCCTCCCCGCTTTTTTCCAGCTCATTTACCTGTGAGTCATCGCTGAGGTTTGGATCGCAGATCAAACCGGGGCACATGGATGGAAGTAAACCAAACTCAAGCCAAGGGTTTGAGAAAAGGAAGTCCAGGGTCTTGACTTGATTTTGCACCATCCAGACTTGATCGAAAGAAGCATTTTTAGAAAGCGATGAAAGCGAGCATGAAAATAAACTAGCTCATCAGAGGCTGATTCTTTTCGCCGCATTGCAATGCATTCGCCCAAAATGCGGTTGGGATGTGATGAGACCAATTTAGCTTTGTGTTTCCGACCAGGCTTGAATCGAAAAGTTGAACGCAGCCTTTGGAGTCCGCGCACCCCTTCTTCCATGCACACACCGAGTCAGGCTCCACTAGCAAATTCACCTTGAACATCATTTCAAGTTTTCACTATCGTGCTCAAAAGTTATATGTAAGGAGGAAATCGGGTTGTTTTGGGATGCAGGCCTTTGATTCTGTGCACCCCTCCCACTCTCGTATTGTGTCATGCTAGCCTGAAAATTAAGCTAAAACATTACCGCATTCGCCCGAATATAAGACGGTGTTTTTTGCATTGAAATAAGACCGAAAAAGTGGGGGTCGTCTTATATTCGGGGTCTAGACATTATACCCATTCACGACGCTAGATGGCGCCAGATATCATTGAAGCGAATGCTGAACTTGACTCCCCAGGCCAAAATGAACCCCTGTCACGAAGAATAAAAATAAAAATAGCGGTAGCACAAAGAAGAAAAATTAAAAAATAGCGGTAAGAAAGAAAAGAGAAGAAAATAATAGAAGAGATAACAGAAAATGGAGAAACGTAGCGACAATCTGGAGAAAAGTGGGTCAAAGATCGGCCAGGTTAACCGGCAGCTGAGGAGAAGTTATGATGTAATTTGCATTTCAAAAACCAGAAGCCATTCATTCAGGAATGTGATTGCACTTTAGTTTACATATTTAAATGTTCAGATATTAAGATTTGAATGAGGCAAAATAACATGCTTTTTCTCTCAAATATATTGTTATGATCATTTGTTTCAGATGTACTGTAATTATTTTCTATATAAAAATGTATTTGGTGTTCAAAAAGTCTCTTTTCAAACTTGAGTCTTGAAAAAGAGGGGGTCGTCTTATAATCAGGGCCGTCTTATATTCGCGCCAATACGGTACATGAAAGTTTCTCTACAATGCCAAAAGTTTATGCACAAGCGCTAGTTTTTTGTTTTTGTTTTTAGTCTCACCAAAATTGAGGTTATGGTGTGAGAAGACAACCTACACAGCCTTTCACAAACGCACCCCCACATTGACACTTCTTTAGTCTTGCAAACCCGCAAATGAAACTGAAAACACCACAGCAGTGTTTTTTTGTTTGTTTTTTTAGCAGAAGAATGATATTAATTCATGTTGCGCTGCTTTTGGGGTGCGTGAGATGGACAACCGGTTGAGCGGCAACAAGGTGTGCGTCGGGGTGTGACCGGTGTGACTCAGCCGCCAGCTATGTTCTCCTTTTTCTTCTTAGGTAAATGAGTCATAGCTTCCACACTGCGTGTGGATCCTTCACTTATCCAACTTGCTGCTTCCACTTCGGTGGGGGGAAAAAAAAACTCACTTCATTTGCCATTTAGTTGCAAAAATAGTGCACATGATGCAAAGTCAGGAAGTCATTTTCATGCCTCCTACCAACCGCATTTGCATCAAAGTTGTCTTCTTCCTGTCTCGCGAAGGACACGAGGCAAATTATGTACGATACTTGGCAGTGTACATTTGTGATCCCAGATGATGATTTCAAAAAAGAAAATGCTCAAACGCAGAATGACTGGAAATACGGTCATGCTCCACGTGCCCGTTGCTCATGATCGAACCCTTTCTCAAAATAGGAAGTGGCGGTCTGAGACTTGAATCTACATTTTCTGAACGCAAAATTTGAAGCGTATAGGCACACCCTTTGGCATTGGCCGCTCCAGTCGGGAGGGCAGGATGCGCGTTTGGACACGTCCGCCTGGCACTCGACGAGCCGCTTGTTGAGAGGAGCGCAATGTGGCGTGGAGGACAGGACGAGGGGAGAGCAAAAGGGCTGCGCCCAGCTGTTGAGCGTGATGTGGCGATGACAGCGGTGTGTCTTGATCTTCAATTTGTGATGTGGTTAGGGTTTTAAATGGGGGGAGGGGGGGGGCTAGGGTTTCAAATTAAGATCGCTACCTCGGGGGGGGGGGGCTTTGTGTGTGTGATCCGAACGCGTTGAGGGTCGATAGCGGCGGTGAGCTCCGTCCATCTGTCCTTTCATTCCTTCCTTCTTTCTTTCTTTCCTGACATCCTTTCTTCCATCATCCGGCCTTCCTGTCTTTGTTCTTCCCCTCTTCCTTCCTTTCTATGTTCCTTCTTTGCCTTCCAACTTTCCCGTCTTCCTTCTTTCCTCTGTGCCTTCCTTCTTTCATTCTTCCTTCCTTTGTCCATTGTTCCTTCACTCCTTACTGCCTTAATCCAGCCTTCCTTCCTTCCTTCCTTCATTCCATCCTTGCTTGCTTCCTTCCTTTCGCATCCATGATGCCTTCCTTCCTTCCTTCCTTCCTTCCTTCCTTCCTTCCATCCTTGCTAGCTTCCTTCCTTTCGCATCCACAATGCCTTCCTTCCTTCCTCCCTTGATTCCTCCTTCATTTCTCCCTCCCTCCCTCCCTCACCTACATGCCCCAATCCAGCCTTCGTACCTCTTTTTGTGCATTGCACCCACTTCCTTCTTTCTGTCCTTGCTTGCTTGCTCCATCCTTCCTCATCCACAATGCCTTCTTTCCTTCCTTCCTTCATTTCTCCCTCCCTTCCTCGCCCACATGTCCTTCTTCTATTGTTTTCTTTCTCACTCACTTTTCCCTACTTTCTTTGGTTTGTCCAACCTTCCTCCCATCCTCCTTCCATCTGCCTTCCTTCCTTCCTTCTTTCCTGCCTCCATTCCTGACTCCTCCCTCCTTTTACCCTCCCTTCCCTCTACCCTTCATACTTTCCTCCTCCTTCCTCTTTCTTTTCATACTGTCCTTTTCTCCATCCTACTTGTTTACTCTCCGCCTTCATCCAGCCTTCCTGCCTCTCCCTTCATCCCCCTTTTTTCTTTCCTTCCTTCTTTCTTTCAGCTTCTTTCCTTTCATTGACCGTTCCACCCATCTGGTGTTCCGACCATCGATTCTTACTTGGTTCTCTTTTCTTCTGTCGTGAATTGGTACAACCTGCCTTTCATTTTTTTTTGCAGCAGCAACATGGATGACTTTTCAATTTTTTTTTCAGGAAGTGTTTCGTAATATGATTTAATGATTTCATGTGAATGCAGTATAGAATTTCCACGATCACAATGGAAACAAAACAACCATAAAAAAAATGTGCAGAAATGAGAACAAACCGCTGCTCAACCCGCATTGTGTTTTATTGTTTTTGTTCCTGATTGTAAAGTGTCTAGAAAGGCACTTATAAATAAAATGTATTATTATTATTATTATTAAAAAATGCCCCTTCAAGATGGAAGTCCACACCTTACATGCGACAGCTAGTTTATTTTTCTTAATGACTCTTAATTGCCGCATAGAAAGATAACCTGAATAGATTGCTTTAACCGTGCTTCACATAGTTCACACCTCTCGATATAACTTTGCACAACAACTTTCTTCATGTGTGACTAATTGCATTCCTGCGCTCACTAATGCCTCCACCCAATACCTTGGTAATGGCAAGTCTGTAAAGGACGTCTTTTTCACCTTGCGCGCGCATGTGTGTGTGTGCGCACGCGTGTGTGTTTCAAACGCACTTGATTTGTACTTCAATTTATACAAGACACGGTGGCAGCAATTCAAGGGTGAGGGCAATTCAAGGGTGAGGGCACCCTCAGCGATCGTAGCTGCACTGAGCCAGGTGGATTGGCGTGGTGTTTTTTTTACACACACACACACACACACACACACACACACACACACACACACACACACACACACACACAAATAAAGACGGAGTACCTGTCTCACTAGAGCGTGGCCAACGGGATTCAATTGTGTGTGTTGATAAGTTGTTGCTAAGTGTTCCATTGTGCCTGCAATGTGTGATTTATAACCTTAGCTTTTGTGCGCACGTGTGTAATGTGTGTATCATAGGACGTACAAACACGGCAAGACAAATCACCTCACGATTGCGATTATTCGTCATAAAAGATGGCACAGAAATGAGTTGCTAATACAATATTCCATTCACTTTTGGTTTTCCAGTTTGGGGTTGATAGATAACGCTCATGTTTTAAGGACATTGACTGATTTGAAATGAAAACAAACCGCTTTTTGTTTTTTTTTGTAACCTCGAAGCTGTAGTTTCTTTTCTACTCATAACTTGGTGTGTGTTTTTTTTTTTAGAAAAATCTAAATAAATTCCTCTTCTCCAGAAGTCTGTTTCACCGCGAGCACTGCAAGGACAATTATTTTATTTGTATTTTTATTTTATTTTTTTAATGAGCGCAAGTCAGTGCCACAGATATAAAACAAATACTGCAGAAATGTAAAAAAAAAAAAAGAAAGAAAAAACGGCAATAGGATGTTAAAAAAGAAAAAGAATTTTGCCCTCAATTATGCTACATAAAAGAAAAAAAAAATTACATCAAGAAAGAATGTGGAAGGGGATATCATGTGATTACGCTGGAGTGGAAACATACTTCAAACATCACTTTCAATATAAAAATTTGAATCAGACATTTAGAAGAATACCCCAAATGAATACGCACATGAATCGAAGTACAAAATATCACCCACCACAAAATTGATGATTCGATTACATCAGAAACAAATGAACAAAGAATTGTCATCACTAATGTCAAAAACAATCCCGCACAAACAAAAACGAAAGCAAAAAAAAAAAAATGCAACAAAATTCCAGTTGAATGCCACAAAGGAGAAGGAATGCTGCTTTTGCATTACTACCCTGCCGCTGACGACCGCTTGACTACAGATAAAGATGCCACAAAAACAGCAACAGTTTTACTGCAATATACCAAATATGACTTCATTTTGAAAATGTCAAGTCAAGGCAAAATCTTTATGAATGTGTGCAACTTTTTATGATTTGCCAAACACACACACAAAGACGCACACACACACACACACACACACACACACACACACACAAGCTTTCTTAGAGAATATGCTTTGGTTCAGCATTTTAATTGCTTGCACTCAGTCTAGCAATAAATTACAAGTCGGTGGCCCGTGCAGGTTCTGTGATCAAGCCCCCTCCCAGCCCACCCTCTCCATCAAGGAGCCAAACTTCTAAAACGCAGCATGCACAAGTTAGGTGTTCATTTATTTTTAAACCAGCAGCATTGGAACAACTTTCTTGAAATAAGTCCCTCGTGCCGGTGGTAGCGCCGTTCTGGTGTGGTTTCCTTGCACGTGTTGTGACGTCAGCAGAGGAGAAAGGCCTCTTTGTATCCCCGCCGCCATCCACCGTTCTCCGTCGCCGCCTCTGACAATCATTTCAGCCTCCAGGCGAAAACAAGTGCGCCACATCCAGTCGACCATAGTGTTAAGCAGAAGCGTCCTTGTTGAAACTGGGTGCGGCCGAGCACATTTTTGGATTGTGTTGGTAACCAAAACAGCAGCGCCAAACCAAAATAGTCTCTCAGATGAATTGAAGTGGGAAGTAAGACATGCTGTAGTACAGTCAAACCTCGGTTTTCGAACGTCTCGGTTCTCGACCAATTTGGTTTTCGACCCAAAATTTAGAGTTTTTTATGCCTCGGATGACGAACAAATTTCGGTTCTCGAACAAACTGAGCGCACTTGAATGCACCATTTGACTCCTCTCGCCTTCCTTACACGAGGAAGTGACGCTTCCTCGGGTAGACGAGGAAGTGACGCTTCCTCGTGTTGCTTTCCATTGTGAGCAGACGTGTTCAATAAACATTTTCATTTTAAAAAGAGCGTGGTTTCGGTTTTCGAACAATTTCGGTTTTCGAACAGCCTTCTGGAACGGATTATAGATGAAAACCGAGGTTTGACTGTATCATGTTTTCATAAAAATGTAAAAGGATACGACATATATATATCTGGAAACGGTCACAACGAAACTCTTGCAATCATGTCAGTGAGGTTTTTCAGAGGATAAAGAAAATATGCCTGAGTATTGTTGTCAGTCACCAAATTCAACACACCATTTTTTTGTGTGTGTATGGCCGACCTAGTGCGGAAATGGTGTAATGTGCACCTGATCGTTTCGAGGTTGTATTTCGACAAAAAAGAGGCGTCAAGCTCTACAGTGCCACTCTGTTGAGTTTAGTGTCAAAGTAAACATAAAACATAGGAGAGTACACGTTCTGTATTGAAAACGTATAACTCGCCTTTAGTCCGTGACCTTAATGCTCGTGTCGACACATAATGGGACAGACGTTCATAACATTTTAAGCAACTATTATTTGAACACAGATGGTGCGGCAACATATTTAAACATTTAACGTAACAGTACTCAACCGCCACACATTTTTATCCGCTGCAAGGAGCTGAGACGATTAAACTGTAGACATGAGATGTAACGGCACATATAAACAATATATTAAAGCGGCATCAAATTGTCGGCGTGTGTCGGCTTGTGCCAGGAGGATTTACACGTTGATTTCTGGCAGGCCCGTTGGCGTTCCAAGGCGACGTTTCGAGTGTTGTTTTTCAAACCACAGAAGCTCCTGCGATGCCTTTTTCCGTCTGCTCGCTTCGGGGAGTTCATTTGGCATGCAGCTCCTTTATAGACCGCGGCCAAGTTTTTTGTAAGGAAAGCGACTTTTGTTGTTGCTGTTGTTGCCGTGTTGAATTAACCACCCTTGTGATGTCACAGTCTAACATTTGGGAAGTGAGGTGATCGAGTCTTGAAGAAACGTGGGACACATAAGAGAAGCTGGAGCAGGGATGGTCAGCTAGCGATTATTTTTGAGTCGAAAAAGGTTCATTGGAGCTGATAAGTTTCAAGTTGCAGTAACAGCGTTCACCACTAGTTGGCAGATATTGCTCAAGAACCCCTCCAAACCCAAAATTGTAAAACTCAATCAAAGAAGAAGAGACAGCAGTTCCTGGCCCCACTGTAATATTTTCAATCTTTATGTGTACTGCTTTGTTAAACTGCAGTTGTCTTTTGTTTTTTTAGGTGGTCTATAAATATATAGAGTTGATGGTTGGGTGTCTTGAAAAGTTCAGAAGTCCAGCTTTTATTTTATGATATTTACATCACGATTTGTGAAACAACTCACAACAGAGCACCTTTTTCAAGTGAGCATAACTATTGGAGCGTGAGGGATGGGTGATTGATTGCTTAAAATTAGTACTTGAGTTCAGCTTTGGGTTTCACCTGTGAAAATTGCATTTGCTCTTCGGCA